>VDFB02000019.1:13181863-13749439 GCA_007258455.2 Sequoia sempervirens
AATATCCGTGAAATGGAAAAGGAAGGCCTCTGAAGATTCATCCCGCTGCCTAAGTGTGGGTTGACCATTTGGGTTTTCTCCACCATCTAAGATGTGATGGGGTCACTTCTCAAATTACCCTGGGTGTCTGATGCAGGAGCATCCAGTGGTGTAAGGGCAATCTTGCATCACCCAAAAATAGTTAAATTTCAAGTTTCTCAGTTTTTAGATGTTTTTACATTTTTGGATACCCTTTTCGTCATAATGAAATTCCCAATTTACGGTTTTTATTTTCTATTCCTGGGTTGAAAGATATTGCAGTTTTAGTTTCCCAGATTTGCACCTGAAAATCTTCTGAGTTGGATTTGAGGCACTTAGAGCTCCCGGAATGGCCCCGAAACTTTTTGAAATTGGCATAGCAAATTTCAAGCGCGTTCTTGATTTTGAGACCTTTCCAACGGTTCAAACGGTTTGCGAATCGGAGCCCCGGATCAAAAGTTATGGCCCCGGGAAGTTGGCGCACTTTCTAGAAGATACAATTGCAAATGTTCTTTTGAAATTTGAATTTCAAGTTGTAATTTTCGGCACCAAACCGCCTAAACTCAAATTTTAATGTTGTTTTGGTTCCAAACAAAAGATGAGCTCTATTTATGGGTGGGTTTCTAATTTTTGGATAACTTTTTGGGGACAAGCTCGCATAATGCGAAAGGGTTGTTCTGTAGCTTTCTGTAACTTGCATGTGTTGTAGAATTTGGGGATTTGAGATCCTCTGCATGTAAGAAGCTCCATTTTCTGAATAATAAAATTATTCTCTTATTTGTGGGTTATTTTTTGTGTCTCAAGCTATGCCCTCATCATCCTTTAACAATGTTGTTATAAAATTTGTAGAGTATGAGTTGTATCTACTATAAAATAAAAACAATTTTACCATAGAATCTCTATAGTGGTAGGTTTCCTCTCTATTAGAGATTAATGGTATTATATCTCTATGACACAATAAATTTTGATTTTACTTGCCAATAAAACTTGGGTCATAAGGTCATTATCATTGGTAGTTAAGTATATAAAGTTGTTATTTTAATATAGTGTTATGGTTACTTTGAAGCTCCATTGCTAAGTGTTGTTAGATTCTAGATTAGATAGCTGGATTAGTCATAATTTTAACTAGCACAATGTTTTGCACAATCCATGAAGTAGATGCATGATAGATTTTGGTTTAAATGCGTATAATTTTCTATTTATATTTTTTTTATCACACTCATGAATCTCCTCTTCTTGATGATAGTTCATTGAGTGTGATCTAAAAAATTGATAAAAAAATATACACAATTTAAACCAAAAGCTACCATACATCTAGTCACAATTTTTTCACCTAGTATAAATCATGGCTTACATGTTTTTGAAAGAGGAAAAAATAGGTTTTACAGGGACCCGAAACCACAAAGTTTACATACATAAGATAAGATCGTCAAAGTCACCATTAGCAGAAAGGATGTAAAGAAAAAGAAAAAAAAGACAAAGCCACAACCACCAAAAAGTCTAGCAAGGGTCATAGAAAAGACCCAAAAAGACCAGACAAAATGCCAACAACAACTAAACTTGGGACTTTAAAGTTTTCGCAGTCTCAGCTTCCAAGTTGTTCATTTCCTGAACCCCCCTCTTTAAGATTTGGACCATTTGGGTAGTAGGAGGCACTTTCCTCTTAAGGTTGGAACAAGTCCTTTTTGATAAATCATGGCTTACATGTTAGTTATGATTTGATATTTTATTTTTAAATTTTTAATGTTGGGGGTTCTACCCATGCTTGAGACCACTTATGATTTATATTTCTTATTGAAGTTAAATTATTATTTTTGTTGTGACTATTTATTCTTTACTATGGTGTCAATATGGTATTCATTTGGTGATGATAGTTATATTGTTGGAAGATTAAATAAATTATGACTATTATATTTTAGGTAAACAATATAGTAGCCTTCCAAGAGTATACTACTATCATAACACCATTGAATATGATCCTTCTAGTAAATATTTGATAAAAAATATATTTCTAAGTTACAATGATATTGTTACAACTATTGTGTAAGTTATAATTTTTGTAGCTCATAGTATGGTGTTACTTTGACCAAATCAATTGTAGGGGTTTAAATTATAAATCGTATCATCCTTATTATATTGTACTATGGGGAAAGTAGTGTCACAATCACATCCACCCTACCTCTATTGGCTTTCAATTGTTTATTTATTGGATTGTCCTTGATGTCAAAACAAACATGCTTTGATGTTAATCAAATAGGCTTTGATCTTTACTTGTAGATCATAATGATGACAATTGAGACATATTGATTGCCAAGGATAATAGATGATACACAAATGATCTCCATTGTTGTGTTGGTTTGGTTTTTCTGGCATGTGATGTTGACATCTTGTCTTAGATGATCTTCATTGTTGTGTTGGTTTGGTTTTGGAGGCATGTGATGCTGACATATTATCTTTTGTAGTTCTAGGTTCTGGTTATTGCATGATTCAAGTTGATGATGACAATTGTTTATTGGAAAAACTAAATTTTCTATGAGTGGTACATATTTGCACAAAGCATACAAGGTTTTTGATTACACATAATGTGCCAACATTCGATGCTTGGTGATATAGACATTATAAGTCTTTTTGGGTTTATCCTAATAAGGATTCAGTTTGTTTTGAACATACAAGACTTCGGGCAGCATGGTGGTGGTTTACATTGATCTTGGTGGTATGTATTTTTTCAGTTGTTGGTTCACAAGGTTCATTGGTTCATGTGGTGTTGGTTCACATGGTTCATCATGTACATTATTTTTTTTAGTTTTTACATGTATATGTTGGTACTAATGTTTAATGTGTGTTCATTATGACAGGGTATACACATAAGGTATATTGTAACAACCCTCTTCTTAATACTCAAGTAATCTCAAGAATTTACTAGAAGGTAAATAAACTTAGTAAACATGAGATAATTTTTTTTTTTAAACATTTACATAAGCACAAGAATAAAGCACAACTTCTCCAGATAAATCCAACTTGAAGTCATATGTAATCGTAACTAGAATCAAGAGAATTCCTTACACTTTTCATTTATATCACATAAAATACACTTAGCATAAATAATAGTTTTACCTCATAGGTTGACTGTCATAAATCATAACATGGAGTTCACTGCATCTAGAATGTTGATATCGATCTTCACAAGACTCATCAGTCTTCTGATACAGAGGGAGAGCATCATTTGAGTGCTTTTCCTCCAACCATAGACTCAAGTGGTCCCCTGCACACTTCCTAACTGGAAGTGACCCGGCCCTTCTCGAAGAGTATAGATATAAGGAACTATCTAGTTTCTCCATCTGAGTCCTAGGGATATGTCCTACAAAAATCAATCGACCATACAACTCTAGATCCATTCTAGCTAAGCATGATCATTCTGATTGGTCATCCCATCTAGACACACACCTCTGACTCGACTTGGAACTGTCTCATCCTATAGATTACTTACTTTATTTGGTACTCTAGACACAAAATAGTTTGTATAGAAAATTCATTCTAGCCAATCTGACTTAGAACTAATCCTTAATCTAGGATATTCAATCAATGTAAAGTCTCAAGGATTTCAAACTTTTAAAAGTCCCTTATTGCATCCTTGCAATATCTAGGGTTTATGACTTCCTGTTATTTTACTCTCAAGATTCAATACCCAACATCTTGATGTGTTAAATCGAGTTTCGACATTATCGTAGAATCTCTTAAGGTATTATAAAGACTTCCTGCCTTGTTCTATGGTTTATCGACCTTTCATTGTCAATCAATATACATACATATATACAATGTCATATTTGACATAAGCGTTACGTATTTCCTATATCCACCTTGTTTCAATACTAGGGTTTAGCTTCTCTAACCCAATACATGGAAATATCAAACATCCTTGTTCTCCAAAGATAATAGCATTAACGAAGCAAAACATAAGAGCAATTACTTCTAGTCTACCCAGATGACTTAGCATTTCTCAAATTCACATTTCTTATAACATGAATAAGCATGATATCTGAGGAATATCCTCATTGATATATATATATTAATGAGTGTCATCACCTCTGATGGCTAGTACCTGACTAAGTTCAATCCTTCAACCTTAATAGGTTAGATTCGTAAGAGACAATAAATTGCTTCCAACTTCCTTGTCTACTCAATTTTATTCTCATTCAAATAAGGATAGGGTATATTATCATCCTTTATATAAGTATGTCGCATATACCTATAACAACAATCTCAAGTACAATAGACATGAAGGTTAAGTTTCAGTCTCCCAACATCCCCTTCTCAAAGTTGGTTACGACATTGATACCAAGTATTGGAATAACGAAATTCCTTTGTACACATAGTTCTAAAAGAAGTTCAATAAAGGCTACAAGATCAACATCATTACATTGTCAAGATCTCACTTTCTCTTGAGACCATAACATAAGTAACCAATGCTATCAAAGGCTATCTAGGGTTCCACATTCATGGGTCACCTATTTCCTTAACATGTAATACAAAATTGACAAGAGGAATTCTCTTTCCTACAATGAAATCTTTTTCTATGTTGCAATCTCCTTACTTCAATATCATGATGATATCTTCTAATCCAAAAAGTCCCTAGAGAGAACTAGCAAGATTTCATCTATAGAGCTATCCTAGTCTTTAACATAGACTTAAGGATCTATTTCCATTTTCTTAGTTACCCATTACTATCTTAAAATCCAATTCCAATAATATATGACAATATAACACGAGTATAATGCACTCAGGTTTTCTCCAAACCTCTTAGGTGCTATATAATCCTTTGTTATTCTAGGAATGTGAATACGTTATACAATAACTATTCTTTGACTGATGTCACTCGAATAATCCTATAAGTTTTATTCACATATCAATAATTACAATCCTATTGATAATCCAATGTTCACTATCTTTTATCATAAATGAATTATGAACTCATACAAATGTTTCCTCGATACCCTGAATATTCTAAAACATAGTTGTTAAATTATTTAAGTGTTATCATGTCTCCGACCTTGGATATTCCAAAAGAGATCAAGATCTCTCTCTATTGCTCTGGATGAATGGGTTTCTAGCACAAGCTTGACAATGTTTCCATAGGTCTTATTCTCGTTTTTGGAACACATAACTATTTTAATATCCTTGTTATTGCATAGACACTCCACTAGAATATTCATCTCAGGGTACTTTTGATCACACTAGATATAATCTGATCAACTACATAATGTATTTTAATAGTAATGACGAGTAGACTTTAAAGCTCGATTAGTATACATAAGAACTCACAACCTTTTTGTTTACTTCATGACTAACGCTAGTCTTAGAGATGTCATAACTCCTAGAAATTCTATTGCCAAAGAAAAGTTTATGAAACCAAAGTTATGTTGAACATACAAGGTAATAAGGTCATCTCATACCTGAGCGATCCTCCTAGATATACTCAGATGTTATAGCTTGTTTCCCTTCTAGTCTGTGACGACCTCCCTGTGACACGACTCAACAAAAAGTGTCTTCCCTACTGGCTCGAGCTTCCTCCTTCACTACACACCCACTCACATAAATCTTTCCCCGGAGCTACAATGAATGCATGATATGTACAAAGAATGGATTTCTTCCAGATGCTTTCGAAACCTCAAAGCAAATGACATTCCCACCCCATCCCCTTATTCCTGCCACTTGAAACACACACATGAGATGGATCTCTCCCACAAATGGGTGTCGTTTTCAATTCTTATTGTGCAGTCTCCTTCACTCTCACCCCAAGAGGAGTCATCTCTTAAGCTATGGTATTTTTAGTGTAGACAGGAGACGGGTCCTAATATTTTTCCCCCATTAACCCGCTATCATACTATCACAAGCATATTGATTTAAACTTATTTCTTGCAAAGCTCATGTCCATGAATAGACCAAGGACTCTTTTTTGCCCTCTCGTCCCTCCCTCTACACACTCTTCCCCAATAGTTATAAACTATCCCTTCTCTTGACGCCTCCACCCATTATAACCGTTTCTTGATTGATAGTTAAGGCCACTACCGGTGGTTGCAACAACACTCTGGCACGCGTGGGCGACTCAGCAAGTGACAACGACCAATCATTGATCATGCCATCATGGGTACGAGTTGATAAGTGTGGATATTTCGCTGAAATAATTAGTGTTATCCTTCCTAGCATGGATATTATTCCTTTTCCAAAACCTTTAGTCAAGAGGTAAATAAGCTTTTTCATAAATCACAACGATCATTTACTATCATCATCTTCATCACAAAGAGTCAATTCTAAATTACCATTTTCTTTTACTGGAAATATTTTTGCTAAGCCCGGTATCTCCACCATGCCACATATACATAGGAAAAGTCTTTGCCTTAAAGCGAGTTTGCACACAAGCAAGGTGTGGAGTAGTTGGTCCTTTTGACCACTCTCCCATAATCCTCCATTATCTCCTAATGGGAATAAAATATTCTGGTAGATCATGTTAAACATGTGAATACATATGTCAATAAAGTATTGCATAAATAATGCATACTAATGTCATTATTCATTATTTGACAAGATGTGTGAATGTGGTCGAGGTATTCTCCTCCTCACAATTTGACTCAACTAGGTTTGCTAATTAACACCAACACAAGACTTAAGATGGCGACAACTTGCTATATTCCTTGTATCTATACCCTTCTCTCCAATGATGCTCTCCCTCCCTTTCTCGGAGGGCAGAAACCTGATTCCTGAATGCAACTTTCCATCACCAACTAAATATTAGTGTATTAATAATAATTTCATAATCCTCATGAAGTCATCACATCTTGACAACTTTTGAACACATGACAATTTTAGTGAAATAAACGTAACTCAAGAAAACATTGATTTATCTAGACATTTTTCCTAAACATCTAATCATTGAATCATGCGTAATCATCTACTAATTACTTCAAAAGTAAAAAGTAAAACAAATTTGAAGTTAGGGATGTAACATATATGGTATGATTTCTCATAAATATATGATTCATTTCATTTTGGTAGGACATGAACATGAGGCATATGGTTTGTTTATCATGAGCTATTTGGTATGAGTTCTTAGGAACATATGATTCATTAGTGCTTGCAGTGTTTAGATACTCAGATTGTTTGCATACTTTGAGGTGATCTTGGCCTTCCTTGTTACATTTTTAATGTGATAATTTGTTCACATTTTCTTGGTGGCATTGTTATTACATATTGTCAAATGGCTTTGGCAATAAAATTGTATCAATGATTTATATGGCATATGGATTTGGCAATAAAATTGTATCTGTGGTTTATATTGTATATGGATCGGTCTTAATTACAAGGAGATGACTTTATCAAAATTCATATGGCAGACTTGGTTAATGTTTCAAGCTTTATGCTTATATCAGGCAGTCACACTTTATGCTTATATCGGGAAGTCACATAAACCATGTGAAGGCTTGGCAGTGCAAGGTATTGTATTTGAATGGTCATCGGTGGTTGACTTAGTGATTTGGCACCGACAACATATATTTGGTTATGATGTGGCAATAATGTGTGTTGGCATAAGGTTTTGACATCAAACTCAAAATCATTATGATGTTTGATTTAAATCATGCATATCATTGAGTTTTGTTACCGTATCTAAAAGCATCATTATTTTTGGTATAGTCGTCAAAGGACTCAAAGTAAAAGCTAGGGAAAAACTTAACATGCATTGTTCTAAAACGTAGCCACCATGAGAATAATGTAAATCTATTTTTCTCTTGACCAACATTAAAGGAGTTAAAGAGTTAGTTGCAAACATGGAAAATAGTTTACGAGCCAGCAAGATCTTCATGGTTGTTGAGATAGTGGCAATGTCTGCTTCAGCTGATTAGTTGCAGTTGACTTCATCGGGCTTTGTCTGGTATTTGTTTATTTTATTCATTACATAATTGGGTTTTTACTCCTTTTTTTTAAAAGAAAATATTAAAGGGAGTTAATACATTTTAAAGCTTGATTCATAACTAAAATTTTGTTTAAGGTTACTCTTTCAAACCCTAACTCAAG
Organism: Sequoia sempervirens; assembly: GCA_007258455.2. NCBI lineage: Eukaryota > Viridiplantae > Streptophyta > Pinopsida > Cupressales > Cupressaceae > Sequoia > Sequoia sempervirens. Next base: position 13,189,949 of record VDFB02000019.1, read on the forward strand.
TTGTTCTTGACAATTACAAAACTGAATTCAGATATTTTGTATCCATTTTAAAAAGAGGGGTGTTTTGGTATTTGTTTGGTTAGATGAGGCAATTTTTGTGAAGTGAGGAAAAAGAGATTTTATGAATACTCTTTAAGAGGTTATTTTTTATAGTAAATATCATTCTGTATTGAAGATCTGTTAATTTGTTGAGAAGATGTTGATGCACAACATTCTTCAATGAACTAAATGAGAATATGCTTGGTCTTCTATTGTAATTCTAGGGTTGCAAAAACTTGCATTTCTAGAGTTATGATAGAATGCTATAATTTTGTAAAAGGAGTTGGTGCTCCAATGATCTTGTAAAAGTTGGTGCTTTTTTGAAATGGAGTTGGTGCTCCTAAATGTGAAAGAGTTGGTGATCTAAAGTGAATAAAGGACATATTTTTTGAGTGGTTTTGTATACCCCAAGAGGGTTTTTCCACTCAGGAAATTTTTTGGTGTTATGTAATATTTTTCTATGTGATTGGTTCATTTACTTGAGTTGCATAATATTGGTGATATCGGTCATTTATTTTATGCCCATTCCTTAACTTATCCTGCATAAATGATTCAATTACAAGCTCTGATTCATGTGCAACATTTTTCAAGCCAGTCTAAGTTAATTTGATTTGCAACACATGATCTTTTGTCTAAGTTTATGAGAAGTCAGGTTTTCAATAAGCCATTTGATAATTTGTTTTCAAAGTTTAAAATTGTAGCTCTTATAAATCACTAATTCACCCCCCCTCTTAGTGATTTAAATCTTCCAACAATTGGTATCAGAGCATAGGGTCCTTGCATAGGCCTAACCCACCTAGGATAGATTCTGGTTAATGGAAGTCTGATAATCATATCCCAAGTTCAAGAAGGTACTTTTGTGACTTAAGCCAAATCCTTGTTTAAAAAGTCTGATTGACTTAAGGATTTTTGGTATTGAAGTGTTGTGTTTAATATGGAAAAAGGTAGAAGGAATAAGGGAAAAATAAGTTCACAACAAAACACTAACAATCAAGCTCTGTCTAAACCTAGTGTAAGGAGTAATGAAGAATAGATCATTAACAACAACTCAAAAATGATAGAGTATACTATGTTCAGAACACCTCAGTTTGAAGGTACCAACTTTATTCTGTGGAAGCATCAGATGGAAAACTATCTGTCTTCCTTAGGTTTTGATGTTTTGGCAGTAGTAGAAAGAGGTTGTACTGTATCTGTAACATCTCCTACCACACATGAGGAGAAGACAACTCTTGAGTCCAATGCTAGGGCTATAAATGCTATTTTCAATAGTTTTCCAAATGAAATTGTTGCTAAGGTTATGCAGTGAAGAAATGAAAAGCAAGTTTGGGACAAATTGATTGAAATGAATCAGGATGGTGAGTTTCAATAAGAGATATCTTTGAAAACTCAAGCAAGTTGTGACTCATCTGTAAGTGGTGATTGTGCAAATCCTCATAGTTTTGAAGAAAATCATATTAAGTCTAAATCTATAGAGATTATAGATGAACATTCAGATGGTCAAGAAATTAATGAAGAAATAGATCAATTTTTGGGTGAAGTGAATTATGAACAAGAATTTGTTGAACAAGAGAGTGAGGTAGATTTGGAAGGTGAACTCCTATGTGCTCTAGATACAATTATGCAACTTAGAAGAGAGAACCAGAATTTAAAGAGGCAACTTCAACAAGAAAAGGATATCAAAGATAAGGTATGTTCAAGTCTTATAGAAACAAAGATACAAGTTGAAGAAGATAGAAAGATTGAGGAAGTAGTTAGAAATCAACTTAAAGAAAAATAACAAAGTATAGAAAAACTTGAGTGGCAAGTGGTTCTACTAAGGAACATTGATAAAGAATCAAAATAGTTAAGTGATGAGAAAATTAATGAGAATGGCTTATGTCTTTGGATAAAATAATTGGTGCATAGAAAGATCCAAGTGACAAAGGTGGTCTAGGCTTAGAGGAAGGATAGTGCTCTAAGGTTAGAAAAACACCTAGAACAAAGGTAGACTTAAACTTTCAGGATGTTGACCTTGAAACTGCAAGAAACAAACAACACAACGATATCAACAAATAAGGAAGGAATAGAACATAGAGGTTCACAGGGTCTCCTTTTGTCTGGCAAGGTAAATTAGTGAGGTATAATTATTCTTTTTTAGGCTATTGTTATTCATGTTTTGAGTATGGCCACAAAGCATCTGAATCTTTGATTAAAGTGAAGAAAATGATTGGCAAAGGAACTATGGTAGTGTCACATGCTTCAAATGTAGTCAATCAGGTCATATTGCAAGAAACTGTGATAAATTATTTCTAAAGGGTGACACAAGATATTATAAGTCTTTGGTTGTATACTATAGATGTAGTGGTTTTGGACATAAAGCAAATTTTTGCAAGGGTCAATGGAAGGAATCAAGTGGAAACAACAAAGAGTTAGATAATCTGCTTAAACCAAGGAAGGAATTGTTGGAGGTCTAGAGAAGAAAGCAAGGAAAGGAAGAGAAAAAACTAAATCTTGTGCATGTTGCACAAGAATCATTTATAAGCACTTAAAAGGAAACATGAAGACAGGGGGAGAAGGTTAATGGATTATAAAATAAACCCCTTTGATATCAAGCAAGAAGTAGTTACATCTTGTTACTTCAAGACTTATTTATCGTGGTTCTCATATCAGAGTGTAAGTCACATATAATTCATATTTTTGTTTGTATTCTCCTTATATGTGCTAGGAATAACAGTGACAATGAGTTGATGATAACAGTCTTAAATGCTATGGTTCATATGTATATCATCATTCTGATGGTTGATAGTTTCTCATATATTTACTGTTATTGCAAGTTGGTATAAAGTTTGTGAATGATACTTGTAACACAATGAACAGATTGTTGTTAGCTTTTCCTACAACATAATGATTATGCTAGTGGTGGTCTGTGTTTCTCAAAAGGTGTATGATTTAGTTATTTTTGATAAGATAAAAAGTGACTTGAACAATGAAGTAGTATTCATCCTTTTTGCCATTAAATCTTGTTATCATTGCTTAACTCATTGAAATTATACTTAACGATTACTAGTTGTCATATAGTTATTTGTTTAAACTATATGAATGGAGTTTCAATAATAGGGTATGATGATATAGTGAGTTGTTTGAAGTCTGAATTGAAGTAATGATAGAGGTAGTTAGCTGAAAGACATTAACAATGAATGTTGCTTGATAGTGAGTTCTACAGTGCTATGCTTGGAATTTTCTTGTAATGTTTCATAATTAGAACATGAACAACATTCATGAAGATCTCAAAAAGTTATAGTTTCAAGTGTTTATCTCTGGATGTTTACTGATCAAGAACAACATACTATGCATTTGTTATGTCTATAAAAAAGTTAGAAGCTACAAATGTTTTTTGAAGTTATGTTTGCAGGTGTAGCAGTGTAGCTTTTTGACAAAACAGGTTCTTGACATTGGTTATGATGGTACAAAGATTGTATACATAAAATTATACTCTTGAGAAATAGTCAAACAACATTGGTAGAAGTTTGTACATTCTTGGATGATGAAGATTTGAATGACTCTAGTGATCATTACTTTCTTTTGATAGTTGATTGTTACAGGACACTGGTTGTTTGGAGTTACATTATGACTTGAGACTTGTATGTAGATGTTATGTGGACAGTGTAATACAAATTTGATTGCTTTATGTCATTTTGTGGTGCTCAGGATGAAAGGAGCTTTAGTGGTTGTATGAAGTACAAGGTTTGATAAGATGAAAATTTGTTGGCCTAATATTCATACTACTGGTTCAATAAGTAAGTTTTGAGTATGATAGTGGTATCTACCAGTTTGATGTATACAAACCTTGTTAGATCTCTTTGGAAATAGTATACTGCAGTGTTTCATTTGTTAATAAATTCATTTGGGATATCATCTGGGATTGAACAATACTCTTCATTGATATATTTCTTTCATGGATTCAGAGGGAGAAATGTGCAATGAGTTGATGAATATTTAGTTATTTTGCTGATATTTTAGGCATTTTTGTTGGCATCTAGCTTATCTTCTTTGAGGTGACAAGTATATGTTAAAACTAGTGGTAACAAGATAGCAAAGATCTAGAATTTAGAGTTACAAGGTCACTAACTGAAGAATTTGCACATTTGTATTAAGCTTGAGCAAAAGAAATAATATTTGTCCCGGTTTTGATTTATGTGAAGCTTCTTTGCAGGGAGAGCTTGGTTCTATGGTTTCTCACTTACAACTCTCTTACTTATTTTCATTTGCTTCTCAATTGTTTCTCTTGCAACTTTGTTTTGGTGGCTTCAATTGTTTGTGTGCATGGAATTTCACATTCTCCTCTATTCTTCTTTGTCATTGAGGCAAAAAGGGGAGAGATGATGTGTTTTTCCATCAAGGAAAAATGGGGAGTTTGTTGGCTTTCAATTGTTTATTTATTGGATTGTCCTTGATGTCAAAACAAATAGGCTTTGATCTTTACTTGTAGATCATAATGATGACTTTTGAGACATATTGATTGCCAAGGATAATAGATGATACACAAATGATCTCCATTGTTGTGTTGGTTTGGTTTTGGTGGCATGTGATGCTGACATCTTGTCTTTTGCAGTTCTAGGTTCTGGTTATTACATGATTCAAGTTGATGATGACAATTGTTTATTGGACAAACCAAATGTTCTATGAGTGGAACATCTTTGCACAAAGCATACAAGGTTTTTGATTACACATAATGTGCCAACATTTGATGCTTGGTGATATAAACATTATAAGTTTTTTTTGGGTTTATCCTAATAAGGATTTAGTTTGTTTTGAACATACAAGACTTTGGGCAGCATGGTGGTGGTTTACATTGATCTTGGTGGCATGTATTTTTTTAGTTGTTGGTTCACATGGTTCATCATGTACATTCAGTTTTTCAGTTTTTACATGTATATGTTGGTACTAATGTTTAATGTGTGTTCATTATGACAAGGCATGCACATGAGGTATATGGTATGATTTCTCAGGAATATATGATTCATTTCATTTTGGCAGGGTATGAACATGAGGCATATGGTTTGTTTATCATGAGGTATTTGGTATGAGTTTTTAGGAACATATGATTCATTAGTGCTTGCAGCGTTTACAAACTCAGACTGTTTGCATACTCTGAGGTGATTTTGGCTTACCTTGTTACATTTTTAATGTGATTGTTTGTTCACATTTTCTTGGTGGCATTGTTATTACATATTGTCATATGGATTTGGAAATAAAATTGTATCAATGATTTATATGGCATATGGCTTTGGCAATAAAATTGTATTCATGCTTTATATTGTATATGGATCGGTCTTAATTACAAGGAGATGACTTTATCAAGTCATATGACATACTTGGTTAATGTTTCAGGCTTTATGCTTATGTCAGGAAGTCACACTTTATGCTTATATTGGTTAGTCACATAAACCATGTGAAGGCTTGGTAGTGCAAGGTATTGTATTTGAATGGTCATCGACAGTTGACTTAGTGATTTGGCACCAACAACATATATTTGGTTATGATGTGGCAATAATGTGTGTTGGCATAAGGTTTTGACATCAGAATCAAAATCATTATGATGCTTGATTTAAATCATGCATATCATTGAGTTTTGTTATCGGATCTAAAAGCTAGGGAAAAACTTAACATGCATTGTTTTGAACCCTAGTCGCCATGAGAATATTGTAAATCTGTTTTTCTCTTGACCAATGTTAAAGGAGTTAAAGAGTTAGTTGCAAACATGGAAAATAGTTTCCAAGCCAACAAGATCTTGGTGGTTGTTGAGATAGTGGCAATGACTGCTTTAGCTGATCAGTTGTAGTTGACTTCATCGAGCTTTGTCTGGTATTTGTTTGTTTTATTCATTACATAATCAGGTTTTTACTCCTATTTTTTAAAAGAAAAGATTAAAGGGAGTTAATATATTTTAAAGCTCTATTCATAACTAAAATTTTGTTTAGGGTTTCTCTTTAAAACCCTAACTCGAGCTGTTCTTGACAGTTACAAAACTGAATTAAGAGATTTTGTATCCATTTTAAAAAGAGGGGTGTTTTGGTATTTGTTTGGTGAGATGAGGCAATTTTTGTGAAGTGAGGAAAAAGAGACTTTATGAATACTCTTTAAGAGATTATTTTTGATACTAAATATCATTTTGTATTGAAGATCTGTTAATTCGTTGAGAAGATGTTGATGCACAACATTCTTCAATGAACTCAATGAGAATATGTTTGGTCTTCTATTGTAATTCTAGGGCTGCAAAAACTTGCACTTCTAGAATTATGATAGAATGCTATAATTTTGTAAAAGGAGTTGGCGCTCCTATGATCTTGTAAAAGTTGGTTCTTTTTTTTGAAATGGAGTTGGTGCTCTAAAGTGAATAAAGGAAATATTTTTTGAGTGGTTTTTTATACCCCAAGAGGGTTTTTCCGCTCAGGACAATTTTTGGTGTTATGTAATATTTTTCTATGTGATTGGTTCATTTACTTGATTTGCATAACATTGGTGATATCAGCCATTTATTTTTTGTCCATTCCTTAACTTATCCTGCATAAATGATTCAATTACAAGCTCTGATTCACGTGCAACATTTGTCAAGCCAGTCTAAGTTAATTGGATTTCCAACATATGCTATTTTTTCTAAGTTCATGAGAAGTCAGGTTTTCAATAATCCATTTGATAATTTGTTTTCAAAGTTTAAAAATTGTAGCTCTTATAAATCACTAATTCACCCCCCGTTCTCAGTGATTTCAATCTTCCAACAACCTCATGCCTGGAAGTGGGGTTAGTGCTAGACGATGAATTTGAGGTAGGGATTTTTTGATTAAATATATTTATGTGGGTTGGTTATTGTAAGAAAAATATTGGTGTCTTTCTTTTATCTAGAAGTGTAAAATCTATTCATGATATTCTACTTGATTAGGAATATAAATTTATAATAAAATCAACAATTCAATTATATGCATAATATTGTTATTATAAAATTAAAAGAATCCTATGGGAAGACTCGTAGGATATTGTATTTATTATTGGTCTTTTAAAATATATTAATATTTTAATTATTGAATCAACATTTTAAGATTGAAAAAATTATTGTTGTTGAGTTATTATGGGTAAATTGCAATACCAATTTTTTTGTAACTTCTATTGATAAATTATTAGATTAAATTACATTTATAAATACTTTAGATTATTTGTTCAAATAAAAAAACTATGTATTCCTTTTGACTTAGAACCAAGTAATTTTATTGTTAAAATTTAGATTTGTAATTAAAATAATACACAAAAGGAAACATTATCAACTTAAAATTTAGTTGTTGTTGGTGTTTTGTCTGATTTTTTGGTCTTGTGGCCTTCGCTGGCTTTTTTGGTGGCTGTGGCTTTGTCTTGTTGTTGTTTTTACATCGTTTTTGCTTATGGTGTCTTTGACATTCTTATCTTTTGTTTGTAAACTTTGTAGTTTCGGGTCCCTATAAAACCCATTTTTTCCTCTTTCAAAAACTTTATCAACTTAAACTAATAAATTTAGCAACTCACCTATCTTGTTGAATACTTCGTTATTGGCTATTAAATCATGACAAATAAAAGATATTACAATTCTAAACTTAACTAATTTAGGTCCAATAAGTATATCTCACTATTGAATTATCACATCCACAGTCAAATAGGTAAATTCAATCTTTTATTATATGACATAATTATTGTTTGGTCACTTTAAAAAATTGTATACTCAATGGTTAGGGTACTTAATTTTCACCTAAGCAATCTAACTAATAATCATAAAGTTTTATTTAAGTAGTAAGGAGAATAATTGTTCATTAAAATTATAAAATTGAGTACTTGATGGGATGTATTGTGATACTTCATTAATGTGGTATGCTTAGCTTATTTAACCTTTATTTGATGAAATTTTTTATCCCTATTTTTGGTTGATTGAGACACTTTACTACACTAAAATTTAATTCCTCTCCATTGCCATTATAATTATCGGATCTTGGCTTACATCTTGTAGGAAAGGTTCTTGTAATAACATATACATGTTATAGAGTTGCTAATTTATTACAAAATTTTGAATTATATTTTAGTTGTTATGATATGGATTCACATACAATCAAATATGTTCTAGTAATGATAGAAGAAAAATAATTTTAATATGAAGTGGCTCTAAATTTTGATATTTTACCCTTAGTTACTTAATATCATCTTATGTACCAAGGTTTTGAACTAGGCTAATGATTTGATTTATTCACCTTAGATTTTAAAAATGTTTTGTTATAAAAAATTAATAAGTAATTCAAAAAACATGATAATAACTATTTTTCTCCAAAATGAAAACAAACATGAGATATAAATTAATTTTTTTCTTCAATATAATAAATATATGGAATGCCATACAAATTCATAAGAAAGAAAAAATACTTTAGAGTATAGTAGTTTGAAATATAACAATATATCTAATGAATAATGATTGCAAAAAAGATCTAATATGTAGACATCTCACAAATACACTTTTATTAATTTTAAGGCAACTTAACTAGTTATAATCTCTCATTCAATAAGATGTTATATTGATTAAGAGTGAACAAATTATCAAATTCAATTACTAATTAAAATTTGATACACAAAATATGATACATTTAAATAAATCACCATTCAATATGAAAAAAATATCTAAAAATATATATTTCTCTAAAATAAATTTACCAAAAAAAAATGTTATATTATAACTTTTAATTATATTAAATATATAATAATATTTAATCTAATATATACAATTATATATAAATATTAAATCTTTAAAATGTTAAAAATATGAATAATAATTACAAATAAGGCTTTTTAACCTTAGGTAGTGGCCCAAGGAAAAACATTTTGAACTATACCTTTACCTTTTTACGTTGCATATGTTAAATAATAAACGTGTCCATGTTCCATGTTCACTATTAAATAAAAAAATATAACTACATATCCTCTGATACACAAACAATTATAAGTGATGAGGATAAAATTGGCTATCCTTATATATCACAAATTTGGTTACCTACCATTACAAAGTTTTATTAAAATATAATTCCTAGGGAATGTAACAAGCTGAGAGCTTTAATACACTATCCTTATTAGAGATGATATTCAAATCCACCAGCCTTGCATGTAGCAATTATGTGCTCCATTATGGGGATGCTCTTGAGGAGGTGCAGTGCTATCAAGGTGTAAACCAGGATACCTATTGTTCATCCAAAATAATATTTGTTATTATTATTATTATTATTATTTTGCCCACTATTTAGTTTTAGTATTATAATCAGTTAATGGAGATGTTAAGAGATAATCAAAATGCACCTACCCAATATGCAATGTGGGTCTAGAGTCTTGTTGAGATGCATATAGATTATTTGTCATGGATGAATCCCAAGCTCCATTATCATTAGGAGCTTCCTCCATACAACTAATTAAACTTTTTCTCTCAATTTCTGAAATCTGTTAAAAGAAACCATTTTTTAATCTTTAATAGCTTTAACACATTTCTATTATTTCCACTTAATTATCATTTATACGTACCCTCCTTTGTAGATTTTTGTTTTCATCTTGTAGCAAAGATTCCTGTAAGAAAAAGAAAAAACAAGTTAAAAAGTAGTTAAGTAATTATAAAATATAGAATTATGTTCTTAATTATTATGATATATATTCATATACAATTGATTGGGTCCTAGTATAATGCAAGGAAGACTTATTATTAATATGAATTTATCTTTTGACCTTTTATTCTTAGCTAACTAAAATCATTTTTGTTAGTAGGGAGTTGAACTTGTGTATTACTTTTCATCTTAATTTTTAAAAATATTTATTAAATGGTAAAAAACTTACATGTAATTATCAAAAAATATTAATACTAATTTTTCTTCATATGAGATATAGATTAATTTCCTTCTACTCAATAAAATTAATAATATTAATATTTTACGAATTAGTAAAAAATAAAAATCTCTCTATAATATAATTTTCTAAAATATGATAATCTATCTAATGATGGTGTTTTGAAAAAAAAATGTCTAATAATTAGGAAAATCATCAAATACACTTTTATTGATTATAAGATAGATTAACTAGTTTAAAAATATCTTATTCAATAACATGATTTATTTATTTAAGAGTGGATAAAATTTTATAAATTTAATTATTTATTATAATTTAATACTAAATATATAATTATAATTGTGAAGCTTATATATCCATATATTTTTATCTTATATTTTGGGACATTGGAGTGTTCTTTATAAAATAACAAGTCTATAAGTCATATTTGTGCATGAAATTCGAGTCATTAAATTATTTTATTGTAATTCTATCATTATGCATCCAAAAAAATTGCTCATGATCCACATATTAGATCCATAAGTGTAGTACTGACCTAGGTCAATTGTGTGGTCATAAATGATGATAATAATAACAATTTTGATTATAAGAATAATGGAAAGTGTAGTGTCCCTTCGTGTTTGGCCCTTTCTTGATGTTTGATTAATTTTGATTTGGAGGGTTTGATTTAAATTTGTTTTATTAATGTTTTTTTGATTAATTGATGGATTAAATAAATTATTAAGTAAAGTATTTTATAAATGGATATAAATATATTTATTGACGTTTATGATTTTAATAATTTTGAAATTGAAATGTAATATTAAATAGAATAAAATAAATTTTTTAAATGGAATGTTATAAATAATAAATAGTAAAAATAATGTAAAAGATAAAAATATTTTTGCATGCAACACATGCATAACATTGGACTGTTTTGGCAACATTCTATCTTTTTTTGCTTAAATATTCCATATTAAAAGATAAAAGACTCAAAGATACCAGGGGTTATGCATTGGTTCTTGATTTGTAATTGACCTATCATTCCGAGAACGAAGTACTTTGTTGGACTGATCAAGAAAGAAAATAGGGGTAATTACTTAAATATTGGGACCTTGGGTGAGTTTTTGGGTGTGGTCTTTCCCCGGGAAGAAAGTATTTCTGCAAGAAAAATTGATAGGTGGTACAATTTGTGGGTATCATGGGTTTATGAATAAAAAATCAGATAAGCATGATTAGGGTGCTGGAGGTTTGCAAGGATCTGTAATGGGGTTTTTCTTTCCTCAAGATTTGAGAGTTTCTTGGCCATAATGGAGGTGCGAAGGCTTTAGGAGGAAGATGTTGCATTGCAAGGGACGACCATGGATGGTCTGTTTGAGATGATGAAACCCTACCAAGGTCGTGCGATGGAACACTTGCAAGTGTGGTTAGAAATGCTTCTAGTGTCGGGTATGGTCTCCTATATTCTCCGTGAACCTGAAAAATCACTCTGTAATTGTAGAATATTCTTGATCTATGGTATGTCTCATTTAAATGAACATTTGAAATAAATCTATAATATTCGATAATCATCTGTATGTTTGATCTAAGCTTGTGATTTTGGAAAATATATGAACAAGATTAGATGTCATCATTGTAGGTTGAAAATTCATTAGAATGCTAAATATATATTGTATCGATTTCACTATATTTATAAAATTGTTAGGGAATGGCCTTTTGTAGGGTAATCGACATTCAGTTAATGAAATTTTTAATACTTTTGCTGAGCCAACATCCTCTATCATTGAGTCTGCAATTGTTTAGCAATCGACTATGTTTGTGCATATCCTGCAACCCTATGCAAACCTCTATTGCCAATTTTATACCGTGCAGGATAATTTTTGTACTTTTTTCTAACCTCACACCTAAAAGCAAATTTTATTCACAATCTTTATTTCTTTTTGTTGGAATATAATATTCCGCAGTCAATAGATTTTTCCAAGTCAACTCCATGTCAACTGAAGACCATTAGCTTGCCCCAACGTATATCATCAACATTAAATTTTGGTTGGTATTTTCGAATTTGAAAAGGAGTGCTTATTTTTGGGCTTGCAATAGCCGCAACATACCTACAACAATTAATGAATTAGGTAAATTTGAAATTTGAAACTAAGAGCTCATTCTCATTAACTTGAAACAAGACAAGACAAATATGAATGTCTTAGCAATCGTTGATGTAAGCAAGAAGTAAAAAGTTTTTGGTATTGAAGTGAAGACCCTGCAACATCAGACGAAGTGGAGAATGTTCAACACAGAATCAGTAACAACAACAACACAAAATTAGTAACAGATCAACACATTGTCAGCCGCAGCTACAGGATTGTAGCAGCTTGTATATTTCGGTGTGAGTGTAGCACCTTTTGTATTGGACATTTGTCCAAGTTAGTTTAAGTTTATTTTTTGCAATGTAAACATAGCATGTCCTTTGAGTTTTTGTATTAAGAAGCAAATATGAAATATATGCAAAGTTAATATCTGTCTGTTTTGGCTTGTTGACGATTCTCTGCCTCTGTGCGTATTCTGTGTTTTATTTATGCATCTGTCCATCCTGTCATAGTAGTGACTTTGTGTTTGTGTTTTATTGCTCACCCTTGCCTCCCCAACAAGTGGTATCAGAGCCTTATTTTTTTGGGCAGTAAGTTTATTGTGGGTGTCTTTGGTAAAGCCCTAGGTCATCTAGGCATTGTTTAGCCTTCTCAAATATGAGAAATATGGTAGAAGGTGACAACAAAGGTTGGAAACAACCACCGAATTTTGATGGGAAAAATTATGATATATGGGCTACGATGATGAGAACCATCTTAGTTGCAAATGACCTATGGGAGTTAGTCACAAATGGGTTCAATGATATCACAGACCCAAATGCATTTGCAACCCTTTCAAATGCACAAAAGAATCAATTGAAGGAGACTCGAATGAAGGGTGCAAAATCCCTCAGCTTGATTGAGGCAGCCTTGAGTGAGGCTATTTTCCCACTTATTGCAGCATCAAACTATGCAAAACAAGCTTGGGATATATTGCAAAATAGTTATAAAGGGACTGATAAAGTGAGGTTAGCTAAGTTGCAGCTCTTGAGAAGAAATTTTGAGACTCTACAAATGAAGGATAATGAGTCTATTTCAGATTTCCACACCAAAGTCTCCACCTTGGTAAATCAGCTGAGAGTCAATGGAGAAACAATGGAAGAGCAAAGGATTGTTGATAAAATCCTAACTCTGCCTACTAAGTTTGACTATGTAGTTGTTGCTATTGAAGAGGCAAAAGACTTGTCTCAGATGACTATAGATGAGCTGATGGGTTCACTACAAACCCATGAGTAGCGGTTGAATAGATCTGCTCCTTCCTTAGAGCAAGCATTCAAAGCTCATACCAATGCAAGAGGTCAAGGAAGAGGAAGAAACAACAGAGGTAGAGGTCAAAGAGGCAGAAGTAGAAACAATTCTGGAAGAGGAGGTTCTGATAGCATAGAGGAGCCAGGCAGCTCACAGTCAGCAAACCAGTACCAGAAGCAGAACAACATTTCGAATCAGAGATCTGACAAAAGTAATGTGTAGTGTTATTACTGTCACAAATATGACCATTATGCTAGTGAATGTAGAAAGAAGCAGTGTGACCATGGAGGCCAAAATGCTAATGAGAACAAAGCTGAAAATGACAAACAATCAAATGTTTTCATTGTTTGCAACCTTGCAGAACGCAACAATGATGAAGTATGGTACTTGGACAACGGATGTAGCAACCACATGAGTGGTAACAAAAAATTCTTTTCCTCCATAGACAACAGTATAAAAACAAAAATAAAAATGGGAAATGATGAGAAGGTTCCCATCATTGGAAGAGGTGGTGTCAGTATCCAAATGAAGAATGGTGAGAAGCAACAAATCCAGGATGTCGATTATGCCCCCAACATAAAACATAACCTATTGAGCATTGGACAAATGGTCCAAAATGGTTATAAAATCCTGATGGAGAATGGAGAATGCAAAATATTTGATAGAGGAGGTAGCAAAAGAGTGATGGTTGCAGTGCAAATGATGAGAAACAAAATGTTTCCTCTCAGGATATACATAGTTTCTACGGCAGAAACATCAGATCGTCAACAAAAACATTGTTCGTCAGCACTCACAATAGTTGCACAACAGTCAGCAGTCGAACAACAGTTTGCTTTCAAGACAGTCATCAAAGAACCATCCAAACTATGGCATTTAAGGTATGGGCACTTAAGTTTTTCAAGTTTGAGTTTATTGTCTAGGAAAGGAATGGTTAGGGGTTTACCATCCATTGTAGAACCCGATGGCAAGTGTGAGGCTTTCATTTTAGGAAAACAACATAGGCAGCCATTTCAATCCAGGTATTCTAGGAGAGCAAAAGCACCTCTTGAGTTAGTGCACTTAGATTTATGTGGACCCATGAAAACCCCCACTTTAGCTGGAAATACATATTTCATGACTTTCATAGATGACTATAGTAGAAAAATATGGGTCTATTTCTTGAAAAACAAATCAAAAGCCTTTGAGAAGTTTAAATGGTTTAAGGTAGCAGTTGAGAAGGAGAGTGGTCACTATATCAAAGCCCTTAGAACAGATAGAGGGGGAGAGTACATCTCCAATGAATTTCTGAATTTTTGTAGGAATGAGGGCATTCACAAACAATTTACAACAAGGTATACTCCACAGTAAAATGGAGTGGTGGAAAGGAAGAATAGGACCATTCAAGATATGGCGGCAAGTATGCTGAAAGCAAAAGGGTTGTCACACATATTTTGGGGAGAAGTTGTAGCAACAACAATCTATATAGTGAATAGGTGCCCCACAAAAGCTGTCCGTGATAAAATTCCACAAGAGGCATGGACAAAAAACAAATGAAGTGTTGAGCACTTAAGGATATTTGGGTGTGTGGCATACACACTCGTGCCAAAGGAGAAGAGGCAAAAAATTGATGATAAAGGAGAAAAGTGCATCTTCATAGGCTATAGTGAGGAGTCAAAAGCCTACAAGTTATACAATCCCATCAACAAGAAAGTAGTAATCAACAGGGATGTTATATTTATTGAAAATGAAGCATGGGATGAAATGGTGGATGACACCATGGGTATTTCTGTTACAATACTCATTGATGATGAAGAAGTTGTAGATGATAGCGACATAGGGGGAGCTCAAGAGAGCAGTAGCTCAACAAGAAACCACCGTAGAGCATTGGAAAATAACAGCTTCGGTAATTTGTAGCAGAACAATAACTCTGACAATGTTCAGCAGAGACAACAGTCTGTCAGCACTGAACAGAGACAATAGACAAGCAGCTCCAGAATTCAGTAGAGCAGTAGCTCTGACAGTCAGCAGTACAGTAGCTCCAGAAATCAGAGTAGCAGTAGCTTAGAAGCAAATTCGGATCCTACACTCACATAATTGATGCCACATAAGACAAAGAGTGTGAGGGAGATCTATGATAGTACACGGTATGCTGATTTTGATGAAAATTTGGATTTTGCACTATTCTCCTATAGTGATCCAACATACTTTGAGGAAGCAGTGAAAGAAGAGAAATGGTGTAAGGCCATGGATGAAGAGTTGGATGCTATAGAGAGGAATCAAACATGGGATTTGACCGATTTACCCAAGGGTAAGCAAGTGATTGGAGTGAAGTGGGTCTATAAGACCAAGTGTACAGCTGAAGGAAAAATTGAAAGACACAAGGCAAGGCTAGTGGTCAAAGGGTACAAACAACAACCTGGTATTGATTATAATGAGACATATGCACCAGTTGCAAGGCTGGAAACAATGCAAATAGTCATAGCAGTTGCAACACAACATCAGTGGAAAGTGTTGCAGATGGATGTAAAGTCAACCTTCTTGAACGGAGTGCTGAAGGAGGAAGTGTATGGGGAGCAGCCACCTGGCTATGAAGTCCCAGGACAAGAGGACAAAGTGTATACGCTCCGAAAAGCTCTTTATGGGCTGAAACAAGCACCTCGGGCATGGTACAGCAGAATATATGCTTATTTGTTGAGCAATGGATTTACCAAAAGTAGCAGTGAGCCCACACTCTACATCAAAGCAGTCAAAGGTGATATCTTAATTGTTGTTTTGTATGTAGGTGATATGATTTTTACTAGTAATAGTGACAACAAAATTGCTGATTTTAAAGAGGTGATGAAAAATGAATTTGAGATGACAGATTTATGTTTGTTGAAGTATTTTCTTGGGATAGAAGTTCAACAAATAGTGCATGGCATTTTTATTTCACAAGCTAACTATGCCAAACAGATTTTAAGAAGGTTCAAAATGCAAAACAACAAACATGTAGCCACACCAACAACAACATGTCTGAAACTGTGCAAGAATGACAACAGTAAGGAAGTGAACCCAACCCTCTACAAAATCATGGTTGGAAGTTTGATGTAATTGACATCAACTAGGCCTGATTTAATGTATGCAGTAAGCTTGATATCTAGGTTCATGGAGGAACCTAAGGATACACATTGGCAAGCAGGAAAGAGGATCTTGAGGTATGTCTTCAACATGGGATAGGGTGCAATCTCATGGGCATCAAAGAAACAACTGATTGTCTCCCTCAACACAGTAGAAGCATAGTACATAACAACAAATGCAACAACATGTCAGGCTATTTGGTTGAGGAGGATTCTTGCAAATTTACAACAACAACAAGTTGACAACACAGTCATTCATTGTGACAATGTGTCCTCCATAGCTCTGACAAAGAATCCAGTCTTCCATGGACGAAGCAAACACATTGAGATTCGTTATCACTTCATAAGGGAATTGGTGGAACAAGGTGAGATTGAATTGCAGTATTGCAGATCTGAGCAACAACTCGCAGACATCTTCACCAAAGCATTGCCAAAGGATAGTTTTGAACGCTTAAGAGATAGGCTTGGAATTTTGGATAGCTTCAGAGATCAGCTCCGGAAGGAATCAACAGATTGACAGCTGACTTGCAGATTAAGGGGGAGTGTTGGAATATAATATTCTGCAGTCAGTAGATTTTTCCAAGTCAGCTCCATGTCAGTTGAAGACCATCAACTTGCCCCAACATATATCATCAACATTAAATTTTGGTTAGTATTTTCGAATTTGAAAAGGAGTGCTTATTTTTAGGCTTGCAACAGCCACAACATATCTGTAACAATTAATGAATTAGGTAAATTTTAAATTTGAAACTAAGAGCTCATTCTCATTAGCTTGAAACAAGACAAGACAAATAGGAATGTCTTAGCAACCGTTGATGTAAGCAAGAAGAAAGCAAGAAGTCAAATGTTTTTGGTACTGAAGTGAAGACCCTGCAGCAGTAGACGAAGTGGAGAATGTGCAACACAGAATCAGTAACAACAGCAACACAGAATCAGTAACAGATCAACACATTGTCACCCGCAGCTATAGGATTGTAGCAGCTTGCATATTTCGGTGTGAGTGTAGCACCTTTTGTATTGGACATTTGTCCAAGTTAGTTTAAGTTTATTTTTTGCAGTGTAAACAGAGCATGTCCTTTGAGTTTTTGTATTAAGAAGAAAATATGGAATATATACAAAGTTAATATCTGTCTGTTTTGGCTTGCTGACGATTCACTGCCTCTGTGCATATTATGTGTTTTATTTATGCATCTGCCCATCCTGTCACAGTAGTGACTTTGTGTTTGTGTTTTATTGCTCACCCCTGCCTCCCCCAACATTTTGTTCCTTTTTAAAGGCTGCAAGAAAATATTGTATCGAGCTCAAGAATCTAGTAGCTCTAAACCTCGATACTTATAGATCTACTTCTCGTTTATTGTGAATAGGATCATGAAGTAGCTGTAGGAAGGAAGATTTTTGAATTGACTTCCTCTGTCCTTCCTAACTTCTGCGTTATTATAGTGCAAGCCTATTTTTTTCAGATTGTTTCATTTGGTATCGCCAATAATTTCCACAAGAACATGGCCATTGTTTAGAATGATGAAAATGGTTCGCATCTTTCAGAACAATTCATCTTGCAACAATCTGGGAGATGAACTTAGATACAACATGGCAATCAGACTATATTCGGGCATGTTTAAAAAATCTAATGCAATCGCTAACTTCTCACTATGGCGGCCGATAATCAACGCCTTCCTTCTTCCCTTCCGCAACATTAAGTTAAAGTCTTGAGTCTAGAAATATCATGTTGTTTTCATTTTTTCCCTGCATATGCTCAATATCGCAAGGTCATTGTTATGACTTGACCATTGTCTTAGCTATTATTGGCTATCGTTCCCATTTGGTAAGATGTTTATGCTTGTCATGGAGTCCTAAAATAGCACTGTGAGCTATAGATTTCCTTTAAACATATTGGTTAGTATTGATTCGAATAGCTATCCATTTAAAGCTCTTTTGCTTTATAGGGATGAGTACTCACAACAGTGAATAGATATTCCTAATATTTATTTGATACCTACTTATCATACAATGGTATTGAATGGACATTTTCAATGAATTGAAATCCATATGATGAAGTATTCTTTATCAGTGAATGGATATTGTCAAGAATTAGACATGCATATGTATCTTAGTGGCGAATCTTAGTACCTTGAGATAACGTCGTAGTGGGAGGAAGCTTAAATTATAGTTCAACTCTTGGCATAGTTAGAAATTTGGATATAATTAGTAGGTTTTTGAACTTCCCTTTTTCGCCTTGGAACTAGTGAACAATTGGGTGTCGCTTAGGGACTTGTTTTCGTTTGAGTTTTGATATCTAGAAAATGAATCCTTAAGGCTAAAGATCTAGTTGAAGAATCTAAACTTAAGTATGAAGGTCATAGTATTAAAATTGAAACCAATTCTTTTAAAACTGAAACATCATACTTGTAGATATTGTTGGTTAATAATTAATTTAACATCTTATGAGTGGAGGGTTGTCTTGATAGCATAGTGAATGAATTAGGAATAATAAGTATATAGTTTTATAGAATGATACTTCAAAGAATAGTATTCGCTTGTATGGAAGTAATTTAGTTCTTTTATGTATGTAATATACAAAATGTTAATACTGAAAGACACTGGTGAAGAAGTGCCTTAGGTTCTTACATAAATAAAGTTCAAGTAGATTCTTGAACAGAATTATCCCAATTACGCTTTATGAAATATTCAAGTAGTATTTAGGAAGATTCTAGTTTACTTTATTTTCCAATTTCTCTTGTTAATGTTTTGTTTATTTTTCCTTTTAATTAAGTCATTGCATTTAGGATATTATATATATATATATATGTGGGTATGTATATATATGTATATGTAAAGGTGTATATGTATATATATATATTATATCCTCATATTTGATCATCCAAAGTTCAATATTAGAAAGAGAGGATTTCTGATAATTGTTAATGAAATTAGTGAAATAGTAAGTTAAATTAAATGAAAAGAGTTTTATTTGCATAAATGTAATCAAGATAATGGTATGTGGATAATAGTAGATCTTAAGTGATATTCTTTAAAATGTTGATTTTATTGTATTCTCCTATAATTGAGTTGTGAATTGGTTGATAGAGTTACTTTGAAATATCGTTATTTGTAGTATATAATATTTTAATTTGATTAAGTGGTTAAGTAATGTGAGAATAATTTCCATTCCATGGTTGCTTGGTTAGATTGATTGCTTTTTTATTGTGAGTTTGATTTAAATAGTGGATTTCAAGGCTGCAATGTTTGATTATTTCCTTGTGATGAATTATGCATGCGATTTTGGAATTTAAGTTGATTTTGGTTATCAAGATTGATTTTTAAATTGAGTTGTGAATCGATTGATTATTATTGTTGTCGCGGTTGTCAATTTTGTTAAAGTTGTTTATTAGCCAAATTGTAAGTTTGTTAGGTATTTAGTGGTTGGGTATCATGTGAGGAGAAAATTGAGGTCTCCCTTGGATGCCCTGTTGGTCAACTTTATTTTTGATTTTGATTGTGAGATCATGTTATTGTTTCTAGTTCAATTGGGGAACCATTGTGTTAGTGATTTGTCAAGATTTCTAGAGGTTGGGGAAAAATAGTTTTCTTTATGATTATGTTGGTTCTTTGTGAAGACTTGATTTTATACTTGGTTTATGATTATGTGGGTTTTGGCTTTGTAATGTGGAATTGTTATCTGTGGAGACTTTGTGCGAGTTGGTGCATGCCTCGCTTTATGTGATAATTCATGTGAATTTTTATGTTGTGCAAGTTGGCTTCCCTAGTTAGTGGACTGTAGAGTCTTATTGTTGCTAATAGGGGGAGTGGCTCTCAATGGGGGTCTAGCGCACAAAGTGGAAAGTCTAGGGTAACTCATGGAGAGTTTCTTAAATAGTGATAACCTAAAATAAATTAGGGGGTTGGGTAGTTCACATTTAATCAAGTAACGCCTCACTCATGATTCAAGTTCTTGTTTAGGCTTGAGATGAGTGGGAAGACTTGAAATGGAAAGATCAATTGCCTGGTCTGATAGGAAGGTATGTTGATCTCGCATGAGTTTTGTGGGGGTTCGACGACTGGTAGAGGTGGTCCAGGGTAACCTAGGATGGGGGTCTGGTAGCCTAGGAAGGTTATGCCAAAGTAACCCATAGCAAACTATGTGATGACACTCCTCCCTATAGTAACCTTATATGCTTTGTCTATTTTCCCCTTGTTGTTCTTGTACCTCTGGAAGCGGTTGTTTCTTTATGTTTTGTTTGTTACTTTTGTATGTTGGAGTCATATTAGCCTATGTTTGCTTGATTGTTTGTGTAGTGGGTCCTTATTGTCATCTCCTAGCACGGGGGTAGACCTTAGGGTTCCACATGGTCGGGTGGAACATGCTATGCACTCCATTGCGTTCCCAGATGATGCTCATGAACATAGTGTGTACTGCATGTGGAGATTCCTGATGCTATACTAGACTTGAGATAGCGTTGAATTTATGTAATATAATCATTTCAGTTGCATCCTATCATGTATTTGTTGTATCCTTCCTGTTGTTATAAGGGAAGCTTTGATGTAAACTTGTAAATAGTGTAATGATCTACCCCATGTTTGGGAAGTTGTATATATGTTCCTTGGTTCATATTCTATGCTCTTGAATGGTGCTATATTTGTGAAAAATGTTTATTTAATTATGTGGATGTAAATGAACTCTTGTTGTAGTTATTTTGTGTTGTATGTTTCGAATGGATAATTGAGGAGTTCGTAATGTAGTCATGATACCCTAAAGGACTTAGTTATTGCAAATATACATGTGGATTACATTGTGTGTAATTGATAGTATGATCTATATGTTAATTCACTAAATTTTTTTATTTTTATTTTGTCATAAATGTTAGTTAGTTGTGTTGTCCTTTGGGGTTTCGTTTTGGGGTGTTACATAAATATTATGAAAGATGTCTATTGATAACAATGTTGACAATGAAAATAACACTAGGATTGAGTTCACAAGATACCCCTAATGATAATAGTTTGAGTAAAGTGGATCAAGGGGTATAACAAGACTTGAAACAAAATTGTGGGATGTTTATGGATGCTACACTAGATTACAAAGAAAGATTACATAGATGAGGATTATTGACATTTGGACGAATTGTTATGAGGTTTATTTAAAGTGTGGGGCTAGATTACAAAGAAAGATTACATAGATTAGGATTATTGACATTTGGACAAATTGTTGTGAGTTATTTAAAGTGTGGGGGATTTAAGATAAGTGGATAAGATAGGAGTGCATTGAGGTAGGTGATTTTTGGAACCAATGACCAAGGAAAATCAAGGTATGGACAGAGAAAAAGAGGATGGGGGAATTGCTTCAATAGGAGATGGGGAGATGTGTGTGAAGGAATCATGGGGATAAATAATATCACAAGAAATAAAATTTTGTGACATGAGCATATAATATAGGAATTCAAGGGATATATCACATAGGAATGATATGCCCCAATGCTAGATTTATTATAATGATATGCTGAAATTAGTGTGAAAAAATATTTCAAATGAATGTAGGATGATAAAGCAAGGTTTACAAGTGAAATGATAGTTGGATGACATGAGGTAGTGAAGGAAATTGTAAGAGGGGAATGTGTGGAGAAAGTAAGTCTTCTATTGTTTGAAGCATGCTTAAATGTGATATTTTATAATTCAAAGTTACACTATGTAAAAATTTTCAATAGCTATTTCAGCTAGCACAATGCATGTTTGTGAGGATTTGTACAATATGTTGTATTCAAGGATATTCATTATTCCATTTTCAATCATGTTGTATTTTCCCTAATCGACTTGCACATCATCATAATTAATGTCAAATCCTAGTACAAAAGTAGAAAAAATAGTATTTGAGAGAACCTCTCCAAATAGAAACTAAAAATAAGATTCCACTATCCTAAAATGAGTTGAGAAGTTCTTTCTAAGTAAAAAAATATATGCGAACACAAAGTAAATAAATATTTTATCTCAATGAGACTTAAAATAGCTTTACACATTTGATACATATTTATGGAATAATCTATTATAATTAATTATTTATAAGCATCAATAAGCTTTGATGTTAAACTCAAGAGTATGTTTCAAACTATAGGACCATAACTAACTAGGTGAAGTGTACATTAATAAATCTAAAACTAGGAGATTGCCTATGATTTGGTGTGTGAGGTGGAATAAATAATATTCAAATATATTTAATTCATATGTGAAAATACAAACTATAGGAAATACAGTTATCTTAAGTCCTCTATGTGTTTGGTAACCTAAGTACCCTTTATATATTTGTAACATTTGTCCCAACGATTGATGAATTGGCCTCCAATACATTTAAAAGAGAAGATTAACCCATTTTAATATAACATGCATACAAACAAATTACTATGTAATTTTTTAATATTAAAATATTTTTTGTGTTAAATGTTTGATTTGGTAGGTTATCATATGAGAAAATCACATATAGTTGAGTTGTAATTTACTTTAACTTTTATTATTTTAATTACATACTTAGAATTATTATGATAATAAAGTTGTTTTTGATCTCCTATTATTTTGATAAGTTTGAATTATGGTAATATATTCTTGTTGTTAATGTGTAGGTTCATATTATCTACACTTGATAAGAGCAAGGGTGCATTCTGAGTAGTTTTGACATTGCAACTCCATTCAAATGATATATCTTTAAATATAAGGGAGAGAAAAATAATGTACAAGTGTTATGCATTTAACATCTCATTAGATCATTTTTTTCCTTCTACAAAAATAAAATTTATGTTGGTTTATACATGGTGAAGGGCCATATGCATATTTTATAAATAATTTTAATTTTATTTTGAAATATTTGGAGTTCAACCATCCTTGTTGGGAGGACTTAGAGAAAAACTCTAGGCTTTCCAAAAGTGGGATACATGACATTAATGGTTGTTAGTAGATAGATTGGTGTAAGGAATATGTTAAAGCATTTTTGGTTGGTTTTGGATGTTTTATTTGGAAATTTTGTGGTTTAATGAAGAGGATAAAAAATAATTTTACAATCTAGGCTTACAAAACTTGTGAAGAATCAAGAGCTTGAGGGAAGTAGTAAAATGGAAGGAAAAATAAGGGAGTATAAAAATATCAAGAAGAAAGAAGATATGAGGTATGAAGGACTTTAAGTTAAAGGTCTTGTTTATATTTGTAAAGACATTATTAAGTGGTTTTTTATTATTATTTTGGTGAATATTCTATTTTAAGTTATATGGGGATGGTAATGATGGTTCTTTATTGGTGAAAAATAAATTTGAGTGATTTGAACTTTGCTATATGTTGAACTTCTTCTATTAAACTTTTGTTGAAGAGCTCATCCTATACTATTCTATTAGTTAGGAGCTTGTTTATTTGAATCTTCATTTATGTACCTCTATCAAAGTTATTTTGATGATTTACATGATTATTTTATCCTCTTGTGGATACATATCAAAGTTCTAAATCTTGTGCATGTGAGTTGTCTTTTATGACAAATTGTTGTGGTAGGGTCTATATTTTTTTATTTTGAGTTCTATTATTAGGGTTTTGATGTAGGAGCATCAAAGTGGTGTGAGGGCAATCTTGCATCACCCAAAAAGATGATTTCCATTTTTTGTTCCTGTTGTTGCTTTTTGTAGATGTTTTTGCATTTACGGATACCCTTTTCGTTGAATAAGAGTTTCCAACTTTTAGAACTGCTTTTCTGCTTTTTTTGCTCAACTGTTATTTTTAGCAGGTGTGAATTTGAAGGCGTGGGAAGACAAAAATTTAGGGGAAGGTTTAGGATGGAAAAATAAACACTTTGGCGAAAGAATTAGGTCAAGATCATTCACAGTTTGAAAGTTATTCAAGTTTTAGTTTCTGCTTTTTACCCTGAAAAACCTTCCGAGCTCAGTTTGAGGCACTAAACGGTCTCGGATGGGCATGAAAATTTGCGGAAACTTTTGGAGGACCTTGTGGAAGAAGTTGAAAATAGAGTTAAAGTTCAGTTCTACACACCATCCACAAACTGATGGGCAGACTGAGGTTGTGAATAGAAGTCTGGGTAACCTACTCAGATGCTTGGTAGGAGATAAACCCAAGGGATGGGACTTGATCTTGCCCTAGGCATAATTTTCTTACAACAATTCTGTCAACAGAAGCACTGGGAGATCACCATTCCAGATTGTGTATGGAGGCAGTCCCAAGACTGCTCCAGAATTGAGGAAGATGGACTAGGAGAAGAAGACTAGTGCTGAAGCCAAAGACTTTGCAGAGCACATCAAGAATATACATGAGAAGGTAAGAGAACATATTAACAAGATGAATATGCAGTATAAGGCTAAGGCAGATCAAAAGAGGAGGCATAAGGAGTTTGAAATTGGTGATGAAGTGATGGTCCACTTGAGAAAAGAAAGGTTTCCAGTGGGAACCTATAATAAATTGAAGATGAAGAAGTTTGGTCCCTGTAAAATTGTGAAGAGGCATGAATCAGGGAATGCATATGAGGTAGAGTTTCCAGATGGAGTCAACATTTCCCCTATATTCAATATTTTAGATTTGACATAATATCATGAAGGTGGCAAAGAGGAAGTACCAACAATAGAATAGTGTGGCATTCTAGCACCTACTTCAGAGAAGGAGCAAATTGAAGAAATCCTGGATAGCCATGTGGGAAGGAGTACCAGAAATAGACAATATGAAGAATATTTGGTGAAGTGGAGAGGAAGGCCTATCGAAGATTCATCCTGGCTGTCTAAGGCAGAGGTTGACCGTTTGGGTTTTCCTCAACCATTTGAGACGTGACGGGGTCACTTCTCAAATTACCCTGGGTGTTTGATGTAGGAGCTCTAGTGGTGTGAGGGAAATCTTGCATCACCCAAAAAGATGATTTCCATTTTTTGTTCCTATTTTTCTTTTTGTAGATTTTTTGCATTTATGGATACCCTTTTCGTCGAATAAGAGTTTCCAACTTTTAGAACTGCTTTTCTACTTTTTCTGCTCAACTGCTATTTTTAGCAAGTGTGAATTTGAAGGCGTGGGAAGACGAAAATTTAGGGGAAGGTTCATGACAAAAAAATAAACACTTTGGCGAAAGAATCAGGTCAAGATCATTCACGGTTTGAAAGCTATTCAAGTTCCATTTTCTACTTTTTGCCCTAAAAAACCTTCTGAGCTCAGTTTGAGGCACTAAACGGTCCTGGATGGGCCTAAAAATTTGCAAAAACACTAAAGTGGGTGCCGTTCTTCTTTTCGAGAGCTTTCCGAAAAGGTATTATCATTGAAGATCTGATGGTCAGATTAAAAGTTATGTCTTCTAAAAGTTGGTGCATATTTTAGAAATGTGTTAATTTTTGAATGTGAATTTAAATTGTAATTTTTGGCTCCAAATCGCCAAAACTCATAACTTGAATGTTGTTTTTGGCTCCAAGCCGAAAAGGGGCTATTTATGGGGTAGTTTCTGATTTTTGGGTAACTTTTTGGGAAAAGAAATTCACATGCTGCGAAAGGGGAATCTGGGTAATTTTCTGTAAGTATGTAATTTGCATGTATCTCAGAGCTCGAGGATTTGAGATCCTCTGCATGTAAGAGTTCCATATTTTTGAATACAATATTATTCTCTATTTTGTGAGTGTTATTCTATGTCTCGGGTTTGCTCCCTCGTCAGGTTTAGTTGTAATGGTTTATGAGATTTAAAATTTGGATAACAAGATGCTATTTTTTGATAAAACAGTAATATCATTTAATCCATGGTTCTAAACCTGATTAGCTTGAAATAATTAACTCTTGTTCATTATGTTTCTCTTGTTCATTATGATTAGAATAAAATTGGTTGTCACTCTTGGGAGGGGGTTTAGGTTGGTTGGAATCCTTGGATGAGGTTGAAAATGTCTCTCTAGATATTGAAGTATTGTAATAAAGATTTTTTTTTTTGGGAGATGAATATTGATTTCCTATACATGAGTTTTGATTATAGGGGAAAAATAGGTTTTGAAGGGACCCAAAACCCTTTACAAAAAAAGAAACAAAATGATGCTAAACATGATTTTCATAAAGTCACTAGCAACATCCCAACAACCAAAAAATAGAACAAAACGGGTGCTTGTCTAAAGATAAGACACTAAACAAACAACACCCAGCAGGAAACACAAAGAAACAAAGAAGAAGACCAGGCACTAATCCAAACTACTTAAGGTGTTGGCCACCTCAATCTGCTGGATTTTATGCCTTTTGATCATATCCAACAACTCCTTCTCAGCATCAAAGGATCTCTTCCAATCGGCCGACCCTCTAACATCAAGTCCTTTGTCATCATCTTTAGCACCTTTTTTACCTTTTCCCTTAACCGAGTGCTCTTTCTCCATAAGCTTAGAGAAATACATCTAAGCTCACTTATCTTTTTGAAAAAGACTTCTAGGGAGTCTGTGTTGTTCTTCACAGAGATATGACATGCCTGCAAAAGCTTTTTGATATCCACATTCATACCGAGAATCTTGGCTTCCAGAGCAACCAATATATCTTCACACAGAGATTTCAAATCATGATACAAACCTTCAAGGCCCATCATTCTGTCAATAAGAATGTCTGAAACCAAACCCTTCAGAACATTCTTCAGATTCTCCTTCAAACCTCTAAATTTATATTGATCTTATTGAACTCCTGAAGAGTCCACTTAGCCAACTTAAAAGTTCCAGTAGCCCTAGCCCTAGCCATTTCCAACAAATCAAACATGCAGGTAGAGTCATCCTCAAGGTAAGTAAAGTCCTTAGAGAGAGGATTTACCTTCAAAGGCTCTTGTTTAAATTTTTTCTTCTCCACATCCTCCTCATCAAGACCCTTAAACTCCTTGTCCTGCTCCACATTAGGAAAATCCTAAATTGAGGAGTCCTTAATGGACACTGTCTTCTCACTAGAATCCTTGCCATCCCTAGACACATTGGGGTCCTTAGCTAGCACATCTGAGGCCTTGTTCTTGAGGTTGGAAATATGCTTTGATGATCTCTATGGATTATCATCAAAACCCAAAAAATTATCCTATGACCCCACCTCAAGGCCACCACCAAAAAAATCCTTACCAACAACCACCTCCACGGTCTTGGGAGGGGAATCATCCGAGCCCACTTCTGTGTCCTCACTTTTAGAAAGGACAAGCCTCTTAGCTGCCTTGTTACTCTTAGAACCACCTGACTTCCTCTTCTTCAAAGATGTAGTCACAACCTCTAGAGACACATCCTCCTCCTCTTCGTTGCATTCCTCCTCCTCCTTGTTCGAAGTGGAATTCGAGCCCGATGACCCAAAAACATAACTAAAAGTATTCTCCTTACCCTTAATGGTAGGGGCAGGGAGAAGAGACTTAACATGATCCATAATTAATAAAATAATACCTTCATGGAGGATGGGAGCCCTCCTATTCTTCAAATGAGCATAAATAGAGACTTCCAAAGATGATATTAGGAAAAAAGGAAAAGAAATGAAGAAGCCATGTCTAAAACTATTGAGGAGAGTGAAATGGTGACCAAGAATAGTAGTAAACCTCCCCTCTAGAGTCATATAGCACATAAGCACCTCAACAACACTCGCCCAAATTTTCTTGAGGGATTTTCTCTCATAGCTCTAACTTTACAATTTAAATAATTTCTTCCGCTCATCATCTTTAAAAAATTGGGCCATCGCCTCCTCATTACTCTTTTTATCCTTGAAGAACTTGCGGCCAATTGTCGACATCCTAGTAACAGTAGCATCCAAATCCTCATTCACCCCCACTTCTAGGCCTTCAACGATGAGCTTGTGGTTATACCAGAATGACACAAACTACACCAAGGCATTAGGATCATGCCCATGCAATCTCTCTAAGAACGGAGTGAAATTACCATGGCACAAAATATTCCAAAGCTTCTTCTTTTTCCTAATGCCCCTACAGGAATGTGACTCGATTCTACTTCTATCATCGCCCATGGTGAAAAACACTATAACAAGCAACCCCTTGCAAAAAAAAATCAATTGAAAGCCAAAGAGCAATAAGACACCCACAAAGCGTGTGAAATGGAAGAACATACTAGAACATAAATCCCACATCGTCTCAACATAGGCCATCATTCCTCAATAAAATCCTAGCTTTCTCGGGAAGGATCGCTTCCTCCTCCCACAAATGAAAATCATTTCAATAGATAGCCTCATTGGAAAAAAAGTCTTCCAACGAGTTGCCTTCTCGATAAACATGAGAGATGCGATTCTCTTCACAAGATCACAACATGATTATAGTATCTCTAATGAGCTGATCGACGTTCCAACTTGAAGGATGATTGCCATGCAGAGAGTTATTTATGTTTAAAGAATCACCTTCAACCTATAATTTGTCTATTACCCTTTATTAATTCAATATCTAACACTTATGAACACAACCTCCACCTTTGTGCAGTGATTGGTTTGGATTCCCAACGGGAGTGCCACTACACTAAGGAGTCTACCAACATCATTTCTCAACACCCCCCACATCTTGCAGGCTCAAGATTTCCCTTCGCTGCCCCATCAAAGTTAACTTTAACCCATCTAAAGGGAGGAGGCTTTCACTTAGTGTCCATTCTAGCAATTAAGCTAGATTTAGAATTCAAAAAAGGAAATAAAGTAATCTTCCAATTAGAAGACTAGGAGATCATAACCAGAAAGAAAAGTAGAAGGAACACACCGAACAAAATTAGAGTTTATTAGAGCGATGTTTTCCATAATCACCCTTTGTATCTTGACAAAAATACTATCAACCTTAAGTTTAGAATCATGAAAGATCATGTTATTTCATTCTTTCCATAACCCCCAAGCAATATGCGAGGCCATAAGGTCCTGCAACCAACGAAGAGGGGGAGAGGAGGAAGGGTAAATCAATTGATCAAAGAGCTTATCAAGAGAATCTGGAAAGACCCATCCAATATTCCAGAGACTAAGAAATTCAATCCAAAGATAAAAAAGAATATTCACACCCGAGAAGGATATGTAAAGCACTCTCACCATCAACTTCACAAAGAACACATCTATTAGGAATCACAAACCCTCTCTTGCAGAGGTTATCCTGCATTAAAATTTTACCTTGCATAAGCATCCAAGAGAAGAAATTCACTTTAGGAATCAACTTCTTATTCCATAGCTTCCCCCAGAAAGGAATAGAGGTAGGCACTTCCATTGAGCTCATGAGAGCAGAGGCCATCGAAAAATTTCCACTAGCACAGGGGGGGCAAATGGCTCTATCTGGTCTAGGAAAAGGGGGGAGCCGAATCCTGCACAAGAAGTCCTTTAGAACCATCAAAGACGGGTCCCAATCCTAAAAAATTTTCCACTCCCCATCTTCAAAGTAATTAGCCACCTTAGTCCCAAAAAGGTGTTTGCACAAGGGGAAAATAGGGGGGCCAAGGAAGGCTAATTAAAGGACTTACACCACAACAAACATCTTCCCAAAAAAGAATACAAGAACCATCACCCAACAACCATTTAACACCCTTAGCAATCAAATCCCTACTAAGAATTATATTTCTCCAAAAACATGAACTAGAGGGAATATCCTCCGAAGTCAACAGACTCCAAGATCTCTCCAAGCCATACAAATACTTATTACTCGCTAGAGAGGCCTACCCAACATCCCTATTCAGGAGGCTCCAAACATTTTTCGACAAAAGAGCCTTATTGAAAGATTTTAAATTTTTTATACCAAGAATATATGAGTTAAGCCCTAGTCATGCTAGGATTAAATGTACACTAGAACCTTTGCAATATTAATCACATTCTTTTATGTGGTTTCTCTATGTACATCTAATATAAGTGGTACTTAGTTCTTGTGTATAAGTTTAATTGTAATAATTTTATGAACATTATGTGTATGAATCATGAATTGGTTATAATAGCATGAAACATTATTTTCTTGAATAATTTAGAATTTTTTATTAACTATATGGGATTTAGTAGTAAACTCGTCTAGATCGTTTTAGCCGAGATTTAGTTATGGTAAAGGAATGTGATGAGTTGTGTTCTCTTAATGAAGAGTAACATTTTATCTTTTAGGAACTAATACAAATTATGATATTGCCTATTCTTTGAAAATACATGGGAATTCGAGAAAAAATGAGCTTAAAATTCAAATGCGAATTAATGCTTAACTCCATGTTTTTGTGCATATCTTATGTTTGATGGTGGAAGTGGGGAGGCCTTCCTAAGCTTGTGGACCTAAATATTATGATAAAAAACATGTCAACCATTCCATGGGTATTGTTTACTATATTGACTATAACTTCTTGTGATGAGTGTATTTACTTATTAGGAGATTAACTCTATAAGACACGTGGTTTGTCTATCCCCATAGTTGGGTTCAAACCAATATTGTAAACTAAAACTCAAAAAAAATAATGATCATGTGACTATATCAAGGTAGTAGTGGTATGTGATGATGCAATGCATTAAATAATGCTTCTACGTGTGTTAACTATGATCTTCTTCTTAACATTAAATTTTTGATGTGTAAGAATTACCAATAAATTTGGTAGTATTGAATAAGAAGCAACTAATGAATGTTTTAGTCCCTAAGTGTATATTGTTGAATATAGTGTTTTCATTATGTCAAAGTGGCATGTCTGTTGTAGACTGTCATTGATATTAAACATATGTGAAAGTAGTATTGTAGTGCCCACCCCATTTCGGTCATCATTGATGTCAAGTAAGTAGTTGTTAGTAATGTCATGATGATGTGGTGATTTTATTATTTAATTTAATTTTAAGGTTATGAGGTAACACTAATAATATGTTTGGATTTGATTAATAAAATTAATTTAATTATAAGGTTACCTGTTTCATTTGGAATTAAATAAAGAATTAGATTCAATGATAAACGTCAATTTAATTATCGTTGGGAGTTAGTTATTTAAAATAATCAAATTAAATGAGGAAAGGTAATTATCATTTAATGATTAAATTAATAAATTTAAAAGTGATAAAATATTAAAGAGGATTAAATATTAAAATTGTACTTAAGTTTAAATAAATTACGGTAAAAATATTTATCCAATTATATTTTAATTAAAAGTTAATTATTTATGAAAATTTGTTTTAGTTAAAATTTAGAGTTAAGTGGAAGTAATTTAAAATAAAAGAAGTTATTGGTTGAAATTAAATAAAATAAATACATAAAGTAATGATTAATTAAAGTGAGAAAATATTAGAAAGGATTAAATATTAAAATTTTACTTAAGTTTGAATGAAGGTAAAAACGAGAAAAGCCAGTAAAAGTTGGTACCTAATTATAATTGATAAGTTAATAATGTTATTATGGTAAGTAATGTGACGAAATAAATTCTAATAAAATATTATTAATGGTTTAAATGAATTAAATAAATCAAACTTGAATATTATAATTAAATAAACAATAAACATGCAAATAAATATTATTTGAAATTCAAGTTTCGGTTTGGGGAAGGTGAAAAGTCATTCGGTGGTTGGGAATTCGTTCTTGGTTGGTAACTGACCAAGAAAGAAAATAAGAGGGTGATTTTTCCGAATGCCAAGGGGGACTTTGGGCAAGATAATTGGCAACCTGTGAAGAGAGGGAGGAATTTTACTGAAGGCAATTTCCACGAAGGAAGGAACAAGAAAAGAGATTTCTTTTGAAAAGAAAGAAAGAAGAGGAATTCAAAAGGGAAAGCGACTTCCAGGTTTTCTTTTAAATATTTTCCTTACAAATAGTGAATAGATGTTTTTCCTGTGAAAGATTTCCTTCTTCCTTGAAATCTTTTGTGTGCCAACTTCAAAATTTAGCTGAGTATTTTAAATGTCTTATTTTTCGGGCTGTACAAATTTGTATTTTCCTTCCTTTCATTTTATATATACTTACATAAATATGGTATTCAATATATGTATTTTGAGACTGTAAACTGTCTGTAAATGAACTGTTTCCTGTGACTCTATTCAAACAGTCTAGTTGTGTCATCCATAACATTTTTTTATACAAACTAGTTTGCTGGTAAATTTAAAGGGTTTCTCCAAATTCCAGTTTTCTATTTGCTGTCCAAAAATCTCAAATACCCAGATTATAGTTTTGGCGTTATGCTTAAAATACGAGGCTGTTGTCAAGCTGCTCCCTTATGGTTGCGTTTTGCTGATAATAAATATAATTTATAAAGAGTTAAATTAAATTTTGGTCTGCTAGTATGATAGGTTTTGAGATAAATAGAGAAATAATAAAGATGTTAAGGGTTTATTATAAAATAAGCTGCATTTTGTTAATTATTAAACTTAGTGGTTAAAATAAATTGATTATTAGGGAAGTAATACTTGGAGGGAAATGATTTATTTATATTAAAAGAATTGAATAAATAAAATATGAAATCAATCATAAGTAAAATATTAATTTTATTTAGGTTAAGGTTGTGCTGTGAAGAATTAGATTTTATCCCAGCTAGATAAACGATCTCTTATTTTTAATCAGAAAGTGAAGATTATATATATATATTTGTTTATAAAAATTAGGTTGGATATTGTTTGAGGTGACAAAAGATTTTAACGGAATAAACATTATTGAATTAGGTATTTAATTTTGTTGTAGATAAATGAACTGTGTATTTAGTTAAAGTAAATCGATTTATATGGTTAATTAAGTTTTAGGGTTCACTAAAGGAGATAAGTGATTCTACATTTACATAGTTTCTTTTACTTGAAGGTTAATGATAAAGTTATTTTTAAGTGTGGATAAATCCCAGGTTCATAGGTTAATTAATTTAAATGATACTGATTAAATGTTAAATGGTTTTAATTGCCTTTTTGTTATCTAATGAGTCTGTGAATGATAATTATTTATCAAACTACTGTGTGAAATAATCCATTAGTGTCGTCACCTTAGTATTATAATAAAGTTGTAAATTATAGAATTGTCATCTTAGTATTACATTTTAAAGTTATAATTAGGGTTCGTATTAAACAGTTGATGGAGTTGGTTATCTTATAGATGATATAGTTATTTTAAATATAATTATTTGTCGTAAATACTCTCTTAATTAAATTAAGTGGATATGTTAAAATAAGTGATAAGAACGTTGAAATAATGCCTAAATTAAAGGAATGTCTTTATGGTTATAAGGTGTGAGTGATTGTTGTTTTAAACAAAGTGTTTTGAGTATTGGTTTAAGTGTTATGTAATTGTTTTAAGATAGTGTTCTTCAAGGTTGATGTGTTTGATGGTTTCCTTGTATGGAATTATTCCTTAAGACTTTGTAATTAATGTGTTTATATTCAGAAAATGATTTATTTATAGGAGTTAGAAAATTAGAATTATTAGGTAGTTAAGTTAGGTATTATGTTATTGAGTAGGTTAGTAAAGTGATTAGAGAGAGAGTTTCCTTATGTTAATAATTTGGGTAACATTGATAGATTAGTTTATTCTCAATTTGATTAGTTTCAAGTGGGATAGTTAACTTAGAAATAATGAAAAGTAGAGTTTTGTATGTTGTTGATGTATGTAATAATATGGCGATAAGGATTATTTCTATTTAGGTGGGAGAATTGATTTATAAGATAAATGGAAGTAAATAAATTTGAAAACTTTAAATAGTTGGGTATTACGATAAAGGCTAGTGAATGATTGTTGATTCGATAAATGTTTTGATTAATTATATTTAGTTAAACAAAGGGTTTATGTAAATGAATAAAATTAGATGATCTGTTCTAAGTCAATTTCCCTCATATTCTTTTAATAGTTGATTTGTGGGATTTCTATAAGAACAGTTCTAGAAAATACTTGTGATTGATATCAGGATCAAATTGTTGGTTTGAGTGGGTTGATCTTCGAAGGGAGATTGTTGTTATAATGTGTAAATTGGAATATATTTGTGTTTGAAAGAGTATACTTGTGAATAGTGTCTTATGGCTTAAACCATTAGATTTTATTTTCACTTCGTAATATTGTGCTATCCTTAAATGTTGGAAATGATTGATCTTTAAACTAATGTTCTTTTTAAAATGTTTCAAGTTACTTCTTATTGAATGAATGGATATATTATTAGAATGTGTGGTTTTATGGATTCTTTCAATGTGACTTTTCCTGAGTTGATTTTTGAGTTGGAGTTTTTCTCTCATTTTATTTATGTTGCTTTTCGTTGGGAACCAGTATGTGTTCTTTTGTTCTTTACCTAAGTGGAAAATTGGTTAATGTTTACTTTGTCATGATTGATGGTTCTACTTGATGAGTCAAATTGAAAAGTTCTTTGAATTATGGGTATTCTGAGAGGAGAAAATAGAGGTTTCCCTTGGATTCTCGATTTAGTTTGTATCGAAGTTGTTGGTGTTGTTGAGTGGAGTTGTTGATCTTATTTTGGTGTATTTGCTCATTATATTTATATTGGAAATAGTTCTTTGAGGTCTTGCAATTATTGCTGTCAGTTCTTTGATGGGGAAACCTTAGTGTAACTTTATGAGAATCTTCCAGAGGTTTATTTTACTATTGGTTAATGTTCCTCCTTTTATGTGCCCTTGTTGTGGCAAGTGTTTTGGTTTCATGTTTTTGAAAGGGTTGTACGGGAATCATGGAGATTTTGATTATGTATTTATGGCAAGATGGGTAATGCCTTGTATGCTGCTCTGTTGTGATATAATGTTCTTGTTATGTTGTTCAACCCTTGGATTTTGGTTTTTATGTTTTGAGTGTCTAGAGAGAGAGAGTGGCTCTAAGTGGGTGGTCGGCGCACAAAGGGGCGCCAGGATAGCCCTCGTTAGAGTGAATTTAATAAGTGATAATTTAAATAATTAACTAGGGGGTGGGTAGAATCACATTAAAAAGATAATTGATGCCTCGTCCGCCGTTTAGTGCTATCACAGGCTAAAGGGGATTGAGAAGGCCGTGGTTGGCAAGATCGTTACCTTGTCTTCATGAAAGGTTAATGATTCCGCATGAGCAACCCTATGGAGCGGCGCCTTGAGATAGGTAGCCTGGATAACCATAGATGGAGGCGGCTCCTAGCGCTCGAGTTGCCTGGATAATCCGTCAGTAGATGGAGGCGGCGCCTTGCGATAGGGTTGCCTGGAGAATCCATGTTAAGCCATGCGATGACACTCTCCTCTAACACTCCTTATTGTGTTGCTTCTTTGGAAACCCTCTGGAAGTGGTTCTTTGTCTTGAATTGATGAAACACAATTATTTGAGATGATTTATGGTTTTACCCTATTTTATCTTTGGTGTACTTTGTGGTCTTGTATGATCTCCTTGATATTTGACTTATGACCTTGTACCCTTGTGGTACTGTGATATGATGTTGTTAGATTGGTTATTGCAATTTGGAATTGTGTCATGTTTATTAATGCAGTTTATTGGAGGTGTTTCATGATCATCCTTTGGTTATTTGGTTACTGGTCATTGTTTTGATTTATGTGATGAGATTTATGACTCTTGGATGTGATTGATTATGTCATTGTAATTCCTGAGTGTTATGATACTTTTGTATGACGTTGAGTCTTGTGGTTCTCTGCTTGGATGTTCTTGGTTGTGGTCTTTTTCTTGTTAGCTCCTAGCACGGGGGGTGGGTCTTCGGACTCACATGGTCGGGTGGAACGTGCTAATCACCCCATTGGGTCCCCAGTCAAGGATCGAGAGGTGCGGATTGGTGCTGTTGCAGCGACTCCAGAGTTGTATCTGTCTTGGAGCCAGTTATGATATTGTGCATCATGTTATCTTGTTGTATGGTTTCCATTCATGACTGGAAACACTTTTGTATCATTGTACTTCTTGAACATTGTACTGTAATGTAATATTAGCCATGGCAGTTGTTATTCAACGTGTTATGTTAATCATGCATATGATGTATTTGCGTATTCAAATGGTTTCTTATCATTGATCATCATGTATGTGTTATATTTGTTAATGCTTACTTTATATCTTTAGATTTTATTCTTTATGGTTGTTGTATGGATCTAAGTCGCGTAATGACTCCTCGTGTACCCCAAGGGATGTATGTGTTAATGAATCTATGAAATTCATGTTATGACTTAATGTGTATTACATGTATGTTATATAAAAAAAAATTTGTGTGGTAATTATTGTGTTGTTGTCCTTTGGGGTTCGCACGGCGGGGCGTTACAAGTATGTCCTGGTTGCAAATTTTGAAAAAAAATAATGTTATCATTTTTGAAGAATGAAAACATGGGAAGTATGGGTACATATGAAATTGGTGGTTCTTGTATGCCTACTACTTTTGTGAAAGTATATAAATGTTTCAGTAATATTTTGAGGTTTGTTGCTCAAAAGAAAAACATGCTCTGCATTGAACTATCATTATTTTTGGTATCACATTTTACCGTTGTTAATTTTTATGGTGTGTGGTTTGGAAGTTAAGAATACACATGAAGTATCTTAATCTATAGTTTCAATGGATTTGAATTACAGAGCAGTAAGATAGTAGTGACGGAGTAAATTCTATGTTTGTTGGTTGATTGTGAATGATATCTAAGTGTTTGCATTAGCGAAGGGAAGCTACACAAGTTGGAGGAAGCATGTGAAGCTAAAATAGGACTAGTTAATATCATGGAAGGAAGAACATGGTATCATCTTACATTGGCAGTAATGTATTTGATTTGGTGTTGAGCCGACTACATGTTTTATATATTTTTGAATTAAGGTTTATCCTTGGTTGACATGGCTAATTGCGGATGGTGTTAAAGGGTTCTAGGTTGATATAAGATGTTAATATGATGGAATGGATAAATTTTGAATCATTTCATGAAAGAATAGATGAAAGAGTGTGATTAGAGTATGTGTGAAATGTATGAGTAATTGATGTGCAAGCTGAAGAGAGAAGTCAAGTGTGTTGAGAAAAATTGAGATATCATCACATTATTTGTTCGCCTATTGATGCAGAGTAGATTGTGTGAAAGCATATTTCTTTCTGTAATATGAGGTTGAAGCTTGCTAATCTGAGTTGGTGCTCAATGATTGAGTCAAGCATCTTAATCATAGGGGATTGGTGCCTACAAATAAAAATTCAAGAGGATTGGTGTCTGCCTTTAAGGTTGTAATTCTAGTGGGTTGGTGCTTGCAAATTATTGTAAGTTATATTATTTTGTGAGGTTGGATTTGGGAAATGGTTTCAATAAGCTATTCTCATTATGGTTTTTCCCTTTTGGGTTTTTACATAAATATGGTGTTCTCTTGTGTGGATGTGTTCACTACTTGCATTACCATTGATTATGTTCTCACGCTTTTATAAATGTGGTGATTTAAAGTAAGAAGTTTTAAATACTAATTTGAACCCCCCTCTTAATATTTGTGTGTCTAACAATTGGTATTAGAGCCAAGTTCCTTGGTGAATATTTATAGCTTGAGGTAGATTTGGGATGACACACATAGAGAATAAGGAGGTCCTTCTCCAAACAAGGATCCACTATTTGATGAATCCAATTATGCCTTCTAGAGTATAAGGATGAAAGCCTACTTGATGGCATTAGGATCTGATGTTTGGAAATCTATTATAGATGGTTATAAAATTCCTAAATATACTCCAAGAGATCAAGCAGGAAAGAAAGCCTGTGAGAATATTGCAAAAGAAAAGAGTGCTATCTTATGTGGTTTATGGAAATATAAGTTTTTCAAGATAATGCATTGTAAGATTATAAATGATATTTAGGACAAGCTTCACAATATTTATGAAGGTGATGAAAAAGGCAAGAAATAAAATCTTCAGATCTACCGAGGATAATTTGAGAGTCTAAAGATGAAGGAAGAAGAAAATATATTTGCATACCTTCTTCGAGTGGATGAAGTTGTCAATACCATCAGAGGACTCAACAAGGAATTGAAAGAGATAGTGATTGTAAAAAAGGTACTTATATCTCTTCCCATAAGATTTGATTCAAAAATTTCTGTTGTTGAAGAAGCTAAAGATTTGAACACTATAAAATGGATGAACTACATGGGACACTCACTGCATATGAGATGAGGATTGTGAATGATAAAACTTCAAAGAAAGATGAAACCTTCAAGGCATCAAATACAAATGAAGATTTTGACTCTAGTGATGAATTAAACCCTAAATAAGTAAATTGTTTTAGGAAGTTAAAGAAAGGATCTGACAAGTACAAAGCTATGTTACCCTTCAAATGCTTTAATTGTGGTAAAATAGGTCACTTTGTTGCTAAGTTTCCTTTAAGAGGAATCAATGATGAACATAAGTCCTATCAAAAGAGCTATAAAAATTCCAAGAATAAGAAGAATTATCAAAAGTATAAGAAAAGCCTCTACTATAAGGAAGATAGCTATTCATTTGATGAATGTGATCATTATACCCTTGAAAGTGAAAGTGAAAGAGAGGATGCTCTATTCATGGCAATGGAGAATTTAGATGGTAATTTTTTATTTTTTTTAAATGATGAAGGAGATGTAGAATTTGATCTAGAAGGAGAAATTATAGCTACCCTAGATGAACCGATGAAGAAAATTAGAAACAAAAGATGAAGTTAAAAGAATCGGAAAAAGGGATTATAGATATGCAATTTTAGATAGGAGAAGAAAAAAGAATAAAATATGTCCTGATCTAGAAAATTAAAAGAAAAGGAAATAGATTGTGAAAGGCTTGAAGTAGAAGTGGTATCCTTGAGAAAGGATCTAAAGAGAGAAAATGGTCAGAGGAACAAAAATATGAAGTTTTCAAAAAGCACAAAGATTTTGGATGATTTTATCAATAGTCATTGGTCTCCCCACATCAAAACTGGCATTGGATTTGATGAAAGTAAAAGCAAAAAGACTATTGAACACCCCATGAAGACATCTATAAAGAATCTTGATGACAAGACCTCTGAAAGATTAAATGTGTAACAATCTAAGGAGACGAAAGAACTCAAAAAGGAAGAAGATGCTTTCATTCAAGTTTGACAGAAGAGGAGATTCAAAAAGACAAATTTTGAAAGGAAAGCATACAATGCCAGGTTCAATTATTCATTTTTTGGTTACTATTATACATGCAATCAATTTGGTCATAAGGCAATAGATTTTAGAAGGTTTCCTACATGAAATAATAATTTTCTAATTAGGAATGCATTTGCACCTCTATTCGATTTCAATATCCTTGTTACAAATGCAACAATTTCATGCACATTGCAAAAACCTGTAGTGTTGGATGCTGTGGTTGTGTTGCTAATATTTGGTTGTCATTGATGTCAACACTATTGGCCTTGAAGACATTAAAAGCTATATACGTCGAGGATATTGAGAAAATTGTAATAAGTTGCAAGTTGTCAGTGATGAAGTGAAGTGAAGTTTGTTGGCGAGCTTAGTACATTGATGATTAGTGGATGTGGATTAAAGGGTTTCTTGTCGAGTATATCCAGTTTATCCATGCCAAGTTTTAGAGATCCATGTGAAGATTTGATCGAGTTATGAGCAGTTGTGATCTGTCAGTTTTTCTGTTGCTTTAGTTGGTGTTCTTGAATGAAGATGATGTGATTCTAGTAAGTTTAGTTGTTGCAGATGATTCTCTAGTGATTTATGATTTTTTTGGATGTTTCTAGATTGTGCTCTATCTGTGTTGCACATCCACATTGATCGTTGTGCTCGATATTAGAGATTTTCTCTTGCGTGTTCATGTTTTTCATGTTCTTGGCCAACAGGGTGTTGTAGTGTGTTGTGGATCTTCAAGGAATAATTGTTTGAAGTGTTTTCATGTTTGAGTTTTCTTTTTGGGTCTTCACTATGTTGTGGCTGACCTTGGTTGATTCTCATTGAAAATTATTTATTGTTTTGTGCCGACAGTTTGCATATGTTTTATTATTTTGTTGAGGCTGACATGTAGCAATCTAATCTCTTGTTGGGGATATATATATAAGTGATTGTTTATTCCATTTGAATGTGTGCTTGTGCATGAGATGTGCAAACAATGTGGAATAATCATTCGAAGGCAGAAGCAGAGTGTGAAGAAGTGTTCATGTGCTTAACTGGAACTGTAATCAGGCATTAGCAGATGCTATTTTCTCAGTTCAAAATCTTGTGGATGTAATCCAAATATTTTTGTAAGATAGTGAGTCTTCCTTGTTGTATTTGAGCAATGAGCTCTAGATAGTGCGCTTGAATGCATGTGCATTCCCCATTCAAATTTATTTATACTTTTAACATGGTATAATCTTGTGGATTGACCTCCACCATGGTTTTTCCCCTGACAAGGCTTCCACATAAAAAATCTTGGTGTTATGTGTGTTTCTGATGTGTTGTTGATTTATGCTTTCATGGTTATTGATTAGATCTGAGAATAAGGTTAATAAATTTAATAAGTTTTGAATTTCTGTGACAACTGATTTACCCCCCCTCTCAATTGTCTACCCTTGTGTTGCCAACAATTGGTATCAGAGCTGGTTCCTTGGAAGAAGTTTAACAACTTGAGGTGATTCGAGATGGAGACATATAAGAAGGATAGTCCGAGATTTTATGGAACAAATTATTCTCTGTGGAAGGCTCGAATGGAGTGTCATCTAAGATGCATTGGTGAAACTTACTGGAAAATTACAAGGAATAGGTACATTCCACATAATGGTCCTTCTACTGCAGAAGAGATTAAGGAAGCCGAGTACAATATCAGGGCTAAGGAAGCATTGTTAAGTGCTTTGAATGATTATGAGATGACAAATGTTATGGATCTGATGACTACTTATGAGATCTGAAAAAAGTTGGAAAATTTGTATGAAGGTGATGCTAATGTGAAGATTGCTAAGTTGCAAAGCCTGAAAGGGAAATATGAAATGTTGACAATGGGTGATGATGAGAACATTACTTCTTTCATGCAAAGAGTGAATGAACTTGTGTGCGGTATTAGCTGTGTTGGTGGATGATTGGAAGAATCAAAGATTGTAGCTAAAGTGCTTAGATCCTTGCTTGTTGTATACAAAGTCAAAACTACTGCTATTGAGGAGCTCCGGACTGTAACAAATGTAACTGGAGATATGTTGATTGGTAAGCTTACAAATTTTGAGTTAAGTGAGTTTGGTGATGCTCTTCCTAAGATAGAATCTACATTCAAGGTTACTACCTCCAGAAAATATAAGCAAAGATATGATTTGGGAAAAAGTTATTCTAGAAAGATATTTAAGTATGAGGAGGAAATGAGAGATTGAAGAAGAGGAGAGAAAACTAGAGGAGCTTGAAGCACTTATTGTCAAAAGGGAAGCTAGAGGAGAAGGTAAGTGTAAAGGGAAATTACCTATTAAATGATTTTCTTGCAATAAGATAGGTAATTTTGCATCAAGGTGTCTAGAAAGAGTTCCTAAGCCAAAACCTAGTAAGCCTAGATTTCAAATAAAGTGATATTATGCTACTAATGAAGGTGTGACAAATGATGAATCTGATAAAGGGAATGCAAGTGAAGATGAATGGGTATTTATTGCTATCAAGGAAAATGATCCTACCCCTACTGAATCTATTAGTTGCTCAAATGTGAAGAAATCCCTAGCTTCTCGAGTTGAAGAGAAAGATGAATGAGTGATTGATAGTGGATGCTCTCATCACATGATAGGTGATAAAAGAAAATTTGTGAGCCTGGAAAAGTATGATTGTGGCGTTGTAAGACTTGGTGATGACAAAGTTGGTGTAATCCGTGGTAGAGGATGTATTTCTCTTGATGGTAAGAATAATACTAGTGATGTTCTATATGTGGAAGGTTTGAAGCATAATCTCTTGAGTGTTGGACAAATGGTTGATAAGGGATACAATCTTCAATTCAAGAATGGAAAGTGTAGAATATTGGGGAGTTCCAGAAATGTGATTGCTTTAGGTACAAAAAAAAAGGTAGCATCTTTCACCTGAATGCTACTGGTAAAATTTTTCTGATTGCTCAAGTTGATGAAAGTTGGTTGTGGCATAGGAGAATGTGTCATGTAAACTTTGACAATATTATCAAGATAAGTTCTACTCAGGTAGTGAGAGATCTTCCTAAGTTGGTAAAGCCTACTAATACTATATGCAAGGAATGTCAGTTAGGGAAGCAAACTAGAATTTCATTTCAGAGCAAACAACATTGTTTAAATGAAGTGTTGGAGCTTGTTCATAATGATTTGTGTGGTCCTTCTAGAGTCAAAATTTTACAAGGAGATAGGTACTTCATGTTACTTATTGATGATTACTCTAGATTGATGTGGGTTACTTTCTTAAGGGAAAAATATGAAGCTCTAGAGAAATTCAAGATTTTTAAGGCTATGGTTGAGATAGAGACATGTCCGAAGATTAGATGCTTGAGATCAGATAGAGGTGGTGAATTCACTTCCCATGAGTTTAATTCTTTTTGTGAAGTGCATGGGATAAAGAGACAATTATTTTCCCCGTGGACCCCTCAGCAAAATGGAGTTGTGGAAAGGAATAATAGGACAATTCAAGATGCTGCTAGGACTATGATGTTGGAAGGAAATGTTCCTCATATCTATTGGAGAGAAGCTGTGAGTATTGTTGTTTACATCCTCAACCGAGTACAAGTTAAAGGTGATACTGGTAAGACTTGTTTTGAGCTATGGTTTGGTCATAATCCCACTATTAGATATTTCAAAATCTTTGGGAGTAAATGCTATATCAAAAGAGATGAAGAGATAGGAAAGTTTGATGCTAGGAGTGATGAAGGAATCTTTCTTGGTTATTCTACTAAAATCAAGGCCTACCAGTTCTACAATAAGAGTTTGAGGAAAGTAGTTGAAAGTGAAAATTTCAAGGTTGACGAAGACATAGCTAGACCATCCAGAACCTGCATATATGATTTAGATGATCAAAATAACAATTCAGTCACAGGAAATAAAGTTTAGACTCAAAATCAAGTCTAGATCATTCTGGTGAATCAAAAAATCAAGAGGAAGGAACTAGTGAAAGTGCAGAAGAGAGATCACAAGAGCCAGAAGTTCAAGAATATCCTAAGACTCCAAGGTATGTAAGACAAAATCATTCAGAAGATCAAATTATAGGTGATAAGAACAAAGGTGTTTAGACTAGGAGAAAAATTGTAGAAGAATACTATTTGATTTCAAAGACTGAGCCTAATAGTGTGAATGAAGCATGCAAAGATGAACATTGGGTGGAAGCAATGAAATAAGAACTACAACAAATTGAGAAGAATAATACATGGAATCTTGTTCCTAGACCTAAGGAAAAAAATCTAATTGGAACTAAATGGGTCTTTAGAAACAAGCTGAATGAGCAAGGTGAAGTTGTTAGAAATAAAGCAAGATTGGTGTGTAAAGGATATTCTTAGATGGAAGGAATTGAATTTGAAGAAAATTTTTCCCCTATTTCTAGGATTGAAGTTGTGAGACTATTTCTTGCTTATGCTGCTTACAAAAACTACAAGGTTTATCAGATGGATGTCAACTCAAC
Source organism: Sequoia sempervirens (assembly GCA_007258455.2). NCBI lineage: Eukaryota > Viridiplantae > Streptophyta > Pinopsida > Cupressales > Cupressaceae > Sequoia > Sequoia sempervirens. Next base: position 13,233,637 of record VDFB02000019.1, read on the forward strand.
ATTTCTAAATGGTGAATTGGAAGAATAAGTGTATGTTGAGCAACCTGATGGATTTAAATTGAATGATCAAGGAGATATGGTTTGTCAGTTGAAGAAAGCATTGTATGGAATTAAGCAAGCCCCAAGAGCATGGTATGCCAAATTGGACAAGTATTTACTGAAGCTTGGATTCAATAAAGGTACTACTGATAGTAATCTGTATTTCAAGATTGATGATGATAAATATTTTATTGTTGAAGTCTTTGTTGATGATATCATTTTTGGAGGAGATGATAGTTTGTGCATGAAGTTTGCTAATGAGATGTAGAGTGAGTTTGAGATGTCTATGATTGGTGAGATGAAATTCTTTTTTGGATTGCAAATTACTTAGTTAGATAAAGGGATCTTCATATCTTAGTCCAAGTATGTGAAAGAATTGCTAAAGAAGTTTGGTATGGAAGATTCAAAGCCAATTGGTACACCTATGGTGACCATATGCAAGTTGACACAAGATGATGATTCTTCGAAAGAAAATCAAACTAGATACAAATCGCTGATTGGTGGATTACTTTATTTCTCTCAAACTAGACCAAATATCATGAATGTTGTATGCATTGTTGCAATATTTCAAGTCGATCCTAAGGAATCTCATGCAACTACTATGAAGAGGATTTTTAGATACTTGAAGGGGATAGTTGATTTTGGCTTGTGGTATCCTAAAGATGATGATCATACTTTGAGTGCTTTTATTGATGTTGATTGGGTAGGTGATGTGAATGACAGAAAGAGTACTAGTGGTGGTGCATTTTTCTTGGGTAAGAAGCCGATTTCATGGTTAAGTAAGAAGCAAAATATCATTTCTTTATCTACTATAGAGGCATAATACATTGCTGCTACTAATAATTGTACTCAAGTATTGTGGATGGAGCAAATGTTGAAAGATATTAGAGTTGTGTATTATGAACCTATTGCTATATTATGTGATAATTCAAGTGCAATTAACATTTCTAAGAATCTAGTGCTGCATTCAAATACCAAGCATATATCGATCAAGTTTCACTTTTTGAGAGAGAAGGCGAGTGAAAAGGAAGTTAGATTGGAGTATGCACTTACTAAGGAATAGATTGCAGATATCTTTACCAAACCGTTGCCTAAGGATAATTTTGAGTATCTTAGAGGGAAGCTAGGGATGATTAACCCTCCTAATCAGAACTAAGATGCATTGACTTGCATCAATCTGTGCATTTCATAGTCATATCTTGATCCAGATTGATTTTGTGGTGGCTACTACTCAAGGCTAGTAGTCAGATGTTCAGATATGTGGTTCAAATCTTTTGTGGAGAAAAGAGATCTTTGTCATTGATGTCAAAGGGGGAGAAGAGTCATGTGAAAAAATATGAATTATCTAGGGAGAAGAGTCATGTGAGGAGATTAGTTGTGTAAAAGAGTTGAGGAGAAAAGAGTTAGAACCTAAGGGGGAGTAAGTGCTAAAGATAGTTGTGTTGATGGTGTTTTTCACATCATGTGTTGCCATCAATGCCAAAGGGGGAGATTGTTGGATGTTGTGGTTGTGTTGCTGATATGTGGTTGTCATTGATGTCAACACTATTAGCCTTGAAGACATTAGAAGTTGTATATGTTGAGGATATTGAGATAATTATAATAAATAAGTTGCAGGTTGTCAGTGGTGAAGTGAAGTTTAGTCTATTGGCGAGCTCGGTACATTGATGATCAGTGGTTGTGGATTAAAGGGTTTCTTGTCAAGTATATCTAGTTTATCCATGTCAAGTTTCAGAGATCCGCGTGAAGATTTGATCTAGTTATGAGCAGTTGTGATCTGTCAGTTTTTCTGTTGCTTCAGTTGGTGTTCCTGAATGAAGATTATTTGATTCTAGTAAGTTTAGTTGTTGTTGATGCTTTTCTAGTGATTCATGATGTTTGTGGATGTTTCTAGATCATTCTCTATCTTTTTTGCATGTTCGCATTGATCGTTGTGCTCACGATTAGAGATTTTCTCTGGCATGTTCATGTTTTTCATGCTCTTGGCTGACAAGGTGTTGTAGCATTTTGTGGATCTTTGAGGAATAATTATTTGAAGTGTTTTCATGTTTGAGTATTTTTTTTGGGTCTTCACTATGTTTTGGCCAACCTTGGTCAATTCACATTGAAAATCATTTATTGTTTTGGGCCTACAGTTTGCATATGTTTTATTATTTTGTTGAGGTCGACATGTAGCAATATAATCTCTTGTTGCAAATATATATAAGAAATTGTTTATTCCATTTGAAGGAATTCTTGTGCATGAGATGTGCAAACAATGTTGTAATCATTCAAAGGTAGAAGTAGAGTGTGAAGAAGAGTGACCAGAGTGTGAAGAAGTGTTCATGTGCTTAACCGAAACTATAATCAGGCATTAGCAGATGCTATTTTCTGAGTTCAAAATCTTGTGGATGTAATTTAGATATTTTTGTAAGATAGTGAGTCTTCCTTGTTGTATTAGAGAAGTGAGCCTGAATGCATGTGCATTCCCCATTCAAAATTCTTTATACTTTTAACAGGGTATAATCTTGTGGACTGACCTCCACTGTGGTTTTTCCCCTAATAGGCTTTCCACATAAAAAATATTGGTGTTATGTGTGTTTTTGATGTGTTATTGATTTATGCTTTCATGGTTATTGATCAGATCTGAGAATAAGGTTAATAAGTTTAATAAGTTTTGAATTTCTATGAGAATTGATTCACCCCCCATCTCACAATCCTCCTAAGAAAAATAAGAAAGCAAATATCTTTGTTGATTAGAAGAAAGAATCTGAGATGGTGTGGAAAATGAAGAAGATAGATTAGAAATTTGAAAAATTAATAATTGCATTTCATTGCATGCACAAAATGAGAAAAAATCATGGATCATTGACTATGGATGTTCTAGCCACATGATTGGAGATAAAAGAAAGTTTTTACATTTGAAAAAATGGAATGACAGATCAATAAGGCTTGGTGACAATTATGTTGCTAAGATATCTGGAAAAGGTACATTGAGTCTTGATGGTGGATAAACTAAGATATATGATGTCTTATATGTTGAAGGTCTAAAGCATAACTTATTAAGTGTAATTCAGATATGTGACAAAGGATACAATCTATCATTCAATGCACAAGGATATGAAATTAGAGATGAAAGTACTAAAAAACTTGTTGTAGAAGGAAGCATAACAAATAGTAATGTATACAATTTTAGTGAGATCAAAAGAAAGAAATATCTCTTGGGATAGAAAGATAAAAGTTGGCTATGGAATAGAAGGATGGGTTACATAAATTTTGATCATCTTGTGAAGATCAGTTCTAGAAAAGAAGTAAGAGATATTCCTAAAATTCCAAAGCCCCCTGCACTCTATGCAAGGAATTGCAAGAAGGAAAATTGATAAGAGCAAGGTTTCCAACAAAAGGAGTATTCCACTACAAAGCCATTGGAGCTAGTTCATACAAACCTATGTGGACCAATGAGGACAAAGAGCTTACAAGGAGATAAGTACTTTATGATTCTCATTGATGATTTTCTAGGATGTCATGGGTCACTTTCTTAAAAGAGAAATCAAAAGCCTTTGAGAAGTTCACAATATTCAAAGCTTTGGTAGAAAATGATAATGGTCGTACAATCAAGTGTCTAAGGTCTGATAGAGGTGGTGAACTCATTTTTGACAAGTTTGAAGAATTCTGTGAGAAACATGGAATTAGGAGATAGTACTCTATCATAAAGACTCCTCAACAAAATGGAGTTGTAGAAAGAAAGAATAGAACAATCCACAAAATGACAAGGACAATGTTGAATCAAGCTATGTTGCCTGATGTATACTAGAGAGAAGTTGTTCATGTCATAGTCTACATTCTTAATAGAGGAAAAATAATAGTGAATAACACTAAGACACCTTATAAACTATGGAAAGGTAGTAAAAAATCAGTCAAGTATTTCAGAATATTTAGAAGCAAATGCTACATTAGAATAGATGAAGATAATTTAGGTAAGTTTGACTCAAGATTTGATGAAGGTATGTTTCTTGGTTATTCAACTAGAAGTAAGACATAAATGTGCTACAAGAAAATATTAAAAAAGATTGTTGAAAGTGTAAATGTAAAATTTGATGAGATGTTGCACTATAAGTTGGCATCAAATGATGATGATGGAAATGGTTCTGATGGATAATTCTGCATTAGTGAATAACATATAGAGAGTGAGCTTGAAATATCAAATAACAAAATTTGACAAGGTATGTCCAAAGAGATCATTATAAGAGCCAAATTATTGGAGATAAATATAACAAAGTTATAACTGGAAGAAGGTTAGTAAGGATAAATGAATAAGTACATTTTTCTTTGCTATCCAAAATTGAGCCAAAATATTTTGTGGAAGCCAACAAAGATGAGAATTGGATAGAAGCAATAGAAGAAGAACTAAATCAAATTGAAAAGAATGAGACTTGGGAACTTATTCGAAGGCCTAAAGATAAAAATATTATTGGGACAAAATGGGTATTAAAAAATAAACTAAATGAAGATGGAAAGTGATTAGAAATAAGGCAAGATTAGTCTACAAACATTATACCCAAGTAGAAGGTATTGAATTTGAAGAAACCTTTTCTCTGGTAGCCAGAATAAAAGCAATTAGGATGATTTTAGCATTATTAGCATCCAAGAATTTCAAAGCATATCATTTGTATGTGTCTGCATCTAAACCAAACTCATGCAAACTGTATGTGATTGCATCTAGACCAAACATCATGCAAGTTGTTTGTATGGTTGCATTTCAAGTTGCACCCAAGGAGACACATGTGAATGCAATACATTTTTTTTTCATATATTTGAAAGCTACTATGGGGTATGGATAAAAATTTAATTTGATGTTACATATATAGATAGATTGGGCTGGAAGTGTTGATGACATGAAGTGCACTAGTGGTGGTGCATTCCTCCTTAGAGATAGTCTTGTATCTTGGTTAAGAAAAAGGTAGAAATCTATGTCCTTATCTACATTGCAGTAGTATCATGTTGCAATCAATTACTTTGGATGAATCAAACCCCTATAGGATATGAAAATTGAATATGATGAACCCATTTCACTTATTTCAAAGAATCCAGTAATGCACTCTAGGAAAAAGCATATATCAATTGATCAAGTATCATTTTTTGAGAGAAAAGGTTATAGATGAGGAGGTTAAATTGGATTATATTGAGAAAAAATAACATATTGTGGATATATTTACTAAACCTCTCTCAAAAGAAACATTTGAGTATCTTAGGTAGAAGCTGGGAGTGATATCTCCCTCCTCTTAATTAAGAAGAGGAAGTAAAGGTTCGGGGGTGCTAATCAACACGTCATCATGAATCCTTGAAGTGATAATGCTAAAGTATCTAATAAAATCATCTAAATATTTGAAATTTGTATAAAGGAGTCACTATTATGTTGTGACTCCCTAACAAAAATAACACAAATGATTTACAACAAAGTGCAGTAAGATATAATGGATGAATTGTATAACATAGGGGAGAGAAAGCCTAAATCAAACTATCTTAAGAGTCCCTTTGCCATTGATGTCAAAAGGGGAGAAAGTATTGAAATGAAAAATATAGGGGGAGAGAGATGAATATATTGTAATGACAATACAACTGTGATCCAAAACATCAAGATATGAAGAAATAAATGCAATGACAAAATAAGGGGGAGAGAGAAAGTTGAAAAGAGATATGGAAAGAAAGATGAAACTATAATGCAAATTTGAATTGTTCATTTCTTTGTGTTCCATCAATGAAAAAGGGGGCGATTATTGAATATAGTGTTTCCATTAATTTCAAAGTGGTATGCTTGCTCCAGAATGTCATTGATGCCAAATATATGTGAAAGTAGTATGTTAGTTGCAAATGTTGCAGAATGTTAATGTTCTAATTTTTGAAGAATGAAAATATGGGAAGTTTGGGTATATATGAAATTTGTAGTTCTTGTTTGTCTACTACTTTTGTGGAAGTGTAGAAATGTTTACAATAATGTTCTGAGGTTTGCTGCTTAGAAGCAAAACATGCTCTGTATCAAACTATCATTTTTTTGGTACCACATTCTATCACTGTTAATTGTTATGGCATGTGATTTGGAAGTTAAGTAATTCTACACATGAAGTATCTTAATCTACAGTTTCAGTGGATTTGAAATACATAACTTTAAGATAGTAGTGAGAGAGTAAAGTTTGTGTTTGTCAGTTGACTGTGAATAATGTCCGAGTGTTTGCATCTGAGAAGGGAAGCATGCACCAGCCGAGGGAAGTGTGCAAAGCTAAAATAGGACCAATTAAGATCATGGAAGGAAGTGCATGATATCATTTTACACTAGAAGTAACACATTTCATTTGGGGTCGACTTGACTACATATTTCATATCATTTTGAATTAAGGTTTATCCTTGGCTGACATGAGACATTGTTAATATGATGGAATGGATATATATTGTGAATAATTTCATGAAAAAATAGATGAAAGAGAGTGTGAGTAGAGTATGTGTGAAATGTATGAGTACATCATGTACGAGCTAAAGAGAGAAGTCATGTGTTTTGAGCGAAATTGAGATAACATCACCAAATGTGTTTGCTTGTTGATGTAGAGTACATTGTGTGAAAGTAGATCTATATTTCTTTCTATAATATGAGGTTGAAGCCTCCTAATCTGAGTTGGTTCTCAGTGAGTGAGTTATAGCTCAGTCATAAGGGATTGGTTTTTCTTGTAGGCTGGTGCTTATAAATCAGAATTCAAGGGGATTGGTGTCTCCCTTTAGGGTTATAATTCCTATGGGTTGGTGCCTAAAAAATTATTGTAAGTTATATATATTATTTTGTGAGGCTGAATTTGGGTAGTAGTTCCAAGCAACTATTCTCATAGTGGTTTTTCCCTTTTGGGTTTTCACGTAAATCTGGTTGGTGTTCTCTTGTGTGGATGTGTTCATTACTTGCATTACCATTGATTATGTTCTCATGATTTTATGAATGAGATGATTTAAAATAATTTTTTTTAAATATTGATTCAACCCCCTCTCAATATTTGTGTGTCTAACACATATAGTATGTTCAAGAAGAATTGAGAATACATTACTATGGGAGATGGCTCTACAGCAAAAAATAGTTCGTGAGGAGCGAGGGTTTCACAGGGAGGAGAAAATTTCATGGGGAGATGAGGTTGTTTGGGATATGTTGTTGCCTGTGGAGAATGGTGCTATGTCTCATACACCATAGTGGGTATTCCTCAATGAATGTTGGGTGGATATGGATCTATGGAATTGTAATGAGGGATTTTCCCTATCACCAACTTTGCAAGGTTCCTCGACACACATCCCTCAGTGGGTTTATCATAATGGAAAATGGGTTGAAGGGGCTTCCTTGGAGGATGAGAATGGCTGGAGTAAAAGTGAGGAAAGGGACTATCCTCGCTCAACCTATTTCAAGGGAAATTGGATCTGATGCTTTTCTAGGAAAAATGCCGTTGAAGACTTCAGGGTGGCATGATTATGCCTCTAATCATGTTTCGGGAAATGGGCACGTGGGGGTCTGGAAAGAGCAGAGAAATGAAAAGGAAAGTAATGGTCGGTTTCTCAAGAATGTTTCATTTGTTGAATTGGTGGATTCAAGGAAAATTTTATGCCATGGGTTGAACATTTGCGTAGAAAACCCTAGCCATCAAATGACTAGTGGTGACAAGGAGGACATGTCTGTGACTATTCCAAAGGGAAATGAAGGGCAGGTGGGAAGTGGGGAGGAAAACCCTAATGAGTATTTCCTCTGTAGGACTCATAAAGGCTCTTCTATGGATTCTTCTAGTGGAGACAAAGAGCCCGTTGGGAATAATGTATCTAACCCTACACATAGAATTTGGCTTACAGTTCCTTTTGTGAATATGAAAAGTTAGCCTCTTAACCAAAAATGGTAGGATCTTCAGAAATATGTCGTGTTCCTTCAGGTATGGGGTGAAGGTATTTCTCTTTCCAAAATGCACAAACGTGTCATGCACACTGGTTTGACATTTTATATTTTTAGGTACTTTTCCTAAATACGTTTGTCTTGGTTTTGGATTCTTTGGAGGCTAAGAACAAAGTGCTTGAAAATAAATTTGTTTGGTTTGGTAAAAATTTAGTTCTCATTTTTCCTTGGTGTCCACTTTTTCAACCTAATTCTACCTTAGTTCCAAAAATCCCAATTTGGTTTACCCAGTTTGGCATTCCCCTAGAATTTAATGATCCTGAAATCCTTGAAAAGATAGGGAATTCTTTTGGAAAATTTTTATTGTCGGACTCACTAATTGTTGAGGGTTTTCTTAATGTTAGAATATGTGTTTTAATAAACCCTACATAGACCTTGCCAATATTTTGCAACTTACAATCAATGGATGGTAATTGGAAATGACCTATTGTTCGAGATTCTGATTGGTTCCAAAAAATTCTGGTTGAATTGGATTTTCCTCTCTTCAAGAAGATTAAACTATCCTCCCCTAAGGAGCTTCCTCCATAGGAAGGGAAAACTATTAAATCCTCAACAAAGAAGAATTTAAATTCACATACTGTTATTCAAACTCCAAATCTAAACCCTCCTATAAAGGTTGTTGTTGTTAATAATGATCCTCCTCTTAAGGATGTTGATGTTAATAGTGACCATAATTTTAAAGATTTGGTCCCTCCTGTTAAGGATGCTGATGTTAATAATAATCTTAATTCAAAACTTTCTTTGCTTCAAACACGTGTACCCAACTCTACAATAGGTACATAAAATGGTATGAATCCTCCTAGGTTAGCAACTTCCTCCATAGTAGAAAAGCCCATTATTTTTGCACAAAAATTAATAGCTTTAGTTGATGTGCATGTCCAGTATCTGACAAAATTCTTCTCCCTGGGTCAGGGTTTGACTGAAGATATGCTTCAATCTTCTGAATCCCCTAATGTCAATAAAAATAACATTCAGTAGGGCAATGGGATTATTGTTCAAAACCCTTTTGAAGTTATTTCTCTGGACAACTTGGGTCACATTAGATCTTGGTCCAAAGGGAAGCTATAGTCGTCTCAAGTGCCTATGCAGAAAAACCTTTCCCTTACCTCTCCTTTGAAAAGAGGCCGAAAACCCAAAGCCTTGAAAAACCATAAGGGGTCCACTATTAGGGCTATTTCTCCAAACATGGATTTGCATAATTTAGGGGAAAATTGTAATAGGGACGTTTTGCTGAAAGATAAATTTTCTTCTCCTTTGGGGTCACATATTCCTAATTTTAAGGCTAATTCTAGTGAAATGGTTACTAAATTAAGCTCAGGGGATTCCTCCAAAATAAATAAGGAAAACACAGACTAGTCTTTTAGTGGCCAATAGTCCTTAGACAAAATTTAGGGAATGGTCAATAACTCGGGTCAGAAAAGTCCCAATAGGGATTTGTGCCATAGAATAAAAGGACCCTTTCCTTGACATGAGATTAATTCATGATAAATGGGCTTAACGAGGTCTTAATCTAGTGTTGTGAGGAATTTTATGCATCCAAACTAGATCTTGGACCCTTGCAAACTAAATAAAATGCTTTTAAACATCTTGTGAAGGTGTTGTGAAGTGTTGTAAGACATTTATACATTCTTCTAGACTCTATTTATTGCAATTCACCTAAAAATCACCTTTTTATTCATCAACAAGTCCTATTTTGAAGTGTTGTAAAGTCTTGTAACAAGATTCCATGCTTTTCTAGGCACATCTTCACTATTTATCCCTTTCTCATTCTTTATTTGACCCCTTTATGCCCTCATATGACTTAATTAAGTGTATTTTTGAATATTATCCCGACAAACAACATTAAATACAACATATTTCCCGACACACATTTTTCAAGTCCTAGGTGGGACCCATTCACCATGGGTGGCGAATGAGTCCCCCTTGGCTCCAAATTCAATTTTTTTTAAAATTCCTTTTGGGTTTTTATTCAAAATCACTTGATATCAACCTATGATGAGGTATGAATGGTTAACTAAGGCACAAGTGTGTATAAATATGTGATTTTCACTTCATTTTTACATCTATCTTATCTCTCATAATCTCCTCATCTATCAATCATTTATTCATCTAATCTTTTATTTCAAAGTTAAGCAAATTGGGGCTTTCACAATGCAAGATATCAATTTAGCTTCCTAAGACATCCAAGGGAAGATTCTACATGTTTTGTTGCAGACTTTCAAGATCAATTATCATGGCAAGGTAATCTATTCCATTAGTACATGTTTCATTCCTCTCTTTCATCATTTTGGTTTAATTACCTAAACATGGTTTGACCAAGGCAAACCCCCATGCCCTAACAATCCACATTTCTCCTTCTCTTCTTGTGTGTTTGAAGATTTAGGCCTATTGGAAGCTTGGAAATCATTGAAGATCAAGTTGCAAGATTGTTAAAGTCCTCTCTTCATGCAACAAGTCAAAATATCAACAAAATCTCATTTTCAGACCCGTAAATCAGAGTTTTGGAAGCAAATACCTGTAGGAAGTAGAAGTGCAGATCTAGCTACAAAGAATCAACTCCTGAATTTGCAAATTTCTATAGGAGGATTGATTTTCCATGCATGGAAAATTAGTCCCACCTATAGGCCTAAAAAGTGATTTTGTCAGAATTCAACTCCTAGTTGTCAGAAACCTATTTCTAGAGCTTTTCATTAGAAGTAGGACTGATTTGCCATCTATGGTGAATCATTCCCAGTGACCATTAACAATGACTTCTGGAACACTCCAAAACCTTCTAGCAACAATAATCTACCTCTAGGTACACTCTCTCCAGTTTCATCAATTTTTGTTTTCATTTGTTTAGGTTTCCAGTTCATATTTTGCAATTAACACTATGTTTTTCAGCATCTTGCATTAGATTAGTTTATATGATTTATTTTCATTTGTAAAGCATTCAAAAACATCCATGCACACTTCACATCCATTTCCTATCCATCCTTATATTAATCTTGATTGAAACATTGTGCATTTTGGTTCATCTTTCCCCTTTTAGGTGAAAAACCCTAAGAGAGCAAGGAAGGATTTGGGTACCAGAATCCTTTGTTTCAGGATTTCATGTTGAAGGGGGTGATCTCTTCTCCCTTTAAAGTCTTAGGTCTCTCTAAGAAAATGAAACTTGATCCTAAGTATGTTGTTGTGGAAAAGATAAATATTGCAAATTTGGAGAATCCAAACCATGATGCTCCCCCGAGATCAAACCATAAAAGTTCAAAACAAGTTTCTATTGATCAACTTTTAATTGACAAAGTCCAAAGGATAATTAAGGCAGCTGACATTAAATTCAATTGACTACTATTGATAATGATTTGGTGAAAATTGAGAAGGATTTTCCCATCCCATTATCTTAGAACCCCTTTCAAATTATTTCTCTAGTAAATTTTCTGGATATAAAAAATTAGGAGAACAATCAACCAAGTCCTCTCACTAAGGGGAATTTCCCTATCTCTTAATCTCCATTATCACCTATTTTTTCCCTCTTCTCCTTCTAAGAGAGGGCATAAACCAAAGCATTTGAAAACTCAACAAGAGGTTGATGCAAGAATACAAGCTACTTTGTTCTCACCTACTAAAAAGACAAGAACTTTTAGTCCACCAACGACAAGATCAGGTGCAACGAAGCAGAATTTGCAGTTGGAGTTTACTTTTGGGATTCCTTCTACAAGAGGACTGATTCACCATGCATGGAGAATTAGTCCCACTTGTAGGCCTGAAAAGTGATTTTGTCAGATTTCAACTCCTGGCAGTCAGAAACCTATTTCCAGAGCTTTTCATTAGAAGCAGGATTGATTCGCCATCTGTGGCGAATCAGTCCTAGTGGCCATTAACAACGACTTCTGGAACACTCCAAAACCTTCCAACAACAATAATCTACCTCTAGGTACACTCTTTAGTTGCATCAATTTCTGTTTTCATTTGTTTAGGTTTCTAGTTCATATTTTGCAATCAACATTGTGTTTTTCAGCATCTTGCATTAGATTAGTTTATATTCATTTATTTGCATTTTTAAAGCATTCAAACACATCCACACACAATTCAAATTCATTTCCTATCCATCCTTATATTAATCTTGATTGAAACATTGTGCATTTTGGTCCATCTTTCCCCTTTTAGGTGAAAAACCTTAAGAGAGCAAGGAAGGATTTGGGTACCAAAATCCTTCGTTTCAGGATTTCATGTCGAAGGGGGTGATCTCTTCTCCCTTGAAAGTCTTAGGTCACTTTGAGCAAATGAAACTTGATCCTAAGTATGCTGTTATGGAAAAGATAAATATTGCAAGTTTGGAGAATCCAAACCATGATGCTCCCCCGAGATCAAACCATAAAAGTTCAAAAAAAGTTTCTATTGATCAACTTTTAATTGACAAAGTACAGAGGATAATTAAGGTAGCTGAAATTAAATTCAATGAGGATATACAAGAAAAAGTATTAACTACTATTGATAATGATTTGGTGAAAATTGAGAAGGATTTTCCCATCCCATTATCTTAGAACCCCTTTCAAATTATTTCTCCAGAAATGTTTCTGGATATAAAAAATCAGGAGAACAATCAAGCAAGTCCTCTCACTAAGGGGAATTTCCCTATCTCTCAATCTCCATTATTGTCTATTTTTTCCCTCTCTTCTCCTTCAAAGAGAGGGTGCAAACCCAAGCATTTGAAAACTCAACAAGAGGTTGATGCAAGAATATAAGCTACTTTGTTCTCACCTACTAAAAAGAAAAAAACTTTTAGTCCACCAATGACAAGATCAGGTGAAACGAAGCGAAATTTGTAGTTGGAGTTTACTGCTGGGATTCCTTCTCAGAAAAAAGATCAGAGGAAGAGGGGAGAGGTGTCCTCGCCTTGAGAAAAATGATGGTCTTATCATGGAATGTTAGGGGCTTAAACGACCCTAATAAGAGACATCTGATTAGTCATTAGTTATATCTAGCACAATTTGATATTTCTCTTTTGCAAGAATCTAAGTTGAATTCAAATTCAACAGATTCGCTTTTTTCTAAATGCTATCCTTGGAAATTCTCTTATCACTCATCTTCGGGTGCTTCTAGGTGTTTATCTTTCTTTGGAAGGATAGCTTAGTTGATCTTAGAGTAGTATGTTCCTTTTTTTACTAGGGTCTAGCCCTAGTTAAGAGTAAAATATCATACATTAAATTTTGGCTCGTTAATGCATATGGCCCTTCTAACACAATTGATAAATACCAGTTGTGGAACCTTATCTCTTCAGTTCTTCAAGTGTTGTCTGATTCTTTGGTAGTTCTAGGCAGGGATTTTAATGCTATAATTGACATTTCAGAAAAGTTTAGTGCAATAATCCCAAATAAAAGGGTCATGGAGGATTTCAAGGACTTTGTGGTTAATAACAAAAATTTTTATTGTAAACCTCAAAAAGGTCTCTTTACCTGGACCAACAAAAGGAAGAAATTTTGTCAAATTGTTGAAAGATTAGACCATTTCCTTCTTTCCTCAAGGTGGTTGGAATCAGATCTTGACACCTATTCTTCAATCCTTGGTTTTCTCGGATCTTATCATTTTCCATTGTTATTTAATATCATTGAAGACAGGGCTCCAAATAAGATTCCTTTTAAATTTGAACCCATATGGTTTAGGGATAATTCTTTTATTCCCTTAATTTAGTACTGGTGGAAAAATGCCCCCTTTTTTCTTGGTTCTCGTGTGTTCCAAATGGTTAAGAAACTAAATTTTCTAAAGGGGAAGATTAAAGATTGGAACCTTACTCACTTTAAGAATATCTTTCAGAAAAATATAGGATCCAAAAAGAAATTGAAGATCTAAATGAATTTTTTATCAGTAATGGCGTGAATTTTGATTCATATGAACTAGAGAAGTCTTTGATTTATGAGCTTGATGAAGTTCTCCTTCGGGAAGAATGTTACTGGAGACAAAAATCTAGAGATACTTGGCTTGTGGAAGGGGACAAGAACACCAAATTTTTTCATGCTTCTATCAAGGTCAAGAGACATAGGAATTATATTAGTTCAATTAAAAACAAAGTTGGTTTGTTGTTAGTGGATGATAAGGAAATTGGTAAGGAATCTACGTCTTTTTTCAAGAATTTACTTACAACTGAGCCAGTTACAACGAAGGCTTCTTTCTCGGGCTCCATCCCTTCTGTAGTCTCTCAAGAAGATAATGATATCTAATGGCTCCCTTTTCTCTTAACGAAGTCAAATTTGTAGTATTTTCCATATCCCCTGAGAAGGCCCTGGGCCCTGATGGTTTTACTACTATATTCTTTCAAAAATGATGGGACATAATTGGTCAAGATGTATGGAAAGATTTGGAAGAGGCAAGGAGTAATAAAAAAATTCCAAAAGAACTTAATAACACTTTTATCGCCATCATCCCAAAGGTGGAGTCTCCCTCCACTTTTTTTGATTTTAGGCCTATTTCCCTGTGTAACACTCTTTATAATATTTTCACTAAGGCTATTTCTATTTAACTTGCCAAGATTATTCCACATATTGTCTTATAGGAACAAGGTGGCTTTGTTCTTGGGAGGGAAACTGTTGAAGGTGCAATTGTGGCTCATGAAATCTTGCATTACATTAAGCTTCAAAAAATTCCTGCTATGATTCTCAAACTGGATATGATGAAAGCTTATGATAGGTTCAGTTGGAATTTTCTTCTCGCAGTACTGTGTAAATTAGGATTTTGTGAAAGGTGGGTGAAATGGATTTATTCCTGCATATCATCCATCAGATTTTCAGTATTGCTAAATGGTTCCCCATATGGTTTTTTCACTTCCTCTAGGGGAATTAGACAAGGGGATCCCCTATCCACTTTCTTGTTTATTCTCATGTCTAAAGGTTTTAGTTGGGTGATCAAAATGGCTAACCAGCTAAACCTTTGGAAAGGTATTCATTTTCCAAATATGTAGGAATCTCAAACTCATGGTTTGTTTGCGGATGACACTTTGCTCCTTGGCTATGCCTCAATTCCAAAATAAAATGCCATGAAGAAGGTTATCATGGATTATTTTGAGGCATCAAGTCAAATAATTAATTCAGCAAAATCTAAATTGTTTTTGTTCAATGTTCCTGAATTCATTGAATGCAAATTAAGAAATTTCCAGGGTTTCCATGTTGGCACATTACCTTGCTTCTATTTGGGCATTCCTCTCTTCATTGGCAATAATTTTTCCACTTTTTGGCAAAAGGTTCACACCTCAGTATTGGATAGAATCCTTTCTTGGAAACACAAATGACTTTCCTTTGCAAGCAAGATCCAAATGATTAAATCAATGCTCAATTTTGTTCCTATTTATTTAATGTATGTTCTCAAGGAACCTAGTTCCACATTAAACCAATTAAAATTTGTCCTGCATTCCTTTTTATGGAATGATAATGTGGGGGGCAAGGAGAAAATTTCCCTCATTACTTGAGATAAAGTTTGTCTTCCCAAGGAATTAGGGGGGACTGGTATTAGAAATATTAATTTCCAGAATGTATCTTTAGGGGCGAAACTAACATGGAGGTTATATCAATCCCCAAACTCTAGATGGGGTAGATTAATGTTTTCTAAGTATTTGAATTCCTGCTTGAAAGGGAGAGCCTTTTTGGAGCTACTTCTCTTCCTAAGGGTTCTGCAATATGGAATTTTATCTCTTCTTGCTGATCGATCATCCTCCCTCACCTCTCCTAGCTAATTTATAATGGGAAAAAAATAAAATTTTGGGATGTTTGGAATGGCTATCCCGCTCTTTCCCAACCAAGGGATTGGGGTAATCTGATTCAATTTCTCAAAAACCTTTGGGGTTCTCATGTGGTGGATTACTTCACCATAGAATATATTGATTCTATTTCTATTATTACCTAGAAATCTGTGGAATCTCTAAACCTTCCTCTAGCTTTGAAGGAGGCTTATAAAGAGGAAATGGGGAAAAGTTCTATTGTCTTTTCTAATAAGGAAGATGTATTAATTTGGACCAAATATAGATTAGGTAATTACTCTGTCAAAGAGGGATATAATTCTTTACTGATTTCTATCTACAAATCAGACTTCCCTATTATGCTTTTCTGGAATGAGGCTTTCCTTCCAAAGGCTAGTGTCTTTGCCTGGGTAGCTATGCATGATAGAGTTTTAACCATGACAAGGCTCAATAGGCTACGACTGATAGCTACTTTCCCATGTGTATTATGTGGTTATTTCCTTGAATCCTCAGATCATTTATTTGTCCATTACCTATTTTCCAAGTAGTGTTGGTATTGGTTGTATCACAAATTAGGTTGGTCTTTGTTCATGGTGTGCCCAAATTTATCTTTGCAGTTTAAATCATGGCCTCTTCTTTACCGTTCTTCATTTTTTCATTGTCTTTGGATTGTATCTCCTTCGTTAATTATTTGGAAGATTTGGACTGAAAGAAACAACAAATTTTCAGAAATAAGCTCTCATCCTTAGAAGAAGTGCTTGTTTCCATTGAAAATTCAATCTCTGAAGTTGTAAGGACTCATATTTTTAAACAAATTAATAATCTATAGGTATTTTCAAATTGGGATATTTTTTTCATTAAGAATTGGCCTTTGCTCAAGTCTCTGCCTTTTCATGGCTCAATCACAAATAAATCTGATAAAGCTTTGTTATGAAAAGAAGATAAATGGTTACCTCCCTCAAAAAATAATTATAAGTTGAACTATATTGGTGCCTCGAGAGGAAATCCTAGGAAATCTGGGGTTGGAATTGTTATATTTGATTCTAATGCAAATATATTGAAAGCTGCGTGCAAGATTTTGCTTGATGGTACCAATAATATGGATGAGTTGGAGGCTCTCAGTCTCAGTTTGGACTTGGCAAGGTCATTACAAATTAAAGACTTAGTCATTGAAGGTGATTCAATGGTAATTTTCCATGCAATAACTAACAAAATAACTCATGTCTGGTATTTGCAATACTTATTGGGAAAAGTTTTCTTGCAATTAGAGTGGTTTAATAGTTTCTCAATCTTGTATTGCTTTAGAGAAGCCAATCATATTGCAGATTATCTAGCAAACAAAGCAATCAATGATCAAATTATTTTCAAAGAATTTAAAAGGGAGGAACTTCCTCCTCTAAACAAGGAATCCTAGAGATTTATTTGTTTCCTTAGTGAGCAATCCAGTGGCCTTAAAAATATTTATAAACTCACATATGGTTTTTAAACTCTTTCAAAATTATCTTAACACGATATCTTATCACCACTGCAAATTCTTGTAATTCTAACATATGCTCAGGAACTGTTCCTTGGTTTATGGGTTTTGAAAATGGCTAATGATATTCCTCCATCTTTGGCAATTCGTGGGTATTGTTTTTGGCATGCTCGGTTATTTGGTGTCTGTTGCTATGTTGTGTTGTTTCACTCATTTCAGCTCGTCATTTCAATGATTAAAATAAAGGTTTAGTGTATAGGTCGTTTTGCAGCCATTTCTTGCAATAATTTTTGTGTATAGCCATATTTGGCTGCAAACCACTCCATATCTTCAGCCGTTGGTTGGATCTTTAATAATTTATGCTTTGGTATATTTATATATATAAGGGCTTTGTTTTGTGGTGTGGTCTTTGTTCAAAAGTCTTGCAGATTTCATGGTGTGTTTGGATCTTGTTGAAGGTATTATTTGTGACAATTTTGATGAGACCATGGGTTTCACCGTCTCCAAGATAAACTATCTCTAGCAACTTTGGCTGCTTGGGTGGAGCTATTTTTATATCATGGGCATGTGCATTTTGGTTGGGATCCATTTGTATGCGAAATGTTTATATCTACATAATTTAGAATCTGGTTGTGGGTGGTTTTTCTTAGGCCTTTTTTGTAATGTGTAATTGTTGTTGGTCCAAATTGTTCTATATGCAACCTTCTGATATGGTTGGGGGATATAATTTCATTGTAAATCATTTTTTGAACTGAGCTATAACTGAAGGTTTTCTTCCTGGATCTTTCCTGTCAGTATGCTCTTTTGAACTAGGTTTTGTAGCTCTCTCTTAAATTAATAAAAATATTTTAGTGGCTTTGCCACTTTTATAAAAAAAATTATAATTATAATGTCTTATTTTAATATAATTTAAGGGTACAATCCTTCTTATTTATTAAGAATAATCTAGCTACACATAATTATATTCATTGATGTGGTAGTAAATTTAAAATTTTCATATTTGTGTTATTTGACTTTCAAAATGGAAAGTTTGAATATTAGCATATATATATATATATATCAATAAAACTATTGAGATAGTATAAATTTAGTTCATGGCGTAAATCAAGGGTAGTTGACATTTCAATAAGAACATTAAGGTTGAAAATATTTAAAATATATAAGATCTGTTATATCTTAAATAATTATAGTTAATAGCTAAATTATGATAAAAGATAATATTTACCAATAATGATCGTAGAGTGATTTTTTTAAGGAGGATAAATAGTTGGACCAAGGTGTAAAAAATGTAAAGGATGCTAGATTGCTCAATAACACTTGGAATAAGCTATAACATCCAAGGTTGGATGAGGGTTCAGTGCATGATCTAGTATAGCTAAAGTTCTATAATGATCAAGTTACACTTGATGCATTACAAAGGAACTCATGAAATAATGAAAGGCATGGTATCTTTTCATGCAATAATATGTTTATGCTAATCAAGTAAAACTTGATGTACTCAAAGGAACATGAGATAATTGTGAGGGATTAATAAGTCTTGGTGTTGCTTGAGTTTTATGCTTATCAAGTAACACTTGATGTGATGGACTCATGATGATATCATGTGACAATTGATTGCTACATGTTTGATGTGCCTAATCAAGTGACACTTGACACAATGGAAGGTACTATGATTGGAAAATTAAAAATTGGAGTATTTAAGTAATAATTGAATTTTAGATTAGTTCAATTTGATCAAGTTACACTTGATAAATGGGAAACTCATTATGTGATAAGTTAGTTTACTATATTAGTGATTCAAAATCATGTTTAGCTACATAATTTAACCCCACCTATCAATAGGAACCCCATTGGTAATGAGACTCTAGGCCATTCCTAAAAACTTCAATTTGGAGAGGGGGCCTTGTCAATGGAATCAATATATAAATAACCAAACCATGCTTCCATAACAAGGATCCATAAATTTAGGACCTCTAGATTTTATGAACCCATTTAGGGGTAAATTCTTTTGACCTGGAGCTATAAATTGATTAGGTCACAAATGGGGGACCTTATCCCCAATTTAAACATTCAACAATTACACCCCAGTGAGGTTTGAACCTTGATGGCAAGAACAATACCACAACAACTTAACCATCATACTATGCCACTATTGGCATTCAATTTATTAACTCCAACATAAATGAGAAAGAAATATATTTGAGTATAAATTACATAAAATATGTGCATAACAAACTACTCAAGATTATAGAGCTTTGACAAATATTTAAACTAAATATAGAATATAAAAATAGATAAATATCAAAGAAGTTATGCATTTTTATGTAAACTTCCTCTAAAAGGGAAAAATAGGGCCCTAGATATTTATGTCATGCTAATGGTGATTGTGAATTTGTCGAATATAAATGTATGGTCTTATATGGCGGATTTGAATGCTATGGGGCTATCAAAGTTGGTTGGGTGTACTATATGGTACAATGTTGGGAACTACCAAAAGTTAATTGGGATAGGTACGATAATATACAAGGGCCCACTTCTAGTTATGCATAGTTGGTATGGGATTTTAAAGTATAATGTTGTGTAGTCAATAGTGTAGGCAACATGAAATTATAAAAATAGCTTTTTAATACTCATTTATTGAAACCACATTTGTTGGTGTTTCATATGTTCTCAATGAGTGCTACATAGAGAGTTCAATAATGGGAAGTACTATAGGTGAGAAATATAGAATACAAGATAATGTTTGAGATTGAAAGGATAAATCTTATATTTGTGTGACAAAAGTGGTCCATGGCGGGTCACATTGAGTGCTCCTTGTATCCTTCTTTCACTAATGCAATTATTTCATTTTATCACTTTTGGAGAAGAGTTTTTTCCCATGTGGTTTTCTCCCTTTCTCTAGTTATGAGATATTTCATTTATTCATACATGGGTACCTCATCATGACTTGTATCCGAGACCCATCCATGTATCCATCACTGCATTCTTCATTAGGGTTTTTAGCTTCTCCTTAAGTCGATCTTAAGAGGGTGTTGGAATAATTAGGACATCACTTGATAATAATTAATCATTAATTAATTATTAGGTCCCTTATTACTTTAATTACTTAAGCTAAACTTAGGAGTTATTTTTATTATTGTATTGGGCTTAATATAGATCAAGTTGTCTGATTGCATGAGATTAAGACACTTGTCCTACAATCTAATCAAATCCTCATCTAAGGTTTGATTTTTTCCTTTTATAAGGATTGATCATTCATTGTAATCATTATTCAATACAAAGGCATTTAGATGATTTTGTGGATCAATATTTCTCTCTTGGTTGCATAACAAATCAATTGCTTTGATCTCTCATTTGTGATAGGTATTTTGATTGCAGATGATTTTTGAGAGCTATGGGGTTCACTATCAACCCCAACATAATTCATATGTTCACCTTGATCAAGAAGAATAATGTATCTATCTTGTAAGGTGGAGAATAAATCCATTTTATTTGTGCCTAAAAGTTCATTATGAACTTGTTCTTCTTCATATCCTTTTGAAATGGGCTCTAAATCAAGGAAAAATTGTGTTAAAATTTAATATTATATTAAGAAGAAGAGTATAACCCTCTTGGAATGCTAAAATATATATTTTTTGTTACCCTTCCTCACGGAAGAAAATATCCCTTGAATCCACACTCACACCCTTACCTTAAAAAAAAAGGATATCTAGACTTGAATGAATCTACAACATCATCCTCCAAAGGCCCATCAAGAATATCTTACCAAATATGCCATTTGATAGAGGAGAAATAATCATCTAAATTTAATTATTCTTAATACCTCCATAGTTACCAAGAAGTAATCAATACCTTTAATATCAATGGGTTCCTCACTACTTGATGTTTCATTTAGAGTGCATGACTCCATCTCCTTCTTTTGAAAGGGACTATTTGTGCCATAGAATAACCCATTTTACTCTTTTCTACCTAATTAAAAGAAAGAGATAATCTATTAAATTAATCAAAATGTAAATGATTTAGAGATTTTCTTACATTTATACAGGTCTTCTATGTGTAAATATTGAAGATGTTTTAAGTTACAAAAACCAAGTGTACAATAGTAACATTTTTTTTCTTACTAATAAAAATATAGTTTCATTTACACTCATTACTTATGGAGAAATCCTAATTTTGTAAAATGAGATATTGATCTCCTAATCTAGGGCATGTTAAAGATTGAGAGGAGCATGTATTAGGTATGTTTTAGGTTATTACGATAGGTTGAGAATTATTATGGTTTCTCTATCTGAGATTTTGTAGGTTTGGAATGACAAGTTGCCTTGGGGAATTCTAGAATTAAATACCTTTTAAAGGCTATAAAATCATTATAAATTTAGAAAAAAAAAGTCTCCATCTCTACCATTTTTTTGGAACCAAAGGGCATAAGTGGGATGGGAGAGGTATGAGCTCAAAATTTATACTAGGTCATTTTAGATAGCTTGAGTTTCATCATAAGGATGAGGGAAAGAAATATTTTTTTTGTATTAGGGAAATTCTTCTAGCTTTTGTAATGGTGAATTTATCTTGGAAAAATATGTATATGATTTTGGGAAGGTTATGCAATCTAACAGTTGAATCATTAAAGCAATTTCAAAATAAAAAATATTTTAGATAATAAAGATATGAGAAACCTAGTTAAGGGTGAAACCAATATGCATGCCCTCCCACATCTTCTTGAATTGAAGGTTGAAATAATGAAAGCAATCCATGGAATTTCTCTTTACCTTAGAAAGATGTTGAAACAATAACAAGTTTTATAACCTCTCCTTGAATATAAATGCATCAAAGTCCCACATTAATCTTAGTCTATAATGGAAGAATATGACAAATATTTGAACCAATATAATTATCTTTCCTTGAGGTACAAAATTAACAATTTGAGAGAAACATTGGGGGTTGCAACATTGTGTATTGCACAAAATTCTACTTCATATTAAAATCAACAAGAGAAAAAATTATTTTCTATTAAAAATGGGCAATGCTCTTACAGATGATTTTGGGATAGGATTCCCTTATTGTAGCTACAAAGGTTCAGTAGAGTCCCAAGCTACAAAGAGTTAATTTCTTGGGTTATCTATTAAATTTTGAAATAAAAATATTGGAGTTGAAGGTCATGCATGGTATACTAAAATAAAGAAATGAGATCTTTCTTATTATGTTTCTAACCTCTTTGATGTTGTCCCTTTTTTTGTATTTTTATTCTTTAATGAAGATGTGCATTGTTTTTCCAATCCCACATAGTGAGCCAAAGCACATGCCTCATCAATATCGTGAGGATTTTCCATGAGTATGTGCATATTTAGGTGTTCAAATAGCTCATACATATAATCCATCAGTACATATTTTTTATGACATATCTTCCCTATTTTACTTCTTTGTTTTGAAACTAGTTAGTATCCTCCTATATAATCCATACTTAGATCAACTAGAAGTAGTTCCATAGAATAACTTGTTCTTCAAAATAAATGGGATATAAATTTAATTTAATGTTTTCTTGAACTCATCCCACTTCAAAATGGGAGCAAATTTTCTACGCTCAAGGGATAACATACAACACTAATACCATGTTAGAGCATAAACTAATAACTTGAGCCTAGCAAATTATTTTTTTTGGCGAGGATTATGTTGATGAAGGGTGAAGTACATCTCCATCTAGGATATCCATTGATCTAACTTCTTGTTACTAATTTCCCTATCATATGATTGCATTCCAATCTTTTCTTTAACCTTGAAAACAATTTATATGGGTGACTCTCCTTGTTCTAGTTTCATCTCAATTGGTTCCTCTTAATTCTCATGATTAAGAATTCCAAAAATTTTATCCCATGTTTGTATGAAGTTTCCTATTTAGTCTATCTTTCCCATTGAATTAGAGATACTTACCACATCTTATTTGAACCTTCTTAAATTAATTCATACAATCATATTCAAGTAAGAAATTGAATCTCCACTTCCACTTGCTCTCGTATGTCATGACCCCTTCTAAAACTTTAAAACCTTATAATTAATATTTTAATTAAATATGTACATAATTAATTAATTAATTAATAAGAATTAATGGGTTGAATATTAGAAAGTGATAATAATAATAAATTACTAAATAATGATAATAATAATATCTAAAATAAAATAAAATATAAATGAAGTAAAACTTAAAATAACATAATAAATTAGATGAAACCAATTTTAGAAGGATAAAATTAATTTAAGTAATTATTCATTCTTAATTGCATATTAGGGTTTGCATGACAATAATATTAAATAATAGTTGGTTTTTTAATATGTTAGTGTCTACATGAAGTCTTATGTTAAAATGGTTTTTATTAGATTTCATTATCTTATTAATTATATAAAAGAAAATAAAAGAATAAAATCAGAATTTAAAAAAAAATAAAGTGAATGAAGGATTAAAACAAAAAAATTCAATTTCAAATAAAGAAGAGAAAACTACTTCTTATAATAATAAGTAGAGGTGAGATGCAAGGAATTGGGCATCAAGATCAAGGAGAATATGATTTGGATTAGAAAATAGATTTTGAGCATTTTTTAGTTAGGAACAACATTTATTCCTAATTTTTTTGTTATTAATCGTAAAATTTAATAAATTATATAATTGACTTTAAACTTTATTTTTGAATAAAATTTAAGTATATTTTAGTTAATTTACTAATATTTTAAATTAATTGTAAATTAACAATGGTGTAAATTTTATTTATCATGAATGAAACCATGCCAAAGAAACCATCTTACACATAATTATTGGAAAATATAGATGTGAAGGCAAAAAAATTGAATTTAAGAAAATAATTATTTATGCTTGATTGTTTGATAGCATTTCAAACTAATCTATTAAACATGTCAACAATAAAATGATAGAATCTCTCACCATTTTCCCATCTACTCCAATCCAAAATATACTTGTACCATTCATAGATAATGTAGTGTAGGAAAATGTATCTCTTTACACCTTCACACTTGTTTGGGCCCTCCATACTAAAATTGGGCTTCTTTATGCCTTATTTGGTTGTATTTTGCATCCACAAGCCTTATTTAATGCATTTTTTTTAGGATAATCCCAAAATTTATCTAATAACCAATCATAATTTAGTGATTTTGGATTGTATGGCATAAATTTATTGATCTGGGACTCATACACCACCTTGGGCATATGGGTCCCACCTAAGTTTCTGGGCCTGGTCCTGAATTTGGCATAAAACTTAACATTTCTTGAAATTTGTGTCCCAAGCCTAGGCTACTAGGACTCATATGCCCCAACTGGCGTATGATTTCTACTTAGCTTGGATCTATTTTAAATTCAAATTCTTGGAAAGATTTTATTCACCTAGATTTGATGTCAACTTGTAGTGTTGTAATTTTGAGAAATTTGGCATAAACTAGTATAACTACAAGGTTATTTCACATATTTTCTCCTAGATTTTTTATGCAAGAATTCTTATAGAAAGTTTATGAGATCAAGAGAATACAAGAGCATTCACGAGTTGATTATCAAACATTTTGGAGTTACATTCAAGATTCAAGCATCATGCCAAAGTCATCATGCATCATGTTTATTTTCAAGCTAACATTTGTGATGTAGGTATTTCATGATTCAAGCAAGCATTCAAGTCAAGATCCATAATATACAATCAAGAGTCAAGATCTACATTCATGCTAGCCACTTCACTCAAAATTGCAACCTTTATTCCAAGGGTTTGGTGAGTTACAATATTGCATATTGTTCATTCATCATTCCTTCATGTTATTTGATTTCATTTCAAGGTTTGATTACCAAAACAGGGTTTGACCAAGGTAAACCCCTATACACTAACAAAACAACATTTTTCCCTCTCTTTGATGTGTGATTTGCAGATCTAGGTTGAAGATCCATTGAAGAGCAAGATTGGAGAAAGTTTTCAAGGTTGCAAAGTTTCACCTTTCTTGCAAGATTACATGCTAGAGTAAATATCATATTTACGCTTAAGTTTACTTAAGCTTGCATTTAGATTAATTTTTGAATTCAGTTACTCCTGGGTAGTTTTTCCTGTGCTGGGAAGTTTCTCACTTGTCTATGTTTTTCACAGCTTTATAAGCCTGTACATTATGTAAATTATGCATCTCATATTCAACATACATTTCTCTTCAATGAAAGAGCATTGGATTCTCTCATTTCTAAAGGTGTCTGTGAAATTGGTATTTCCTGGGAATTTGTTGCTCTATCATGGGTCTCTAGAGATTGTTCAACATCAATTTCTAGTGGTACCTTGTTCATCACCTTCTGTTGTGATTGGGCACATGTTCCTGATTAGTTCATGGCACCATCTTCCAAGGTTTGGCGACACATGAGTAGATTCTAGAGACATCATCATACATATTAATGCTTCTTTGGGAAGCATACCTTCATTTGTATTTGGTTTTGTTTCTTCGGAAAGGGAGATAAGTTGTTTGTTGACACTAGATCATGTTTTGTTTTTAGGCACTTACCATTTTTGTAGGTGATTACACATTGTGGGGGGGGCTATATAGTCTCTCTCTTTCCCTCTTATGGGGGGGCATTGATTGTATATATATGATGTATGCAGTCCTTGGGGTGTGTAACTGAGTCCTCCATCCATGCATTATTTTTTTTTTTTCTTTTCTCTCTTTTGGAGAGGGGTTTTTCCCACAGGGTTTTTCTCTTTTTCTTCGGTTGTGAGAGGCCTCTTTTTTGCATTGTAAATGGGTACCTAACATGGTTGTGTAGCTGGGATCCATACTGTATCTTCATTCTCCCTAAGTTGCACTTAAGGGGGGTGTTAGAGTAAATATCATATTTACGCTTAAGTTTACTTAGGATTTCATTTAGATTAATTTTTGCATTTAGCTACTCCCAAGTAGTTTTTCCCGTGTTGGGAAGTTTCTCACCCATCTATGTTTTTCACGGCTTTATAAGCATGTACATTATGTAAATTATGCATCTCATATTCAACATACATTTCTCTTCGGTGAAAGAGCAGTGGCTTCTCTTGTTTTTGAAGGTATCTGTGAAATTGGTATTTCCTAGGAATTTGTTGCTCTATCATTACAGAAAGTCACCTAAGGTCAGAATTCATAGTTTTAGACTCAGAGATCGGAAGGGAGAGAAGCTATTGAAGATCATTAGAGGATACCAAAGTTTCAGATCAACCCTGATACTGGGACTAAATCACCACTTGTGGTGTATGAATCCTAGTATACCAATTTTTAGACTTTTTTTGTAGATCTTGGTTTACCAGTTGCAAATTTTGGTTTCGGCCCAAAACCCTAAACTGGGACCAAATCACCCCAACTGGCGTATGAGTCCCAATGTGCTTCAAAATTAATAATTTTGGGATTACTGACCTTATTTCAAGCATCTTCAACTTTCCAGGTGCACCTCTATTCATTCTTAGTCTATTATTTAGACTTCGAGTTTAATTTCCTAGGTTACATGGCTATATTTGTATCTCATTTACATTTAATTCTTTCTAAGCCTTTTCTTAGTGGTGAACCCCCTTTTTGTCTTTAATCACACCCTAGGAGACCTTATAGTAGATCCCTTCTCTCAATTGCACCATTATATTTGAGATCTCTAGGGTTTCCTTAAATGAACTACAGTGAAATAGGAAAGGACCCTCCCTTTCCCTAGTTCCATCTCTCTAAAGGTTGAACCTATTTCCTTCATTTCAGATTGGAAGAGGTGACTTGATTTGTCATTTTATCGAAACATTAAATGAGTAGCAATGGGTTTATCGATAAATTTAAGGGATGACTTGATTTGTGTAGTAAGACTAGCTTAGATTTTATTTAAATAATAGTGATATTATTTTGATTGTATTTTTCTCCTAAACAAGTTAATATTGTAGTTTACCTCTGAGATAAAATATTCAACAATATGTTTCCATTTTGGCATCTATTTGTGACAAATCATTATACTTGAATTATACTTGAATTTTATTTTAAGTGAAAAACCTACATTCATAAGAAATAAAAAAAAATATAATAATAAAATTAAATTTATTTAAAATTATACTTTTTGGGAAGCTTATAATAAGGGCTACATACTTATAAAAAATAAATTTTAAAAGAATTCATTTGATCCCCCAAAAGGTAAATCAAAAGTTTTTTTTTATCAGCGTTTTGATAGGTGTAAAGGAGACTCCGTTATAGGTATGGTTTAAAACTAGCAGGGTTCTATCAAAGGGGGTTTGATCTAAGGTATTTTGATCAAATCCTCTTCAATTGGAATGCTTTAAATGAAACTTTAAAAGGCTTAAATCATTATATTTTCTAAAAATATGTGATTTCAGCAAAAATCATAATCTCCCAGAAATTGTAAACCAGCTTTGTGGGATCACCTTGGAGTTGTGATGTAAAATATCGCAAGGTACACTTGGGCCTATTCGACTCACAAGGTGCATAATTTCACTTTCAAATATAAAATTTGCATTCTGGTTATGTAGATGCCAAGTCACAACCCACACATCCACTTGCAAATAGGAATCCTACATATCTCAATGTGATGGGAAGTTCCATTAAAGTTCACTTGCAATGGTAATTTTTGTAGATGTAGAGAGAAGATGAAATTTTGTAATGGAGTAGATGAAGGCAAAGTTCTCATAAGGATTTTTTGTGGAAAAGGTTAAGTGAACCCAACATTGTAAGGTTTAAATGTATAAATATTTCTAGGAAGGTGTGGATGGACAATGAATTCCCATGAGAAACAAACGCTGGAGGAAAAATATAAAGGTATCGTGGAAAAATAATGTGCATTGGGATACATTAAGATTGCAAAAAAGAATATACATTATATACTATAATATATAATATATAAGAATATTTATATAATATAGTATTATATTTTATATATTATATATTATATTATATCTTATAATATTTTATATAATAATACAATATTACATAATATAATATAATATTATAATATCAATATATAATATATTATAATGTGTAGAGATTTGGTATAGAACATGATATTTCTTGTTGGATTTCTGCAATGGAGGTATTGCACAAAAATAATGTACATTAAGATATATTTGATAGATAGATAAAATTCCACAAAATTTAATTTTATATCATATTTATTATAATATATTATAAATAATATAATAATGTTATAATATTATAATATAATAATATAATATATTATAATATAATAATATATTATATTAATATACAATATATAATATAATATATGTTATAAATTATATTATATTATATAAATAATATAATATCACATATTATAATATATAAAATATAATATTATATTATACTATCAATATATAATATATTATAATGTGTGGAGAGTTGGTATAAAGCAAGATATTTTGATGCGATATGGAACAAATCGCGTACATTGGAATAGTAGCTAAAGTTTTGATGTCTCAAATATTCTCATTTAAAAGTCCAAAAAAATATATATTATATAATATAATATATAATAAATATATTTATATATTTGCATAATATTTTATGTATATTATATATTATAATATTTTATATAATAATAGAGGCTAAGAAAACTTAATTATACTTAAATTTCTCATAAAAGTGTGAATCCTTTCCTGAAATTCTGCAACTGTAAAAAGAGACCACTAAGTTTTTAATGAGTTAATTTGTGAGCACATTTGTATCCTCAATCGTCACATTGAAAAAATGACAGAAGGAAAGATGGATTCGCTGTTAAAAACAGAACCCTCCCTATAATTCGATAACAAGAATTAATAATATTTTATAATGACTTTCCTTGACAAGTAGACCCATAGTGTGGTTTATGAATTCTTTTGTTCCAGAGAAGAACAAATCCATCTCATCCCTATTGTCTGTCTGTTGTTGAAACTGGATGCTCTTAAGATTGCACAACGTGATGTGTCAATATCCTGAATTTTTTCCTTTCTAATCTGTGCCAGAACTGGCAAGTCACTTGAGGATATCAATCACCTTTAGTTATATATTGTTATTCAGGAGACAATATAGTGGCCGTTCCGTACCCTAGTTAATCAGCAAAAATAGCTAATGACGATGTCGCTAGGAGTTTCCTTATAAAATGAACTAGCTCTAAAAATATTTTAACAACTGAGAAGCAATTAGATGGTGATTTAAAAATCATAGTTGAAGACGGGATCAGATAAGAGGATAATGAAGGGTATGGTGGTTTTTTTAAATAAATAGAAAAAATATAAATGTATAGATATTATAAATTTCAAGGATCATGCAGAATCATTTTCCTTATTTGGTTCAGCTACGGCCAAAACGGAGGGGTTGGGGGAGCCAATTTGGGTATATGACCAAGGCAAATCTGAAAGAAATATTCAAAACATTTCCAGATAATGCACATTCTAGCTGGAAGGGCCATGGACACGAATCTGAACACTTCAATAACGTAGAGATAATAAACAGTTAGATTTTTTTTAGTAAACGAGTGTACAGTTACAGACATGGAATAAGATAGATAATATCAAAATACTAAAATATCAAATCATCACCATTTGGAGGTGAGGAGGAAGGCACTGTAATGTGCAAGACGAACCATCATCTAAGCTCCATCTTCCCATCTTGCTTCTCTTTGTGGTCTTTCTGTTCAGTTTCTTTTGCATTTGCTCGTTTAGCTTTTAATTTGGTTGCGGTCTTTATATTCTCCTTGTGTGTTTGGGTTGCAAATAGTAGAGTAGAGTGGTATGATGAAACAAATGTGGAAACAAGAGGTGACCGAATGGTAAGGCTGTAAAGATCATAGCCGAAAAGCAGTAGAAAACGAGGAAACTGAGGGTACAAAATCCTTTAATGATGAAAGTGTACAAGTTGTCGAGGGAGCTCATTTTGAGATGGAGGGACCATCCAATGGCTGCGGAAGCAACTAACGAACAAGGTGAGTCTCCCTTTGATTTTCTTTCATCGACTCAAAATGATGGGATGGATTCGGTGTTAAAGAACGAAGAGTAGAAATTCATGAAGCACTCTTGTTAGAAAATTTAATGATGACTGGATTGGTTTGGTTTGGGGTAAAAACTTTGGTTAAACAACGCCATGGCACTAAATTTGGAGTACAAGTTGATAATAGTTCCAGCCTCCAGGTTCGTTAGGGATTGATATCTGACGGTCTGTGTGTTCAAGTGGTTACAAACGCATCAATTGTAAGGAATTAAAAGAGAAAAGAAGTCACTGAAAATGTTAAATCATTTAGAAGCTCGATATTTTACAAGAGAATACCAAAGGCTCATTGCTGGAAGTTGTGGATAATTCTAATCACAAATTCTCATTTGAGTTAAATGTCTTTGTATGTTATGTGGGTGCACTAATAGCTGAAGATTATGGTTAGAAGTTAGAACACCCTGATTGACCATGAAAATCTCTTCGTAAGTGCTTAGGAAATCTTTTGCAATGGTTCTGAACACATACCGAAGATGGCTTTAACAGCATGGATTTACATGAGATAACGCTTTTGGTACACAATGATGTGAGTAAAAGATAATTTTGAATAAATATAGAGTGATTTCAAAATGGAATTATCTCATGACCTAATGATCTTGGCAGGCATACTCTTAGGTCAACTCATCTCTAGCTTCCTCAAATCTGAACTTCTCCTTCCCAAGCCACACAAAGTGCACAATTTACTTGAATGTTCGATATTTGGATCTTTTGTACAAGAAGCTCTCAAGTCTCAATCCAAAGTCATGACCAATCCATGAATGATGTTTTGCATATCCATCAGGGTAATGTGCTCTCTAATAAATTCATAGAAAATAATATTTTTGTTATTATTGGACTTTAGAATCATTGCATTACTTATGTTTTATTCTTAAGTGCAACTATTATTTGGCTAGAAACAACCTTCTTTAATCTAATAATCTTTTTTCTAAATTCATTTGAAAGTAAAAAAAAAGTTATTATTCTTAAAAAAATATTTAATTTTATGATAAGTAATGATGATTAAGATTTCACTCTTATTATATATAGTTATGGTTTTCCTTTCCATTTTAATTTTATTATTTTCTAATATAAATTTACTTTTGAAAAAATCATTTGTTCAATTTTGTTTGAGTGTATAAATGCCATCCAACATTTTTTCAATATTTAGTTTATATTATCTTGTTCCTCTTTACTACAAAAATATTGTGCACGGTGATTTTGAATCGAGAATTATATATTTTGATGATAATTCTAATGTTTATTTAGGGAATTGATAGTATTTGATTTAATTGGTTCAAATATTTTATGTTCGTTTATATTAAGAAAATCATATAGTATTTGTGAATACATAATTTTGAAAAGGAACAATTTTTTTAATTGAACTTCAATTAAAACTATGATTAATTAGTTAGATTATTATTAGTCACCATAATTACCTAATTTTTGTTATTAGAGTCACCATCATTACACAATTTCTATCATATGAATCACAATATGTTGAAATGATGCATAAATTATTAAGAAGGTTTCATACATGAATATATCATTATTTTGTGATATAGATAGTGGATAATCAAGAAGGATTAGAACATAGGAACCAATAGTCTAATTATAATACAATTAAAATAACTAAATGGAAAAATAAAGATATAAAAAAATCATAGAATATGAAAATTTGTTAAAACATAATATTTCCTTTGTAGCAATATTCTTATTTGGTTGATTGAAATCAATTTTCTTATTTAGAATATTTGCAAGATTAATCATTAATTTATTCATTTTGACATTCTTAGAGATAACATGTCAATATTTTTTTATTTTAATTTTTTATCTTGTTTGAATTCTAAGGTTTGAAATCTTCGCATTGATATTTTCCGAAGTGACAACAACTCAATTGTTTTGATTATGATAAAACTGGAAGGGCCAGTACCCATTACAAGGCAACCATCGAGGCAAACGAGAGGAGGCTCCCAAAAAGAGAGATCTCTAGAAGCAAGACTCACAAGAAGTGAGATAGACTAGGACCATTAACAACCAAGCTTTTGACCGAAGCAAGGAACTGGTTATAGAACAACTACAGAGAAAAAGAACTGCAGCAATAGAAGACTAGCCTAGAACACATCTAGGAAAAAAAAACCCATTTAAACCCAGACAACACCACCTTGCACCAAAAAAACTCCAAGCAACAATTCCACATCCTCTAAACAATTCCAAAAACTCTCACAACATAAACCAAAGAGAAAGCAAAGAAATCTCTTCCACCAAAAACCCCCTCACTAGCAAACCTAGGTACCACTGGTACCAAAGGAGCACACTCCACCTCAAAAGGAGTTGAAATAGAGAGAACCAATAAGAGGAAAAATAGTTTCCTAGCAAGACCCCAGAGTGATCCTCCACCTCAATAGGAGAACCAGACAAAGAAGACTGTAAAGGAGAGAGGACACTAGAAGAGGTAGGAACAACACCTTTGAGAATCGTGATAGCAACACCAACTTTTCTAGCACCAACCCAAGCCACATCAGCATCAACCTCCACCCAAAGAAGACCCCACCTCAAAAGGGGAAACAGAAGGAGCACAAGGGCAAAGAGCCAAGAAAGAACCTCAAGAACACTTCCGAGCAGAGCCAACTCCACCAATCGGAACACCCCCCTTCCCTCACCAAAAGAGAGAGGGAATAGAAGAACACAAGAGGTCTATAGAAAAAATACAAGCCTCAAGAAGCCATTCTTAAAAGAATAAGAAAACCCGAGCACCTCCACCAACAGACAAAACGAGGTAGAGAGGAACTCCAAGAACTCGAAAATCACCGCATAAGAGAAGAAAGGTGTTGTCAAGAAAATAGAAACAACCAGCCCCACACTATAGATGAAGGGGGCGAAAACAAAATGTAGAACCGAAAGATAGTGAGGGGGCAGGACACACCCACTCCAAGCTGGAACAAACCCCAAACACAAAAACAGAGCAAAAGCCATGGAAGGAGCAAGTGAGAAGAGCTCCTCCATCTGTTGGAAATTATAATCTTGAGCAACCAACGGCAGGTGCATTAAATGTACTGTCAGTAGAAATCAATTTGGATTTCTTTCCCCCCTGCCGTGCTTGACTTTCTTGCTGTCCAGTAAGTACTTTCTGGCAGCAATTTATTATTGGTAGGTAAGTTCAAATTTTGAGCGTCAGTTTTTGTGTATTGGCTGAAAAGCCAAAAGTAAGAATTGAATGATTATTCTGTGCAAGAGACAGACAGTAGTTTCTTGGGAGAGACAGAACAGAAAGAAAAAGTTCAGCAGAACACATAACAGAAGGAATGTTCAGGAGCAACTGAACAGTGAAGTTCAGGAGCATCTGCCGCAGCAGAAGAGAGTCAGTGAGTCTTGCGCCCGTGCGCCAGAAGTGATCCCACACGGAGCAGCAGCGCAGAAGCGCTAGTGCGCTGGAAAACGCACAGTTTCTGTAGTATAGTTGTACAGAGCTTTTGCTCTGAATACTTTATATGTAAACAGTTTATGACTGCAATATTTTTTTTGAGCAAATAGAATATTGAAAATGTTGCAAATATTTCTGTCTCCACTTTTGTCTGTCTCCTTCTATTGAAACACTTCCGCTGTGCATGTTTTTCATTCTTTTCCTAGCATAGGAGTTTTGAGTTATTTTTCTGACATGGTATCAGAGCCCATAGGTTTACTGGGTAGTCAGTTTTAAGCCTTAGATTTGTCCTAGGCGTGCAGAAACAGAATCTTGGTTTCTGGGTATTTGTGAAAGCCTTAGATCTTATCTGGGTAGTTTTAGTTTCCCCCATTTTAGCAAAATGGCTGGAGGAGACAATAGAAGTTGGCAGCAGCCACCTATTTTTGATGGTAGAAATTACGATGTTTGGGCAAAGAAAATGAAAACAATCTTTATTGCAAATGATTTATGGGAACTTGTTGTAAATGGGTTCACAGATGTTGTTGACCCGACTGCATTTACAGCTTTGAGCAATGCTCAAAAGAACCAGCTGAAGGAGACACGGAAGAATGATGCAAAAGCCCTCAGTCTGATTGAGGCAGCCTTGACAGAGGCTATTTTTCCTCGAATAGCAGCAGCTAGCTATGCAAAAGAAGCGTGGGAAACACTTCAAACCACTTGTAAAGGATCTGAGAAAGTTAGATCAGTCAAACTCCAGCTGCAACGGAGAGAGTTTGAGACCATGCAGATGAAGGACAGCGAGTCCATTATAGATTTTCACACAAGGGCAGCCACTTTGATTAACCAGCTGAGGATAAGTGGTGAAACCTTGGAAGAACAGAAGATTGTGGAGAAGATATTGAGAAGCTTCCCACAAAGTTTGATCCGGTGGTGATTGCCATTGAAGAGGCAAAAGATCTCACAACTTTGTCAGTTGATGAGCTAATGGGCTCTTTGCAAACCCATGAGCAGCACCTAAATAGGTCTGCAACCTCCTCCCAAGAGCAAGCTTTCAATGCTCAGTCGAATGCAAGAGGAAGGGGGAGAGGTAGAAAAGGTTCCAGACGTGGTAGAGGAAACTCTAGACGTGGAAATGATGGTGATGAAAGCTCAGCCCGAGCAAGCAGTCATGAGGGGGCGACCAGCTCTCAAGGAGGAAAAAAGAACAGCAGTTCTTATCAGAAAAAAGATAAAAGAAATGTGCAGTGCTACAACTGTCAAAGGTATGGTCACTATGCAAGTGATTGCAGACAAAAACGTGACCAAGGGAGTCAGAATGCACATGTTGCTGACTCAAATGTGGCTGGAAATGAAAGACAGTCACAAGTCTTCATTGCTTGTAACCTTGCAGAACAGAGCAGCGCTGAAGTTTGGTACTTGGACAGCGGCTGCAGCAACCACATGAGTGGTAACAAAGACTTGTTTGCCTCCATTGATAGCAGCGTGAAGTCTGAAATAAAAATGGGCAACAATGAGATGGTTCCAGTTATGGGCAAAGGCATGGTATGCCTACAAACCAAGCATGGTGATGAAAGACAAATTTATGATGTCTTCTATGCTCCAGGTTTGAAACATAACCTCTTGAGCATTGGACAGATGGTCCAAAATGGGTATAGAGTGCTGATGGAGAAAGGGGAATGCATCATCTATGATAAAGATGGAAGCAAAAGAGTTATGGCAGCGGTTCAAATGACACAGAACCGAATGTTTCCTCTCAAGATGCAAATCTCAGCACAATCAAAAGGCCTACAGCAATCAGCCTTCAAAGCAGCCATTCAAGATATTTCCAAGCTATGGCACCTCAGGTATGGACACTTAGGTTACTCTGGTTTGAGTCTTTTGTCCAAGAAAAATATGATAGATGGTTTGCCAAAAATCGTAGAGCCTAATGTTAGATGTGAAGCTTGCATTTTGGGCAAGCAACATAGGCAGCCTTTTAATTCAGGCAACTCTACAAGGGCTAGAGCACCATTGGAGTTGGTGCATACTGACTTGGTAGGCCCTATGCAAAATCTGTCTTTTGGCAAAAGCAGATTTTTTATGACCTTTATAGATGATTACAGCCGTAGGACATGGGTCTATTTTTTGCAGCATAAGTCTGAAGCATTTGATAAGTTTTTGTTATTTAAGGCCCAGGCTGAAAAGGAGAGTGGACACTTTATTAAGGTCCTAAGGTCAGATCGTGGAGGGGAGTATACCTCCAATCAATTTGTAAATTTCTGCAGGAAAAATGGCATCAAGAAGGAGCTCACAGCCAGTTATACTCCGCAGCAAAATGGAGTGGCTGAAAGAAAAAATAGGACCATTGTGGAGATGGCAAGGAGCATGATGAAAGCAAAGGGACTCCCTATTGGATATTGGGGAGAGGCTGTAGCAACAGCTGTTTATCTGATAAATAGAAGTCCAACAAAGGCAGTCCGTGATAAAATCCCTCAAGAGGCATGGACAAAACAAAAATGGTCAGTTGAGCATTTGAAAGTGTTTGGGTGTTTAGCCTATGCACACGTGCCTAAAGAAAATAGGCAGAAATTGGATGACAAGGGTGAAAAGTGTATTTTCACGGGCTACTCTACAGAGTCCAAAGCCTATCGGCTATATAATCCAGTCACCAAGAAGATAATCATCAGTAGGGACGTGGAGTTCCTAGAAAGTGAGTCGTGGGATGGAAAAGTTGACAGCAATACTGATATTTCTGTCTCCATACCCCTTAAGGATGAAGAAGCTGCAGAGCGCAGATGCGCCGGAAACCTACAGGAAGCTGACAGTTCAGAAAATAGCAGCAGTAGCTCCGGAAATTCTCAGCAGAGAAGATGCTCCGGAAACTTCCAGCAAGGAAGATGCTCCGGAAACTTTCAACAGGAAAGATGCTCCGGAAACTTCCAGCAAGGAAGATGCGCCGGAAACTTTCAACAGGAAAGTTGCTCCGGAAACCTACAGCAGCAGACTTCTTCATCAGGCCAGCAGCCAAGTAGCTCCGGAAATTCAGACCCCACTCTCGCCTCCCTAGTGCCAAGAAAGACTAAGAGTCTAAGGGAGATCTACCAAGGTGAAAGGTATGATGAAGCTTTTAATGAGAGTGTAAATTTTGCATTATTTTCTCATAGTGATCCTATTTATTTTGAGGAGGCTGTAAAAGAACAGAAATGGTGTGAAGCCATGGATGAGGAGATAGATGCAATAGAAAGAAACAAAACATGGGAGCTCACTGATTTACCCAAAGGGAAATCAGTTATTGGTGTCAAATGGGTCTACAAGACCAAATGTAATGCCGAAGGAAGAATAGAAAGGCATAAGGCAAGATTAGTTGTCAAGGGGTACAAACAGCAGTTTGGGAGAGATTATGATGAGACTTTTTCCCCTGTTGCAAGGATGGAGACCGTGCGGGCAGTCATTGCAATTGCAGCCCAGCACATGTGGAAGGTTTATCAAATGGATGTGAAGTCCGCCTTTCTCAATGGAGTCTTAAAAGAAGAGGTATATGTGGAGCAGCCCTTTGGATATGAAGTTCCAGGTAAAGAACACAAGGTATATAGGCTGAAGAAAGCTCTTTATGGGCTGAAACAAGCTCCACGGGCATGGTACAGCAGGATTGACTCATACTTGATGAGCAATGGCTTTAGCAAAAGCGATGGTGAGCCCACTCTTTACATCAAGGCAGCAAATGGTAAGGTTTTAATTGTTGTCTTGTATGTAGATGATTTAGTATTTACTGGGGATGATGATTTCCTCATTGCTGATTTTAAAAATGCCATGAAAAGAGAGTTTGAAATGACAGATTTAGGACTCTTAAGATATTTTCTAGGCATAGAGGTCCAACAATTGGATAATGGCATCTTTATTTCACAATCAAGTTATGCCAAACAAATCTTGAAAAGATTTAGGATGTTGGACAGCAAAGCAGCCCCAACCCCAACAGCTACAGGTCTGAAGTTGAGTAAAGAGGACAGCAGCAATAATGTTAACCCAACTCTCTATAAGAGCATGGTTGGAAGCCTCATGTACTTGACAGCTACAAGACCAGATTTAATGTATGCGGTAAGCCTGATTTCTAGGTTCATGGAGCAACCTAAGGACACACACTGGCAAGCAGGTAAAAGGATTCTCAGGTATGTCAATGGCACAAAAAACTATGGCATAATGTATACCGTTTCTAATGAGTTTCAGCTGGTTGGGTACACTGACAGTGATTGGGCAGGAAATGTGGATGATAGAAAGAGCACATCCGGGTATGTTTTTCACTTGGGTTCAGGAGCAGTTTCATGGGCTTCCAAGAAACAACCGATTGTTGCTTTATCCACAGCAGAAGCAGAATACATAGCAGCGAATGCAGCAGCATGCCAAGCTGTGTGGCTAAGAAGGATCTTAGCAGATTTGAGAGAAGAACAAGAGGATGGAACAGTAATTTTCTGTGACAATGTTTCATCAATTGCCTTGACCAAAAATTATGTGTTTCATGGAAGAAGCAAACATATTGAAATCAGGTATCATTTTATTAGAAAATTGGTTGAGAATAATGAAATTAAAATGGAATTTTGCAGGTCAGAGCAGCAGCTCTCAGATATTTTTACAAAGGCTTTGTCAAAAGAACCTTTTGAGCGCCTAAGATATAGGCTAGGTGTGCAGGAATGCTCCAGAACTTCAGTTCTGGAAAACACAGAGAAGCGCAGGTGCGCCGGAACTTCAGCAGACAGTTCCAGAATGCAGATCAAAGGAAAACAGGTTTGCGCCGGAAACTTTGCGCCGGTGCTCCGGAACTTTTGTGGCGATGCGCCGGAAGTTTCGCATAGTGTTGAAGAACAGGTTTGCGCCGGAAACTTTGCGCCGGTGCTCCGAACTTTTGTGGCGATGCGCCGGAAGTTTCGCATAGTGTTGAAGAACAGGTTTGCGCCGGAAAATTTGCGCCGGTGCTCCGGAACTTTTGTGGCGATGCGCCGGAAGTTTCGCAGAGTATTGAAGAGCAGAAACTTTTGCGCCGGAAACTTTGCTCCGGAAGTTGCTCCGGAAGCATTGCGCCGGAAGTTTCCAAATAATGATGAAGAGCAGAAAGACTCAAGATTAAGGGGGAGTGTTGGAAATTATAATCTTGAGCAACCAACGGCAGGTGCATTAAATGCACTGTCAGTAGAAATCAATTTGGATTTCTTTCCCCCCTGCCGTGCTTGACTTTCTTGCTGTCCAGTAAGTACTTTCTGGCAGCAATTTATTATTGGTAGGTAAGTTCAAATTTTGAGCGTCAGTTTTTGTGTATTGGCTGAAAAGCCAAAAGTAAGAATTGAATGATTATTCTGTGCAAGAGACAGACAGTAGTTTCCTGGGAGAGACAAAACAGAAAGAAAAAGTTCAGCAGAACACAAAACAGAAGGAATGTTCAGGAGCAACTGAACAGTGAAGTTCAGGAGCATCTGCCGCAGCAGAAGAGAGTCAGTGAGTCTTGCGCCCGTGCGCCGGAAGTGATCCCACACGGAGCAGCAGCGCAGAAGCGCCAGTGCGCTGGAAAACGCACAGTTTCTATAGTATAGTTGTACAGAGCTTTTGCTCTGAATACTTTATATGTAAACAGTTTATGACTGCAATATTTTTTTTGAGCAAATAGAATATTGAAAATGTTGCAAATATTTCTGTCTCCACTTTTGTCTGTCTCCTTCTATTGAAACACTTCCGCTGTGCATGTTTTTCATTCTTTGCCTGGCATAGGAGTTTTGAGTTATTTTTCTGACACCATCAACAAATCATCAGTTCAAACAACACACAGAAAGTGGGCACCATCTGAAGAATAACATAAATTTTAGCCAGGCTAAACCTAACAACGATTTCAGGGATAACCAATAAACAACAAACCAGACACGCTAAAACCATGTGAAAAAACCAAAGCAAAAGGGGGAGGAGCCAGCCGCACAGTAAACTGCCGAAACCCAACAGGGATCTTCCAAATGTAGAAAACCCACCACCCACGAAGCCCCCCACAACCCCACAGGGGAGATGGAACAGACGGAAAACCAAGACAAAGCTAGTAGAAGGAAAGGTAGAACCACAGGAGGAGAAAATCACTCCTGCACACAAACACCAAGCACAAATGTAAAACACAGCAACAAAGAAAACTGCAACAAACCCCACCCGTCGAGCAAGGATATCAACAGCCTGAGGTAGAGGGGAAACAGATCCAACCGGTGCGAAGACACCCACCATAGAGAAGCCTCGCACCAACACAATGCTTCGCCAGGAACAAGCAAAGACCAAAAATGAGCTGGCAGTGATAGAGCCGCACCAAGAAACCACCTCCCACGATGGCCAGGACCAAGCACGAGTAGAGGCTGTCGTATTTTAAAATTTTTAAACAAGTATGAAAATGAATACCATAATAGAATTTCATATCAATGGTTTTTTGTTCGCATTTGTAGGTCAAGCCATTGCAATTGAATGACTAGATCTATAGCCTAATATAATTACAACAATGATAGCTTGTGGCATCATATCTTTAAATCACTAAGGATTAATGAGGACATCTTATTATGCTCTTAAAATTTGAGAGAATAAGAAATTTTTCTTAGATAAATAAACTAGCAATCATTTAAGGTAAGTTAATCAACACCATAAAATATCGAAATAAAGTTTTACTCAATTACAAAGAATACATCTAAGAAAAAAATAGTAAACAAGTCATGTCTAACTAAATAAGAACTTAATGAATCAATGCTTCCCTTAGTGGGTAGTAGTCGAAGAGGAATTGCCTAAGAAAGAGGGGCCCTAGAAAGGGTTGCATCTACCAACTGTTAACAATTCATATTAAAACTTTTTTTTTTTTTACATATATATATATATATATTACACCTTGATCTGATGAATATGGATATGTAGGTATGGATATGTAGGTAGTTTGGGTAAATGAAGGAGGTTTTGTTATGCAAGTTTTTCAAAGTGGGGTTAGTAATGCTTTCAATGGATTAAATAATCTAACTTGTGCTAAAGACTTAAATAAATTACTTAAATCACTCAATAAAATACTTAATTAAATCTAAAAACAGTAATAAAAAAAATCTAGTGGATGGATTTTCTTGATGTTGGTATGATATTTCTTGGAAATATTTGTTAAAAATAAAAATATTGTAGACCACTTTGAGGGGGTTACCTCCAATAATTTGAAAATATTATATGAATTGAATAATTGATGATATGATGATTAGGGAGGAACACCTCCCCTTTATTTATAGGCTTAACCACGTAGAGACATACCCCTTCATCCTAATAAAGACTATTTAAGGTATTAACTAAAACTAATGTTAAGGTTAAGCATGCCACACATGCTTAACTTATTATACTTAGGAATATATATTATATTCTTAGGATATATGATATTAGGGTCATAACATTAGATAGAATATTAGGGACCTAAAATGCTCCTCCCCTTCAAAAATATTATCCTCAACATGCTTAGTAAGTTTGGATGCTTTCTAAGTATGAATTATTCATTTTCCCATGTGACATCTTCAATTGGAATATTCTTCCACTTCATTAGGGACTCAAAGACAACTCTTTTTTGTAACTATTTCAAAATTTTCTCAAGTTCTAAAATAAACTTTGAACCGTCTTCATCTAACTCTAGAAATTCTAACTAGACTAGAATATTGTTACTTATTACTTTCTTTAAATAATAAACATGGAAGATATGATGAATTTCGGAAGACGGTGCAAGTTCTAACTTATAAGCTACACTTGAACCTATTCAATGGAGAACCTTAGAAGGACCATAAAATTTAGGTGTGAGCTTCATGTTGTTATGTTTCTTAAAAGGAATTTGTTTATAAGGTTGTAATCGAATAAATACCTAATCTCTCTCTTCAACATTCTTCTCACTACGATGTTGATCAACTTGTTTCATTCAATTTTGAGCCATAATTAAATTATCCTTAAATATTTGTAGTATTTCTTGTTGGTATTGAATACGATCCTCTATTACATGAGCTTTAGAATGATATTGTAAATAAGAAGTAGCAGATGGTGGAAGGTAGCCATAAAGACCCTCAAATGGATTCATTTTAGCGAATGTGTGAAATGATGTGTTGTACTGCCACTCTACTAATGGTACCCATCTGGACCATTGTGTTTGTTTATCAAAGATAAAACAACGTATATATCCTTTTAAACATTTATTCACAATTTATGTTTGGTCATCTAATTGTGGATGATAAGAGGAACTAGTGCTAGTTTTGTACCCGATGGTATAAACAAGTTTGTCCAAAAAATTCTAGTGAAGATAGGGTCACAATCACTCACTATGATTTTAAGAGTTCTATGAAGTTTTTATATTTTCCATGAAAATTTTGGCCACAGTACTTGCTTGAAATGGATGGGGGATTCCACAAAAAATGTGCATATTTGGTCAGTCTATCCACAACAACCAATATTACATCAAGATTATTATATTTTGGTAGACCTGTATTGAAGTCTATTGATATTTCGTCCCAACCTTGTGTTGGAATTCCTAATGGTTGTAAGAGGTCAAGAGTCTTTATTGTTTCACCTTTATTTCTTTGGCATATTAAACATTCATCCATAAATTTCTTGACATATCCTTTTAGACCTTCCCAAAAGAGATCTTTCTTTATATGATGATAGGTCTTTACAAACCCCAAATGTCCTCCTATAGGCGAGTTATGCATTTGAGATAATAGATCAAGTCTTTTAAATTGGAATTTTTACATAAAAATAATCTATCTTTGTATGATAATGATTCTTCTTTCCAAACATACTAATCAAAAGAAGATGGGTTATGTTGAAGTTTTAGAATGATATTATGTATTTGAGTATCATTTTTCCACTCTTTTTGTGAAAATTATAACCATTTTGGTTGTATTAAGGAAATGGCATAAATATTCGCTTCCTCTACTTTTTGTCGAGAAAGAGCATCAACTACAATGTTCTATTTACCCTATTTACTCTAGCATCTTGGTAACCAATTTTTATTGTTCTAGTGAGGATAGTTGTTGCTCTAAACAATATTTTACTCTCATGATTAGTCTTGACTTTGACATGCATTCCCATTAAATATTGACACTATTTTTTATTTACATGAATAATGGCTAACATTTCCTTCTCATATGTGGGCCTTAGAAATTTTTCTCCTTTGAGTTGTTGAATCTCAAATGCTAATGGATGCCCTTCTTGCATTAGTACTACCTCGATTCCATGTCCAGAAGAATCAAATTCTACTACAAACATTTTAAAGAATTCTGGGGTAGCTAGTATTGGGGTTGAAGTGAGAGATTCTTTTAGATGTTGGAAGGCCTGAGTGGCTAGCTCTTACCATGAAAATAAATACTTCTTTAATAACATTGTTAAGGATGCTACAATACAAGCACAATTATGGATAAACTTTCTATAGTAGCTTGTTAGACCCAAAAATCCTCTCAACCCTTTGATATTTTTAGGTTTTGACCATTCTTTTATTGCAACAATATTCTTGGGGTCTACCTTAACACCTTCATGTGACACCACATGTCCCAAGTATTCTATTTATTTTAACCCAAAGACACATTTGGATTACCAGACATAGAGTTGATTATCTTCTAGTACTTGTAATATCTTCTCTATGTGTTGTGAATGTTCTTTCCATGATTTATTATAGATAAGGATATCATCAAATAAATCCACCACAAATTTGTGAAGAAATGGGTGAAGTATTGAGTTCATGAGGCTTTGAAAATTTGATGGGGAATTAGTTAAACCAAATGGAATTACTAAGAATTCATAATTCTCTTCATGTGTTCTAAAGGAAGTTTTATGTATATCCTCTTCATTTATATGAATTTTATGAAAACCAGAATGTAAATCTAACTTAGTAAAGAAAATTTCACCATTTAGTTCATCTAATAA
Organism: Sequoia sempervirens; assembly: GCA_007258455.2. Taxonomy (NCBI): domain Eukaryota; kingdom Viridiplantae; phylum Streptophyta; class Pinopsida; order Cupressales; family Cupressaceae; genus Sequoia; species Sequoia sempervirens. The sequence continues at coordinate 13,277,078 of VDFB02000019.1, forward strand.
TTCATCAATAGTAGTAATAGGAAACTTATCCTTAAGAGTGAGATTATTGAGTTCCCTATAATAAGGACACATTCTCCATGATTTATCCTTCCTTTTAATCATAACCACTAGAGATGAATAGGGAATTTTACTAGGTTGAATAATTCATAAATCCAACATTTCCTTGACTATTTTTCAATTTAAGCACATTTTGTTCACAAGGATAACGATAAGGTCTAATGTTAGGAGGAATGCTTCCAGGTATTAATTCAATGGCATGACCATGGTCTCTAATTGGAGGTAGACCCTTAGGTTCTATAAAAAAATATTGTTGTTTTTGAATGATCTCTTGAAGTTCTAGTGGATGTCTAGTTTTCACATCTTGTGATTCTATAAAATTTAGTTATGCCACTAGATCATATGAACCTTTCTTAATTAATTTTTCCATCCCATGGGAGATAATAATTAGAGTTGGTGGTGATATCACTCCTATAAGTTTATAATTTTTTTCATTAGAGTTGAAAGTCATAAATAATTCTTGAAAATTGAAGGATATTGTTCCCAACTGTTTAAGCCATTGTACTCCTAAAACTATATTTTCTCCGCCTATTGCAATAGAAATTTTTTCTAAATATAGATGGTAATTTCCCATTGAAAGTTTTATATGATGGCACATACAACTACATGAGATTTTTTTTCCATAAGCTATCATGACTTGAAATTTATATATTGGATATACAAAAAAAATTAAGCTCATGAGCTAGTCTTCTATCAATAAAGTTATGTGTACTACCTGTATCAATAAACACTCTTACCTTTTTCTTTTTATATAACCAAAAAATTTAAGTGTTTGTAGTGTTCTTGTTCCATTTAATGCATGTAATAATATAGTAAAAATTTCTTCTTCCTCTAAATTTTCACTCTTTAGTTCCATATTCGGTTCTTCTATAGATACTTCTTCCCGTTCTTCAACCTCGTTCTCAATAATTTCATTAGTCTCTTCTCATTATGACCACATTAATGGCCCCTAGACCATTTTCTATCACAATGCCAACATAGATTTTTTTTTTCCTCTTCCTCTTTTTGAGGAGAGAGATTAGTTACTTATTTTGGGCTAAAAAGGTTTGCCCCATTTTTGTTAGTGACATTTTAATCTTTCCATCCTACTATTTGGCCTTGTGTTGATCCTTTTGTAGTGAGGTTTCTTTGCTCAATATGTAATGATGGTTGCATTTCTTTTCTAATTGTACAAGGTTCCAATAAGTGAACATAATGTTTATTTTTTTCATTAAGTCCATTGATGTAGAGTTGTAGTCTTCGATAAGGTGTCACATCTTGAGTTTGAATTGGTAATCTCACGTGTTCTACTATAGACCCTATTTGTTTTAAATTTGTAAGTTGGACCATAAAATATCTCCCCTTCCATGGTTTCTCATAGTGGGCTACTAAGTCATTGGTAAATTCTCTCAAACTAAGTAATTTCCCTTGTTTTTCACTCATCATCCATTAGTACCATTGACAAGGTTCAGATTCTAAATGTAGTAAGGCTATGCCAACCATTGCATCATCTGATAGATTATGGAGTTTAAAATATTGTTCCATGAGACTTATCCATGAAGTTACATTCGTACCATCAAAATTACGTATATCTATTTTGGGTCTAGGTTTAATTTTGAACCTTGAAAATATTGACTTATTCCTTGATTTTGTCTATTAGGGTTGTACCCACCTTGGTGGCTTTTTGAACCCCTTAATTTTGATAGTATTAATTTTTAAAACCTAAATAATCCTTCATTTAAGGATGTTTTAAATGGGTCAAATAAGTTATTCTTAATGAAATGTACCGCTTGTTCACAATCTAGTGGAAATATTCTCTCAAATTTTGATGGTGGACATCAAAGATGGTCATTTGTTTCCTCATTCATGAAAGAGTCCTCTAGTCCTAAAGATTACATAGTTTCAAGTTTGTTTTTATTTTGATTTATAGATTCCTCTTTATTAATTAAAGGAGGATAGTATCTAGTGTGAGTTGCAACCATAAAAATTTAGAGCATATACTAAGACAAGTTTTGAAATTTATTGTTTGAATACAAATTTACCACTAAATTAAGGATCTTATTTTATGTATAATAGTAAATTACAAAGAATTAACCCTACCTATTTTTTACTAAACTTTGACCACTAAGTTAAATAATTTATTATATTTTTAATAGTAAATTACAAAGAAAATACCCTAGTACCTAATTTTTTGATAAGCTTTCCAAAAATATAATTTAAAAAAAAAAAAATCAGAAATTTTGGCCTATAGAGAAAATTAATCAAATGCAATAAAATCTCAATAAATGTTAGAAATCTTACCTTCAAAGTCTTTCTTTTTTTTGAGAGCTTATATCTACTACATATACCTCAAAAAAAAAAAACCCCAAATTCACATTGGTTTGGAAGTTATGTTGGAAACAAAATGTTGGCCCAAATCGTAGCTCTGATACGACTTGTTATAATATTTATTGAAAACATGTGTAAAAAATAAGAATTATAGTAGACCACTTCAAGGGGGTTACCTCCAATAATTAGAAAATATGATATGACTTGAATAATTGATGATATGATGATTTTTGGGAGGAACATCTCACCTTTATTTATAGAATTAACCATGTGGGGGCATGCCCCTTCATCCTAATAAAGAGTATTGAAGGTATTAACTAAAACTAATGTTAAGGTTAAGCATGTGCCATAAGTGCTTAACTCATTATACTTAGGAATATATTGTAGCATCGTAAATTGTCACCCTGGACGATTTCACACTATGTTTTATTTTCCTTAAGTTATTGGACCTAATTGAGCACTTAATTTCCTAAATTATGCATTCTGTGGCCTGTTTTAAACAATTACTGATAAATTTCAAGTATAAAAAGTTTTAAATTCTTTCATTTAATTCTTTTCCTCCCACTCCTTAATTTTCGAAAAATAGGTTTGGGGCACTGGTGCCTAGGGCACCTATGTCCCCCTATTTTGGCTCCAAATTTAAATATGTTAGTGTTGGCATTTTACTATTTGAAATTAAAATATCTAAAGTTGGCCATTGGGATTTAATTTATAGTAAATTAGAATAATTGTTTATTTAAATACATAGTTATTGCATTATTTGAAATCTAACAAGCAATTATTGGAGAAATTATTATCAAGCAAGTCAAGAGCAGCCATTAAAGGATTTATTGCAACAATTCAATATCCAAACATCATTTCAAAGTGTATGTGAGTGTGTATGCATGTTTATCTTATTTGTGAGATCTAACCCTCGTAGGTCTTCAGGCAATTCAAGCAAGAAAGATCCAAGTCGTGAGCAGATGCGTATGACTTTGGTACTTCAAGGAATCCATTGAAGGGTGGTGAGTTGTAGCAATTTGTGGATTCATCATTCCTTTTATCATTGACATTACCATTGTGGAAGTGGAAACACTAACACAAAGTATGACTAAGGAAAGCCCCTAAATGGAACAACCTTTCTTCTCTCTTTGAATGTGTAGGTTTCACGTCTGAAGAGGATTGAAAGAAGTTTGAAGATCAATTATCCATTGTTGAAATAAAAACCCCACACCTTGAAAAATCACAAAAACTCACTTACAAAAAGATCCAACAATGATCAGAAAATTTTTCAAGCAAAAGACAAAAGCTCTAATCCAACACCAAAGGACTATAAAAATAGATCTAAAATTGGTCAACAAAGATTGTCGTACCCCCAGAGGAAACGTCTTCAAAAATTAGGCTCAAATTTATACCATAGGTGCACAATGTCCTACTCAATTCATTTCTGAAGTTTAAATTTCTTTGTGATATTTTAGATCTGTTGTTTTTGCATCATAATAGTAATTTGCATCATTGGGTCAATTGAATAATTGCATTTCATCCTTAGGTTACTTTCGAATTTGGTCAAGGGAAGGTTGAGTCACCTTTTAGGTTGTAAGTCAATCATATATCTTGTCCAAATCCATCAACCCCTACTCTTTATTTAATGATTTAAAAGAAAAGTGTGTTGAACCTCCACAAAAGGAGATCTCCCCCTAAAGGGTCACACATTTTTCACCATTTCATTTTGGTGAACTTAACATGTTAAAATTATATACATTCTAAAATTTGAATCCATTCATCCGAGATCTAGATTTTGCATTGCATTACCTTGCAGTATTCAATTAATCATTCATTTTTGCATCATAGAAAGCATAAAAATTCAAAAAATTGCATATAATATTGAATTATAGGTTGCAATAGAGTTCATTTTAGTCATTATAGGTTAGATCTACATTCCAGTTGCATTTACAAGTCTACATTAGGTCATTTAAATTTGAAAACAAATATGAAACTATTCATTACATTCATCTAGGTATCTTGCATATAGCTCAAAAAGTGAAATATTGCATTGTTGTGTTTCAAAAAGGCATTAATATCATCATAAATTCAGATTTTGGCATTTGGAATTAGTAATTTTTTGCATATTAGATGATCTAGAAATTGCAATTACAATTATATTTTATTGTTTAAGTTTTTTCCAAATTTTTGCACACTTGCATTTCGAGTTACATAATCATAGATTGAGAAAATTCTAGAAAAATATTCACTATTCGACTTGTTTGCACACAAAAATAGGAACTTCAAACAGTATAGTACATAGTCAAAATTTGAATTCAGCAAAAGTTTATGTAGGACATGGGTGCCTTGGGTGCCCTTGTCCAACTAAATTGAGGCTCAATTTATTGTGTAGAATCTTGTCTCTGATCTCTACCTAGATCTAGCATTAGTTTCTAAGTACCAATCCTGTAATAGTTTGTTTTGCTAAAATCATCGCTAGCTTGATCCATAGGACATAACAATGTTACCATTGTAAAAATATTTTGTTATCATAATTCATGTTCTATTGTCAAATCTTGTTAAGAATTTCAAAGAAATTTTGATACAAGTATGTGAAAATAAGTTTATTTCTCCCCTTTTGTTATGTTTCATTGATTTATCTCCCACTATCTCTTGTATGTGTGAGGTTAGCTTGGTGAAAGAGAATGAAATCATTGAAAATCATGTTTTTTCTTCTTCTGATATCTCTCCTATTTGTGAAGAAGGTATCTTGGTGTTAGAAGATCCAATCATTAAGCATCTTGAGACTCTTGTTTGTTTCTCTCCTCCTACCTCTCCTACTTGGGAAGATATTGTTGGATAAGAGGATGAAATCATTGATACATTTCTTTCAAAATACAATAAGATGGATTCCATAGATGAATATGCTAAGGTGATATTAGATCCCCCTTGATAGAAAATCATCAAGTAGTCAACTCCGTTGAGGTTATGAATGCAAAATTGGCCATTAGATCTCCTTTAATTATTGGACCTCCTAAAAATCCTTTAATTATTAGACCTAAAACCCCTTCAATTATTGGACCTCCTAAAAGTACTCTAATTATTAGACCTCCTAATTCACCTCTCATTATAGGACCTCCCAAACCTCATGGCCATATCCTAAACTTTAAACAACTCACTAGTAATCATGTGTCAAAGCAACCAAGTTATCACACAACTTCTCACACATATAACACTAGAAAAAATAAGAAACCAAAACAAATGCCAAAATCCATCTCATTACCTCAACCATACCTCCCACTTGCACCTAATATTCCTCAGCATAGTGGTAAAAAATATGACCTTATTGAGCAACTTCATAATACCCCAGAAAATATTTCTTTATGGGTTTTGATTCAAATATCACTTGTTTATCATGGCATGCTTCAAAATACTTTGCAAAAATTTATTGTCCCTCCTAGTGTGAAACAAAATTATGTAAGATCTTTGCTCGAGAGTTTGAATTCCGCCAATTTGGACATTGTCTTTCATCAAAGTGAGTTACCCCATTTGGAAATGCAAAAATAAAATGTTGCCTTGATGATAATGGCTATTATTAACATGACTAGGATTAGGTGTACCCTTATTGAAAATGGTTTAGGGATAAATTTTTGTAGTATTAATCTTTTGGATAAAATTGGAGTGGAAAAAACTTTAATTCAACCCACTAATTTGTCAATCAAAGGTTTTGATAATGTGGGAAGAGAAATGCTTGGTGTTATAATGTTACCTGTTATAGTTGGTAAGGTTTTTTTACAAACTCCCTGTTGAATGTTGTGGTTATGTTGCTGATATGTGATTGTCATTAATGTCAACACTATTAGCATTAATTCATTAGAAGTTGTATATGTTGAGAATATTGAGAAAATTGTAATGGAATGAGTTGCAGGTTGTTAGTGGTGAAGTGAAGTTCAATATGCCGATAAGTTCTGTACAATGATGATCAAAGGTTGTGGACTAAAGGGTTAGTTGTTGAGTGTATCTAGTTTATCCACATCGAGTTTTAGAGATCTGCATGAAAATTTGTTTGAGTTATGAAGATTTACATTCTGACAATTTTTTTGTTGCTTTAGTTGGTGTTACTGATTGAAGATGATGCAATTTTAGTTAGTTCAGTTGTTGTGGATGCTTCTCTGGTGATTTTTGATGTTTTTGGATGTTTCTAGATCATTCTCTATCTTTTTTGCATGCTCGCATTGATCGTTGTGCTTGTGGTTGGCAATTTTCTCTTGCGCATTCATGTTTTTCTTGTTCTTGGCTGACATAATGTTTATAACATTTTGTGGATCTTCGAGGAGTAATTAATTGGAGTGTTTTCATGTTGGAGATGTTGATTTGGGTCTTCACTAAGTTTTAGTCAACCTTGGTTGATTCGTATTAATAATCTTTAGTGTTTTGGGCCGACAGTTTATATTCATTTTATTATTTTGTTGAAGTCGGCATGTAGGGATGAAATTTCCTGTTGCGGATATATATAAGCGATTGTTTATTCAAATTGATGTATGCAAGTGGATATCGAGTGTGTGTGTCTATGTGCGAATAAATTCCTAATCATTCGAAGGTAGAGCAGAGTGTGAAGAAGAGTGAAGAAATGTTTATGTGCTTAACCGAAATTGTGATTAGGCATTAGCAGATGTTATTTTATCAGTTCAAATCCCTGTGGATGTAATCTGATTCTTTTTGTAAGATAGTGTGTCTTCCTTTGGGCAGTTAGCCTTGTTGTAATTGAGTAGTGAGCTCTAGGAAGTGTGCCTGAATGCATGTGCATTCCCCATATTTTATTTATTTATACTTTTAATAGGGTATAATCTTGTGGATTGACCTCCACCATGGTTTTTCCCCTAACAGGGTTTCCATGTAAAAAAATATTGGTTTATGTGTGTTTCTGATGTGTTATTGATTTGTGCTTTCATGGTTATTATTTAGATATGAGAATAAGGCTATTAAATTGAATAATTTTTAATATTTGGGATAACTAATTCACCCCCCTCTCAGTTGTCTGCCCTTGTGTTGCCAACAATTGGTATTAGAGCAAGTTCCTTGGAAGAAGTTTAACAACTTGAGGTGATCTGGGATGGCGACATACAAGAAGGATAGTCCTAGATTTTATGGAACAAATTACTCTCCATGGAAGACTCGAATGGAGCACCATCTAAGATGCATTGGTGAACCCTTCTAGAACATTACAAGTAATAGGTATTTTATTCCTTAGAATGGTCCTAACTACTACTTCTGAGATTAGAGATGCTGAGTATGATATTCGGGCTAACGAAGCCTTGTTGAGTGCCTTGACTGATTCTGAGATGACAAATGTTATGGATCTGAAGACTGCTTATGAGATCTGGAAAATGTTGGAAACCTTGTATGAAGGTGATGCTAATGTGAAGATTGCTAAGTTGTAGAGTCTGAAAGGGATATATGAAAAGTTGAGAATGGGTGATGATGGGAACATTATTACTTTCATGCAAAGAGTGAATGAACTTGTGTGTGGAATCAAATGTGCTGGTAGATAGATAGACGAATAGGATATTGTTGCTAAAGTGCTTAGATCCTTGCCTGATTCTTACAAAGTCAAAGCTAGTGCTACTAAAGAGCTCCAAACTATAACAAATGTAACCAGAGATATGTTAGTTGGTAAGCTTACTGCTTTTGAGTTGAGTGAATTTGGTGATGCCCTTCCTAAGGTTGAATCTGTATTTAAGGCTACTACTTTCGGAAGAGATAGATAGAGATATGATCTAGGTGAGAGTTCATCTAGAAAGACATTCAAGTATGAGGATGAAATTAGAAAAAAGAAAAAGAAAAAAGAGAGCTAGAAGAGCTAGAAGCACTTATTGTCAAAAGAGTACTGAGAGGAAAAGGTAAGTATGAAGGAAAATTGCCTCTTAAATGTTTTTCTTGCAATAAGATAGGTAATTTTACATCACAGTGTCCAGAAAGAGTTCCTTAACCAAGACATAACAATCCTAGATTTCAAAAGAAGTGTTACTATGCTTTTGACAAAGGTGTGACAGATGATGAATCTGATAAAGGAAATAGAAGTGATGATGAATGGGTATTTATTGCTATCAAGGAAAACAATCCTATATCTACTAAATCTGCTAGTTGTACAAATGTGGAGAAAGCCCTAGTTGCTCGAGTTGAAGAGAAAGATGAATGGGTGATTGATAGTCGATGTTCACATCATATGATAGGAGATAAAAAGTTTGTGATCTTGGAAAAGTATGATGGTGGTGTTTTGAGATTTGGTGATAATAAAGCTGGTGTGATCCATGGTGGAGGATGCATTTCTCTTGATGGTAAGCATAATACTAATGATGTCTTGTATGTGGAAGGCTTGAAGCATAATATTTTAAGTGTTGGTCAGATGGTTGATAAGGGATACAATCTTTAGTTCAAGGATGAAAAGTGCAGAATATTGAGTTTCAGAAATGAAATTGCATTAGGTACAAAAACAAAAGGTAATATCTTTCACTTGAGTGTTGCTAGTAAAAGTTGTTTGATTGCTCAAGTTGATGAAAGTTGGTTATGGCATAAGGGAATTTGTCATGTTAACTTTGATAATATTGTCAAGATAAGTTCTACTAAGGATGTGAGAGATCTACCTAAGTTGGTGAAACCTACTAATGCCATATGCAAGGAATGTCAGTTAGAAAAAAAAACTAGAATTTCATTTCGAAGCAAACAACATTGTTCAAATGAATTGTTGGAGCTTGTGCATACTAATCTGTGTAGTCCCTCTAAGGTCAGAAGTTTACAAGGTTACAGGTATTTCATGTTGCTTATTGATGATTATTCTAGAATGGTGTGGGTTGCTTTCTTAAGGGATAAATTTGAAGCACTAGAAAAGTTCAAGATCTTTAAGGCTATGGTTGAGACAGAGACAGGTTTGAAGATTAATTTTCTGAGATCAGATAGAGGTGGTGAATTCACTTTCGGTGTATTTAATTCCTTTTGTGAAGAACATGGAATAAAGAGATAATTATCTACACTGTGAACCCCTTTTTGAGCTATGGACTGGTCAAAAGCCTACTGTTAAATACTTCAAGATATTTGGAAGCAAATGTTATATCAAGAGAGATGAAGATATAGGAAATTTTGATGCTAGGAGTGATGAATGTATCTTTCTCGGTTATTCTACTAAGAGCAAGGCCCACCGGTGTTACAATAAAACATTGAGGAAAATGGTTGAAAGTAAAAATTTCAAGGTTGATGAAGACTTTGGTACACCATCTAGAACATGTGGATATGACTCTGATGATCAGGATGACAATACAAATAAAGGAAAGCAAGTTCAGACTACAAATCAAGTTCAAATCATTCTGATAAATCAAGAAGATCAAGAGGAAGGAGAAAACAGTGCAAGAGCAGAAGAGAGAACATAAGAGCCTGAAGTTGAAGAACATCCTAAGAAGACTATGAGGTATGTAAGATTGAATCATTCAAAAGATCCAATTATAGGTGATAAGAACAAAGGTGTCTAGATTAGGAGAAAGATTGTTGAAGAATATTGCTTGATTTCAAAGACTGAGCCTACTAGTTAGTGTGAATGAAGCGTGTAAAGATGAATATTGGGTTGAAGCAATGAAAGAGGAGCTAAAACAGATCAAGAAAAGAATGATGCATGGATTCTTGTTCCCAGAACTAAGGATAAGAATGTCATTGGAACTAAATGGGTCTTTAGAAACAAACTGAATGAGAAAGGTGAAGTGGTTAGAAACAAAGCAAGACTGGTATGGAAAGGATATTCACAGATGAAAGGAATTGATTTTGAAGAACTACAAGGTTTATCAGATGGATGTCAAGTCAGCTTTTCTAAATGGAAAATCAGAAGAAGAGGTGTATGTTGAGCAAGCTAATGGATTTAAATTAACTGATAAGGGAGATATGACACGTGCCAGTTGAAGAAAGCATTGTATGGACTTAAGCAAGCCCCTAGAGCTTGGTATGCCAGATTGGACAAGTATTTGTTGAAGCTTGGATTGAACAAAGGTACTGCTGAGAGTAATGTGTATTTCAAGAATGATGATAAAAATTTGATTGTTGAGGTATTTGTTGATGATATCATTTTTGGAGGAGATGATGGTTTGTGCATGAATTCTGCTAATGAGATGCAAAATGAATTTGAAATGTCAATGATTGGTTAGATGGAATTATTTTTCGGATTGCAAATTACTCAGTTAGATAAAGGGATTTTTATATCTCAGTCCAAGTATGTGAAGGAATTGTTGAATAAGTTTGGTATGGAAGATTCAAAGCCAGTCAGTACACCCATGGTGACCAGATGCAAGTTGACAATAGAAGATGATTATCCAAAAGCAAATCAGACTAGATACAAATCAATGATTGGTGGATTGCTATATTTAACTCAAACTAGGCCTGATATCATGAATGTTGTATGCATTGTTGCAAGATTTCAAGCTGATTCAAAGGAATCTCATGTGACTGCTATGAAAAGAATTTCAAATATTTGAAGGGAACAGTTGACTTTGGCCTATGGTATCCTAAAGATGATGATCTTAATTTTAGTGCCTTTACTGATGTTGATTGGGTAGGGGATGTAAATGACATGAAAATTACTAGTGGTGGAGCATTTTTCTTGGGTAAGAAGCTGATTTCATGGTTAAGTAAGAAGTAGAATGTCATTTACTTATCTACTGCAGAGGCCGAATATATTGCTGCTACTAACAATTGTACTCAAGTCCTGTGGATGAAGCATATGTTGAAAGATATCAGAGTTGTGTATAATGAGCCTATTGCTATATTCTGTGATAATTTAAGTGCTATTAAAATTTCCAAGAATCCAATGTTGCATTCAAAGACAAAGCATATATCTATTAAGGTTCATTTTTTGAGAGAAAAGGTGAGTGAAAAGGAAGTCAAATTGGAGTATGTGCCTACTAAGGAGCAGATTGCAGACATCTTTACCAAGCTGTTGCCTAAGGATAATTTTGAGTATCCTAGAGGGAAGTTAGGGGTGATTACCCCTCCTAATCAAAACTAAGGATGCATTGCATTGCATCAGTCCATGCATTTCATAGTTATATCTTGATCTGGATTGATGTTGTGGTCGCTGCTACTCAGGGGGAGTAGTTAGATGTTCAAATGCTCAGATATGTGGTTCAGAGTTAGTGTGGAGCTTAGAGATCTTTGTCATTGATGTCAAAGGGGGATAAGATCATGTGAATTTTTTTTTAGAGAAAAGAAGAGCCTTATGGGAAAGAAGATCATGTGGAAGAGTTGAGGAGAAAATGAGTCAGAACCTAAGGGGGAGTAAGTGTCAAGAGTTAGTTGCGTTGATGGTGTTTTTCACATCATGTGTTGCCATCAATGCCAAAGGGGGAGATTGTTGGATGTTGTGGTTATGTTGCTATTATGTGGTTGTCATTGATGTCAACACTATTAGCATTAATTCAATAGAAGTTGTATATGTCGAGGATATTGAGAAAATTGTAATGGAATGAGTTGCAGGTTGTCAATGGTGAAGTGAAGTTCAGTATGTCAGTAAGTTCTGTACATGATAATCAGAGGTTGTGGACTAAAGGGTTTGTTACTGAGTGTATCTAGTTTATCCACGTCAAGTTTTAGAGATTTGCGTGAAGATTTGTTTGAGTTATGAAGATTTACATTCTGACAATTTTTCTATTGCTTTAGTTGGTGTCACTGATTGAAGATGATGTGATTTCAATTAGTTCAGTTGTTTCAGATACTTCTCTGGTGATTCCTAATGTTTTTATATGTTTCTAGATCATGCTCTATCTTTGTTTCACGTCTGCATTGATTGTTGTGCTCATGGTTGGCAATTTTCTCTTGCACGTTCATGTTTTTCCTATTCTTGGCCGACATGTTTATAGTGTGTTGTGGATCTTCGAGGAGTAATTAATTGAAGTGTTTTTGTGTTGGAGATGTTGATTTGGTTCTTCACTAAGTTTTCTCTGACCTTGGTTGATTCGCATGAATAATCTTTAGTGTTTTGGGCCAACAGTTTATATTCATTTTATTATTTTGTTGAAGCTGACATGTAGGGATGAAATTTCTTGTTGCGGATATATATAAGCGATTGTTTATTCGAATTGATGTATGCGAATGGATGTTGAGTGTGTGTGTATGTGTGAATAAAGTCCTAATCATTCAAAGGCAGAGTAGAGTGTGAAGAAGAGTGAAGAAATGTTCATGTGCTTAACCAGAACTGTGATTAGGCATTAGCAGATGCTATTTTATTAGTTCAAATCCCCATGGATGTAATCTGATTCTTTTTGTAAGATAGTGTTTCTTCCTTTGGGTGGTTAGCCTTGTTGTAATTGAGTAGTGAGTAGAGGCAGTGTGCTTGAATGCATTTTCATTCCCCATATTTCATTTCTTTATACTTTTAATAGGGTATAATCTTGTGGACTGACCTCCACCGTGGTTTTTCCCCTTACAGGGTTTCCATGTACAAAAATCTTAGTGTTATGTGTGTTTCTGATGTGTTATTGATTTGTGCTTTCATGGTTATTATTCAGATATGAGAATAAGGTTATTAAATTGAATAAGTTTTAATATCTGGGACAACTAGTTCACCCCCTCTCTCAGTTGTCTAGCCTTTTGTTTCCAACACTCCCATCAATTTCATACCCCAAGATCTTTCATATAACTTATCTGGAGTAGGCCATGGATTCAAGAGATAAAAGAAGTTCCTTCAACGGTTCACCATTTAATGAAATACACATAAAAAAACAAGGTTTACACAATAAAAGTTGATCCTAAATTTGAAAAATTGCTTACAAACTGAAACAGGAATAAAGAGTCCTTTTAGAACATTGATACCAAATTCAAAAGTGGAATCTTTACAAATTGAAGACAAAGACATGAGTGTCTTTCATTTGTGACAAATTTTTTGGATGATGATTGGGGAATACAAGATTACACCATCAAAATTGGGAAAAGAGAAAGAAGTCACAATGGTATCAACACAATCTATCACCGAATCATCAAAAACATCCAATTCCATAACTTATAACAATGAGGAAAACACAAATTACACATCTACATATGATGAAAGTGATTATAAAAAGATACCTTCTTTGAAAGAAATGGAAGCCATTTATGGGAGAGGTTATCAATTTTTGAAACAATTTGGTTATAATGGAAAATGATGTGGTGTAAAAGAACAAGGTATCCATGTCCCCGTAGAGCTCAACACACAAGAAATAACAAAATTTCTTGGCTATTGTCCTTCAAAAAAAATGAAAACATCACAAAGACCTTTACTTAATGAAAAATAGCATTTCTTGCCACTCCTTGCCATGTGGTACTTGTAGTATCACCAATACTCACTACCATGCATGTGGGTATAATTAAGTTTTATGCAATCATATTTCATCTCGCAAGGAGCAATGCATCATCATTCACATTGGATTACTTTGTTTCTACACTTTGGGGGAAAGGGGTTAGGTATCCTTGCATTAAAGGAACATTCCTTCTAGCAAGGGATCCCTTTGTATTTCCTTAAAACATTAGTGTAGCAAGTACACTAATATTTTAAGGGGGGCATATGGTCCCCAACTTATTATTTACATAAGAAATGATCCCCTTTTAGTGATGATAGTATACATCTCCTAGAAATTGTGACCTTATCAATGGAAGTGTGGCCTTCTCAATCTATGTTGTGTCTCCTTTGCAGTGATATTGGGCTTGATATCTTCTAAGTGTGTGACTTTTCTTAGCATATGATGTTCCCCTTTGTGGTAATGATATGGATAGTATTCCCTAAATTGTGAGCTTTTATTCTTGACTTGTCCTCTCTTAGTGGTGATGCCAAGTGTGATATTCCCTAATGTGTGACCCTTCATGTATTGGGAAATTCCCCTTTGTCATTTTTATAGATCACCTTTTGTGGTGGTGTTTTGTATAACACCCCTTGAGGTTTTGGCCTTGTATTATGTGCCTTCCTAGGTGAGTTTATGCACCTTTGTAGGTGAGTTATCCATTTATGTGCCTTCATAGGTGAGTTTTTTGTTTATGCGCCTTCATAGGTGAGTTTATGCACCTTCTTAGGTGAGGTTTTGGCAAGATAGTTCATGGATTCAACATAACATAGCTTGTTGGGTCATGAAATTGAGCACCCATTTTCACATGGCCGCTAAGCATAACAAAACTTGATTGATAGTAGAGCTATGTATTTCATGAGTGTCTAGCATAACTTGGCTTGCTATACTTATGGAACCCCCTTTTAATTAACATGACCGCTAAGCATAATGTAACTTGCTTGACAATAGAGCTTGTGTTTCATGAGTGTCTAGTATAATGTTGCTTGCTAGCCTTGTGGAACCCCCTTGTTATTAACATGGTTGCTGAGCATAAAACAACTTGCTTGACAGTAGAGCTATGTGTTTCATGAGTTTCTAGAGCATAACACACCTTGCTAGCCTTATGGAACCCATTATATTACATGGACACCTAGCATAAAGTAGTTTGCTAGCCAGTGGATCCATGTGGCTCATGAGTGATTTGGCATAACATAGCTTGTTGATCCTCATGAGAGCATTCCTTTATCTAACATTTATTCAATGGATGACATTTGATATTTGAGAAAATTTAAGATTGAGGTCTCTTTACCTTACCGACTCAAACCATTTTAGTACTAACCTTGTGGTTTGTTGTGTATATTTTGTGTGTCTTCTTTGTGTTTGCATTATGTTTGTGTTCCATTTTTTTCCATCTATATGTAATGTTATGTCATGTGTTTTCATCATGTATGCTTCATGTTTTTTGACATGTATGTTTGTGTATGTTATTTGTTGCATTACATACATGTGTGTTCCTTTGTGCTTATGTTGTTTTGCTATGGGATCTTGGATCCTGGGGGCTTGTGAACTACCACTTGATCCTTTATCATCCTATCTCTTCAACATTTAGATAGTTGGATCCCTCTTGATATATTTTTCTACTTTAGTGGGGGCTAAATGTAGCATCATAAATTGCCACCCTTGATAATTTAACACTATTTTTTCCTTCCCCTTAAGTTACTAGACCTAATTGAGCACTTAATTTCCTAAATTATGCATTTCATGGCCCATTTTAAACAATTATTGACAAATTACAAGTATAAAACAAATGCTTTGATTTAATGATTTTCCCCTGACTCTTCAATTTCCAAAAGATAGGTCTGGTATTCTAGTGCCTAGGAACCTATCTCCCCTTATTTTGGCTCCAAATTCAAATATGTTGATGGTGAAATTTTATTATTTAAAATTTAAATATCTAAAGTTAGCCATTAGGATTTAATTTTTGAGAAATTAGAATAATTATATAAATATATATCTAGTTATTACATCATTTGAAATATAACAAGAAACTATTGGAGAAATTATTATCAAGAGAATTATCAAGCAAGTCAAGAGTATCCATTAGAGGATTTATTGCAGCAATTTAAGATCCAAACATCATGTCAAATTGTATGTGAGTGTGTGTTCATGTTTATGTTATTTGTGAGATCTAACCCTTGTAGGTCTTTAAGCAATTCAAGCAAGCAAGATCCAGTCCGTGAGGAGACGTGTATGACTTTAATACTTCAAGGAATCCATTTAAGGGTGGTAAGTTGCAATACTTTGTGGATTCATCATTCCTTTTTATGATTTATCCTTTTATCATTGACAATGCCATTGTGGAAGTGGAAACACTAACATGGGGTTTGACTAAGGAAAGCCCCTAAATGGCACAAATTTTCTTCCCTTTTGAATGTCCTGGTTTAAAGTATGAAGAGGATTGAAGGAAGTTTGAATATCAATTATCCATTGTTGTAATTGAAACCCTACACCTTGACAACTCACAAAAACTCATTTACAGAAAGATTTGACAGTGATTTGACAAATTTTCAAGCAGAAGATGGAAGCTTTGATTTGACACCAAAGGACTGCAAAAACAAATATGAAATTGTTCAACAACAATAGTGACACCCCTAGAGGAAACATCCTCAAAAATCAAGCTCAAATTTATACCACAAGTACACAATGTCTTGCTCAGTTCATTTCTAAAGTCCAAATTTCTCTGTGATATTTCAAATCTACTGTATTTGCATCATAATAGTAATTTGCATCATTAGGTTAATTGAATCATTGCATTTCATCCTTAGGTTACTTTTAGATTTGGTCAAGGGCAGGTTGACTCACCCTTGAGGTTGTAAGTCAATCATATTTCTTGTCCAAATCTATCAAACCTCCACTCTTTATTTAATGAAATGAAAAAAGTGTGTTGAACCCCCACAAAGGGGGATCTCCTATAAAGGGTCACACACTTTTTACCATTTCATATATATTATATTCTTAGGATATTAGGGTCATAACATTAGATAAAATATTAGGGACCTAATAGATTCCTCAAGGCTTTACCAAGGTAGGACTCAAGCCATTTTATATATACTCTTGAAATATGACAACTTTGGTGTGATTCTATTAAGGAAGTGTACCCTTTAGTGAGAGATTCATGATAGTGCATGACCCGATGAATCAAAGTCTTTAGCTAGAGCAATATTCCTATTCTATATGGATAGATACCTATCCTATATGGATGAATGGATGCCTATCTTGTATGTATAGAAGAATATTGAGTATACACATGAATGAACACATAATAACTTGAGTTAAATTTATAATAAAGAAATTAAAAAATGGTAAAAAATTTGGATATAACTTGAGGGTTGTTGCATTGTAGATAACATTGCTAATGGTTTTGGACATTGCCAAGGCACTTGTAATTTTTTTCTCTACTCCTGCACCTACTACATATTTTGGAATTTAGTTTAGTAGAAAGAATCACTACCATAATGATTCTAATAGAATGATGTTTTATCAATGACCTACATAAGCTTAGAAAATGATCCTTAAGAAACCTTATGTTATATAGATCATAAATTAAACATATAAGATGTTAGAAAAACCTACAACAACTTTGATTGAAATCTACAAAAACCTATACAATATCTATAATAGCTTATTGCACAACTACAATATCCTATTGGATATTTTGTATCATCTTATTGCACACCTATAATAACCTATCAATAGTTTTGATAACACAAACTAAACATGCAACAAATATTTGAATATCAAAACCTTATTTATTCAAACTACTCAACCACTTTCAAATAAATTGTGACATTAATTTTAAAGGGACATGATAGGTAGTCTAAAAAGGAAAAAATATGCAAGACCAAATTGAATCCAATAAATAAGGTTAGGAAAATTTATCTTCACCATCCAATGATTTCCTAACCTTTGGAGGTTAATTAGGGAGTTATGATATGAAAATAATTAGTTAAGTTAGGGAAACAACTAAGTTAGCAACTAACATGTTCTCATGAAGAATCTTTTCTATAGTAGACACTTCTAGTGACCCATTGTTTAAGAAAACAACATGAACAAGGTTGAAGAATATTGAAGTATAAGAGATGAATACAAATAATGATTTTCTAAATGAGCTAGTGATGAAGGGGACTACCCTTACAAATATGAAATCAAACACACACAAAGAGACTTGCAAGATGACTCCAATATTCCATTAAATTTCAGATTTAGAGAAATAAAATCAGAAATATCCTTATTTACTTAAATCGTAAAATGATTACATCAAACCGAAGCTCATGGGCTTCCTTGCAATCTGGGCTTCAAACATACAAAAATATGCAATATACTATCTTCAAAATTCTGCATCATTTCAACAACATCTGGGTATGCAACCACAACTTCTCCAAAAGTCCCCTCTCTCTAAATGATCAAGCATCATTATATAGAAATTGCAAGAGAAGAAACCACCATTGGTTTCCCTAAACAACCTCCACAAACCACCTATAAATCCATGCCCAAATTGAGGAGAGATAAGAAAATAAAATATAAAATAATTCATTTCCTTCACCACCTTCACATGGGTGCCTAACTTTTGGCCAATCATCTTGGTCAATTAAGACACCTTCTTTCACTCTTGGTGGCCCTGATAGCTCCAAATATGGTCATGCAAGAACATGCAAATATTGTGGCACAAACATGCAATCACATGCAAGGAATGCAATTGAACATGCAAGAACATGCACTCCAAATGGTCCCCACCAAGAATTTGGACACCCAAGAGGGGTATTTTCCCAATTTTTACTTAAAAAATATTCATAAATGCATAATTCTCACCAAACTTACAATTACAATTTCATCCCAAGGGAAATTATAAAGTTGCATATCAAAATATTTATTCTCCTAACCCCTTAGCCCTTATTAAAAATAAACAAAAAAAATAGCATTATTTTTGGTGATGCAAGATTGCTAGTACCCCTAGATGCTCCTACATCAGAAACCCGAGGTAGGAAAAAATTTGTGAATATGGATTCACAAAATGGAGTTGAGTGGCAGTACCACCCTTTTCGATTGTAAGCAATCCTTAGCAAACTCCATTACTAAAATTGGTAACTATAATTGATTCTTCTTTCTTGTCTTCCAACACTTAACTGGAGCAAGTTTCTTTCTTTGACAACTCTGCTCTTCACTAAAACTCTTGAATGTAGAATCATTTCCACCATAAACCAACCACCTCCTTCTAGTGTAATTCACATCCTCCTCTAATATTATGGGATTCAACCCACTATAGTCTGGCCACCTCCACCAAATTGCACTTGCACTAAACTCTGCAATGCCACACAAACCCTTCTTTACATACCATACATCACTAGAAAAATCTTCTTGAACTAACCCATCCATAACTTGAAAATCATCATCATTCTCAAATTTCATAAATTATGATTTACTATTCTCTTTTGCTGCGACCTTATCACACTCACATCCTTCTTTAGAATAATATTTAGAAAAACTAAAATTTACCTTGGTTTCATTCACTATTGCAACTTCAACCTTGTCTTGAATATGATATGTCACTATTTTTATGCCTTTAGAAAGACATATTGCTGCTGCAAACTGATCTTCCGCATCCAAAACAATGTTAGAAAAATAATCCCAAGATTCATCATCCATATTCTCTAACAAATAATTAGGCTCTCTAACCAAGGAATCTTCATCTTCAATACTTTCAAACAAAGAATCATTGGAAAACTCCTCTTTTATCTTCACCTCTTGTTCCTTAATTTCAACCTTCCCAAATTGATTCATTGCTAGAAAAAAATTATCCATTTCTACATTCTTAGCCTCATCAAACATACATTAAAACTTGATTTTACCTCGTTGCCTTTTGGTACAACTTTCATTGTTGCGATTCTTTCTTTGTTGTAACTTGCCATATCACTCAAACGCAAATCAGATTTGGTTCTAACCTCATCAAAATATGATATTCTTCTTTTCCTTATTGCTACAAAAAAAATTTCAACCTCCTCATATCTATCCATCCCATTCATATCATTCACATGCAAACCATAATCATCGATTAACTCACAAAATGCAAGTTTTATCTTTTCTTTAACTACTACAACTTAGTTTTTCTCTTCTTCAATGTCCTCCATTGCACTCAAATCTTTTGTTTCTGCTGTAACCTCTATAATTTTATCACTCATGTCTTCCAATAGACATTCCTCATCTTCAGGTTCATCAATTTTTTTGTATTCATCCTCTTCTTCTTCCTCTGTGCCACTTGTTTGACACCCTATTGCATCTTCTTTCTTTCTTGCAATCAAAATTACCTTCAAATCTTATCTTTTCTCATTTTCTCCTTTCAATCTATTTTCTTAACTCATCCAATTGTTGCTGCAATTCTATCATCCCAACTCTTATTTCTTCTTTCCCTCTCTCTCTCTAATTCTCTCTCCGATTTTCTCAAGTCGAGGAATCCTCAATTTATCCATCCAATTCAACAAAATTCCTTTTCTTCTTTCTCTTTTCCATTTTCAAGGTCTCACAAAGCCTCAACACAAATCTTCAAATCCTCAAGTTCTAGTTATGTAAACTACCTCCTTTGACTATCTATTTACAAAATCCTCTTTCAATATTCACCAATATTATTGTAAACTTCCTCCTTTAGCAATCTATTTACAACCATGGTAACCTTAGTTCCTCGAACCCTCTAAAAATGTCTTCTTCTTCGTTGCACATCCTTTAACAAAAAAAATCTGCACACTCTCCACCCTTAGGTCCTGGTGCAAAATTCCTCCAGCAATCAGTGCTTTTTCCTACACTCTCAAGAACTCCCACTCTGATACCATTGATGAAGGGGAATCCCCTTACAAATATGAAATCAAACACACACAAAGAGACTTGCAAGATGGCTGCAATATGCCATTAAATTTCAGATTTAAAGATTAAAATCAGCAACATTCTTATTTGCTTAAATCATAAAATGATTACATCAAACTGAAGCTCATGGACTTCCTTACAACTTGGGATTCAAACATACAAAAATATTCAACATAATGTCTTCAACATTCTTGCATCATTTTGACAGCATCTAGGTATGCAACCACAACTTCTCCAAAATCCCCCCTCTCCAAATGAGCAATCATCATTATATATAAATTGCAAGAGGAGAAATCACTATTGGTCTCCCAAAACAACCTCCACAAACCACCTTGAAATCCAATGCCCAACTTGAGGAGAGATAAGAAAATAAAATATAAAATAATTCATTTCCTTCACCACCTTCACATGGGAAGCTAACTTTTGGCCATCATCTTGGTCAATCAAGAAACCTTTGACTCCTGGTGGCCCCGGCGACTTCAAATAAGGTCATGCAAGAACATGCAAAGATTGTGGAACGAACATGCAATCACATGCAAGGCATGCAATTAAGCATGCAAGCACATGCACCCCAAATGGTCTCACCAAGAATTTGGATGCCAAGAGGGGTATTTTTCCAAAATTTCCTTAGAAAATATTCATAAATGCATAATTCCCACCAAAATTACAATTACAATTTCATCCCAAGGGAAATTAAAAAGTTTCAAATCAAAATATTTATTCTCCTAAATCCTAAGCCCTTATTGAAAATAAACAAAAATAAAATAGCATTATTTTTGGTGATGCAAGATTGCTAGTACCCCTAGATGCTCCTGCATTAGCTAGACATTGGGGATGTTGATAATGAAATTTTAATTAATAGTGATGGATTTTTCCATAGTCAAAAATATCAAATAATTTTAACCAATGTTTAATTCATCATGTTGTGTATTTATAATAAAAAAATGCATATTAAATTCTAGTTGCATCCCAAAAAACACAATAAGATAGATCCCACAATGTTTGAAGAAGATAAATTATTGTGAATTTATATATTTTTGTTACTATCGAGAGTTGAGCTTCTTTCTAATTATTCGTGCATAAATTCATAAAAAGCTCCATGAAATTTCATGTAAAGATATATATTTATTTATTCTTAGTTATTGGTTGAATTAAACATACATGGTGCTTCAACCTATGAGTCTTAGAAGAGTTGTAGGGTGAAGGGAAGTGTAATTTTTACAATGCTTATGCGATTATTCATCTATAATAGTTGTGCAAGAGAAACCCATAAATACATTTAGAAGTTAATAAACCATTATAATATCTTCTAAGATAGTGACTTCAAGAAGAGGTGTTATGGTACATCAACCTATGAGTCATAGAAGAGTTGTAAGGTGAAGATAACTGCAGTTATTTGTAATGTTTTTGTGTTTTTCTTATCTCTAATAGTTGTGCAAGAGAAATACACAAATTCCTTTAGAATTTAATAAATCATTATGATATCTCCAAAATTAGTGGCTTGAGAAGAAGGTCTCCATTTCTTTTAGATTTTTCTATCATTTTAATTTTCTAGTTGATTGTTGTTTCTCTATTTGCATATATGTTTTGCACTCTCTTGTTTTAGTTGTGCTTCAAAAAACTAGACTTAGTACATAGAGATTAATTTTCCTACAATTTACGGTTGGAACAAAATCAGTAAATCCATATTAAGGTGTCTAATAAGTTGTATGGTGATGAATTAAGTAGTTGACATTCCATAGTAATTATAAATGAATATGTTTGATATTTTAATTAAAAAAAATTATGGTAATGATAGAATTTTTATATAATCATTCTAAAACCAAAAGGATTTAGATTTCATACCCTTTTACGAAGATCATCAATCATGTCTACCAGAATTTGATCCTGTAAAAAATGTATAGATTTATTATTAATTTTTAAATCAACACAAATAATAAATAAATGCATGTCTCTCTAATAACAATAATGAAATATTAAACTATATTCAATATATAGTATGATCTATAATAAAAATTTGAAATTGCATATACAATTATATTAACAAGGAATATATAACTATATGCGTCTTAATTAAATAATATTATTATGAAAATACTTTCTTCAAATTAAAAATCACTATGAAAGATCAAATAAAGAAAGTATTAAAATGAAATATTATAACAAACCCGCCTCTCATGTTTGAGTTACATATAAATAATACATAAAGATTGAACAATTATTAAGAATAAATCACTTAACTTTAATATAAGAATATTAAAACCTTTTTTAAAGAAAAAACATCAATTTAATATAATAAAAAATAATATTGTGTACGTATGATGCAAGAGCATCCATGGTCATCAGCATCAACCAAAAATATTTCCTTGCTTTGTTTTTGTATTTTCAATAAGGGCTAATGTGTGAGGAATTAATTATTTTAATTTTCAAATATTGTAATTTTCCCCTATGGTAATTTGTAATTGTAATTTTGGAGGTGAATTTACTTTGGTAAATGTTTCTAGAGCAACCTAGAGGAATATTCCATCTTAGTCATCCATTTCAAGGTGGTGATCACTCATCAATGTATGTCCTCGCATATTGATTTGTATGATTTACATGCTCTTGCAGTTTGGGGTGCCCAAGATTTCATGTTGGTGCATTTTCTTTCTTAGATCCATTAGAGCCGTCGGAGAATAATGAATCACACTAGATTAACTGAATTTGATTGGCCATTAGTTAGGCACCCATGTGAGGGCCATGTGAGCAATAAATAATTTTCACTTTTTTCATAAATTATTCACAAAAGGGGCATGTGTTTTCCAAGGAGGTATATGCATTTTATTTTGGAATATCATAGTGGTATTCTCATCCTCAAAATTCTATATGATAAAGAATGTGATGTTGTAATTTCATTATATTTCAGAGATAATAGAAATCCTATGCTTCTTTCTTGCATTTTTTGTGCAATTTGTGGTGTGGTTGTTTGTTTTAGATTTGGAAGGAGGTGTGTCTTTTCTTGGAGAGAGGAAGACGAAATTTTGTTGCAGGTTTAAAGAGGTTTTCCAACAACAAGAGGATCATTGATACAAATGTTTATTGCAGCTAGGTTTCCTATAAAATTTTGTAGGTTGAAAGAGCTAGAAACTTGGGAGAAAAGCTAGATTGAGGGAGACCATTTGTATTTTGATTGTTGCTATTGTATTTTAGTCTCATATTAGATTTGTAATGATTTACATCAGCCCATATGGCTGTACACATTTTAATTCTAGATATTTTTTGTAATCTATGAATTTTCAGGAGATTTGAATGAACAAAGAAGGAATACTTGTTGCAGATTTTTGTTGTTGTTGCAAACAATTTCTGAGTTACATTGTACATGGTTGTGAGTTTGTGATTGAGGGATGATTTTATTATACATTCATGGTATTATAGTGGGAGTTATTGAGTGTGTAGGAAAATAGTGTCGATGTGAGGCAATTTGTACCAGGACCTAGGGGTGGATTGTGTGTGGTTTGCAAATAGATTGTCGAGTGAGGCAGTTTACATGTGCAGAAATTGAGGGTTTTGAAATTTTTTGTTAAGGATTTGTGAGGTGTTAAGGATGGAAAAGAGGAAGAATAAAATGAATTTTGTCATTGGATGGATTCTAAGGATTCTTAGACTTGAGAAAATTAGAGAGAGACTTCAAAAAAATAGAGAAGAATTGTGAAGGTTGAAATGATAAAGATGAAGCAATAGGTGAATGAAATAGAAGTAGAGAACGGAAGGATAAAACAAGAAGAGAGGAGAGTTGGAGGTAATTGTGATTATATTTCTAATGATATTTTGATTTTAGGAGAGAAAGACAGTACAAGAAGGTATCATGCATGTGGCACCAAAAAATAAGAGGATGAATATGAACTGAAGGTGAGACATGTCTTACTGAAGGCATAAAGGTGGAGAATGAGGAGGTTGTATATACAAGAGAAGAGGTTGCAGAAGAAGTTGATATGGACTTTGAGTGTCCTAAGTATGATGAGGTGATTGGCGAGGAAGGAGAGCTCCTACTAAGAGAGGAGATAAGGAAGATAGAAGAATTTTTTATAGCCAAGGAAAGTGTAGAAATTGTTGTAGATGAAGATGTTGCAGCGATAGAGCTTGATAAGGTTGCAACAAATAAATAGGGAAAAGAAGATTTATTTCCAGTAAAAGAAGAGTGGCTTGCAAAAATTATCGATGGAGGTGAGAAGATAAATACTACAGCGAAGGATGAAGAAGACGATGTTGGAGTAGCTATGAAGAATGAGGTATATTTTGATTTTGAGCTTAAAAATGATGATATCTACCTTTTATAGAAGAGATTGCAGTTGCAGAAGATGAAGTTGTAGTTGCAGATTGGTATGTGGATGTTGCATGTTTATGTATAGATGTTGTAGATGATGGTGTAGGAGGAACTTGGTGGAGGTGGTAGGTTTGTGGTGGGTTGGATCCCACAAAGAAGGAAAGAAAGGAAGAAGAGATGTGCAAAAGGAGGATGGTCTATGGTGGATGTAAGTCCACAAGAGGAAGTAGGAATAGAGTGCACACTTGGTGGAGGAGGACAACAAGTTTCCCGACTAAGTGCTAGAAGAGCGGAGGAAGAAATTCTTATATCTAATTCAGTGATGGAGTTTGTTGAGGATTGTTTGTAATCCAAAAGGGCGGTACTACCACTCAACTCCATTTTGTGAATCCATATTTATAAAAAAATTTCCAACCTTGGGTGTCTAATGTAGGGGCATCCACGGTCATTGATAATCTTGCATCAACCAAAAGTACTTTCTTGCTTTGTTTTTTATTTTCAATAAGGGATAATATGTGGGGAATTAATAATTTTAATTTCCAAATATTGTAATTTTAGCCTATGGTAATTTGTAATTGTAATTTTGGAGGTGGGGACCACTCATCAATATGTGTCCTTGCATGTTGATTTGTATGATTTTCATGCTCTTGCATGTTAGGGAACCTGAGTTTACATGTTGCTACATGTTCTTTCTTAGAGCCGTCAAGGCTGTTGGAGAATAATGAAGCACACTAGATTAACCAAATTTGATTGGCCATGAGTTAGGCACCCATGTGAGGGCTATGCGAGCAATAAATAATTTTCACTATTTTCAAGAATTATTCACAAAAGGGTTGTGGGTTTTCCAAGGATGTGTATGCATGTTGTTTTCGAATATCATAGTGGTATTCTCATCCTCAAAATTCTATATATTAATGCCTTGTCACTATAAGAAGTTAGCTTGATGGAGTTGATGTTTTGCATAACAAGACGCTGTCGTATTTTCTAGAGGATTATGACTCCAAGTTTTTACATATTATGTAATTATCAATCACATATGATGAAGAATGTGATGTTGTAATTTTATTTTAGAGATAATAGAAATTCTATGCTTCTTGCTTGTATTTGTTTTGTGCAATTTGTGGAATGGTTTTTTGTTTCAGATTTGGAAGGAGGTCTGTCTTTTATTGGAGAGAGGAAGAAGACATTTTTTTGCAGGTTTGAAGAGGTTTTCTAATAGCAAGAGGATTAGTGATATAATTGTTTATTGCAACAAAGGTTTCCTATGAAAGTTTGTAGGTTGAAGGAGCTAGAAGCTTGGGAAAGAAGCTAGATTGTGGGAGACCATTTGTATTTTGATTGTTCCTATTATATTTTAGTCTCATATTATATTTGTAATAATTTACATCAGCCCATATGACTGCACACAATTTAATTCTAGATATATTTTGTAATCCATGAACTTTTCAGGAGATTTGAATGAACAAAGAAGGAATACTTGTTACAGATTTGTGTTGTTGTTGTAAACAATTTTTGAGTTGCATTGTACATGGTTGTGAGTTTGTGATTGAGGTATGATTTTCTTATACATCAATCCAGGCATGAAATATTGATATTTTTTATGATTTTATTTTTATTATATTCATTATGTAAATATTATTTTACATGTTAGACATTCTCATAGATAATTTTATGTTGATATACCTTTTTCTTTTTTCTATCCTAGAGATCTTCAAAACATTCCTTATAAATATAGGGAAAGCTCTAATCTAATTTTCATCATTTTGAAGTCAATCTAAGTATTGGTTTCAAATAAATATGTTTATCTTTTAAACATTTATTTTGGATTGAATGCACATAGAAAATATCTTATTATTTGTAAAAATTGAAATGGAAATAGCAGTAATACATGTGCTTATAATTAACAAAAATATTATTGAGACATATGCCTTGAAATTTTACAAAAATAATAAAACTATAAGGGTATTATAAATTATCCATAATTTGATATTTATCTATTAAGTATTATAAATATTTTTAAGTTTCATACATCAAATTTTTAAAAAATAATGATGGTACACATGATTATTTGTTAATCACAACTTCAACTAATCTAAACAATTGCTTTTAAAATGTAATATACTTTTCCCATCCAAAAAGTAATCTCCTAATTTGTTTGTGATAGATGCACACCTCATTAACAAAATTTATTAGGCACTATGGATATTTTTTCCTAATTGTGCTTATATTTAAATTCCTTAATAATTGTGATTATCTTTCACAATGGAACACATTAGAAAATGATCATGGGTAGATATTGTAGAAGACAAGAATATAGGTCTCTATAAATTTTAAAAAAATCCTTTTGAACACCATAGTGTGTTAGTACAAGTAGTTTAAAGAAGGTGTATGAATAGTGACTAAAAGGGACTAGCTAAATATAATGAAATAATAATGACCCAATGTCTTTTCAAATTAGAAACCTTAAGAATATTCAAAGGCTCAAATAAGAGGAAATGAAATGTTGTGTCAATACCTAGGTTAAAAGGAGGTGCATGACTTGTGATTGAAAAAGACTCCCTAAAAATAAGGGAATAATAGTGGGCCAAAGTCTTTTTAGGAATAATTGTGAAAATAATAGGAGGAAATGTATATTAGAGATCTGATGAGAGTATAAAATTGTACACAAATATTATACATAAAATAATGTGATTTTACTCTCAATATTTTTTCAATAACATACATTACATATTTATAAGATTTTCACATCCTATATTATAGGGAACCTCCTATAACCATTATCTTATAGAGACAATCACAAATAATAATGGGTATAACACAAAACATAAAAAATACTCATGAAAATAATCAAACTAACAAATCATAACTAAGACACCTAATGATAATATTCCTAACATGGACCCTCACCATAATGATTGTAAACTAGTTAGACTTCCTTTTTCACTTGACACTAGGCTATCTCTAGAACAGCATCTAAAATAGATGATGAACTTGAAGAGATGTATAAAGTTCCATATGCTAGTGTTGTAGGAAGCCTACAATACATGATATTGCCCAAGTAGTGGGAATTCTCTGTAGATTTATGGAAATTCCTTGTGAATAGCATTAGACTTATGTGAAAATGGTTTTCAGTTATTTGTGTGAGATTTCTAATCATTGCATTTGTTATCATGGATCTTATGATATGAGTACCTAGCTATTGAATTGCATGACTTTGTTGATTTAGATTTTGTTGGTGATCTAGATTGCAGAAGGTCCACAAGTGGCCATGTCTTTACTTTATTTGGATGCGCATTTACTTGGATGAGCAAAAGACAACCTACAATTGCATTGCCCACTATAGAAGCATAGTGCATGGTCATGATAGATGCTTGTAAGGAGGCAGTATGGTTAGAGATATTGTGTTTAAGTATTGGATTTTAGTGTAAACAAGTAAAAAATAGATGTGATAGTCAAAGTACCATTTGTTTGGCTGAAAACCCAATGTATCATGCCCACACGAAGCACATAGATGTTTAGTACCATTTAGTTCAAGAAATGGTTGAGGGTGGTAGAGTCATCTTACTAAAAGTAGATACTTTAGAGAATGTTGTAGATTCTCTTACTAAACCAGTAAGAATAAAAAAATTTAGTTGGTGCATAGAGGCCATGGGCCTTACTTCTAAAGCTTGATTTATTCAGTTTCATTTTATGTTTTTTTGCAAGGTTTTTGACAAGTAGGAGAATGTTGAGTAATGTATCAACCTTTCTTTGAATATATTTGTATTTAATTTTTAACTGGCAATCTATAATTATCTTTTAGTTGTCATTAAAGTTGCTAAATGCAACTATTAGATCTTGTAAATTATTTTTTAGTTGTCAAATTAGAAATAGCATGAAAAGGGGAAGTTAAATGTGAGCTTGGAGAAGATAAGGACAAATTTTTAATTTGCATGACCACATTACTAAAATGAAAATAAAATCACAAGTTGGAAGAGAAAATTTCTTATTTTTGTGATTTACGCCTAAATGGTTTTAGAAACCATTCATGATTCGTGGTTTCTGTCATGCCTATACATTTAGTGCTTGAGTTGAAGAAAAACAAATTAATTTACAAGTTGTTGAAGCAATGAAGTGTTGCATCGATTTAGAGAGAGAAGTTGTATTGATGTAACTCATTTGAAGGATTAATACAAGTCTTGCATCTCTTTGGATGTAGAGTTTTTTCCTAGACAAGGATTTCTCCATGCAATTCTTGAATTATGGTTTGCATTCATATTGTAATCTATTTTCATCTATGATTTATTACTATTTGTTTATTTGGATGCATAAAATTATCTAATCTTGATTTTCAACATATCCTACCATAATCTTGTGAATGGTATAGTAGGGCATCCAAGTCTGTTAGACAACCTTGAAATGATAAAAAAAATTAGATGGAAATGCAGAGTGATAATCAGTTCCCATGACTGCAAATAGAGCACTAACACATATGATGAGAACATTGGCGAGCACATGAAGCCATGCACCTTCCTTCTTGTAAGGTTCATACAGTGTATTGAAGAAATATGGCATTGATGGGCATAATAAATTCTTTACATACTATTCTAGCACATTTATGTCCTTCCTATTAATTTTAAAAGAGAAAATGAAAATATAAATACAATTCAAGTTTGAGAAAAAAGCACATAGAGAATAAACACACACACACCAATAATTTATGTGGCTCACTATAATGGCTACATCCACGAAAAAAGTAGGGAAAATAACTCTTATTTGCAGCAATAAGATTACAATATCTTCTTCTATCACCAAAGAAAAATAATATATAATGTTCTCTTCAAGGCAAATGAAGAGTCATGAGAAGACAAAGACGAAAAGGAAGTGGTTGGACTACACACTCAACAATCTCCCACTTGAAGTCCAAACTGCACTACAACATACAGAGCTCTCCCCCTGCTTTTCCAAGCTCATTGTTACTTAATTATTAGACCAACTGTCTAGTCCATTGCATGCTTCCCTTGCATTACCTCTGGCAAGAACTGTTTCAACTCAAAAGAATCTACCTCTTCTGCATCATTCTCAAATTCTAGGTACAGCCTTCCAAAACCTCATTGATTTTGTAATATGTTCTAGCCCCTTAGACTTCAGAATTTCAAGAGCCCATGAAATATTCCCCTCTATCCGCTTTGAAGTATAGTCCCTTACCAGATCAACAACATCCTCATCAGGAAGCTTGATTTTAATTTGTTCCTCCTTCCTTTCATTGAGATCTCTTCCAAGTATGCTCAATTTAGATTTGAAAACTCTTTGTGCATTGTCTTGTATTACAACCTCATTCATATTTTTCCCAATAAACCTTTTTGGATCTTCTATTCTACACCACTTGATATCCCTTAAATACTTCATAGCACCTTCATCTCAGTTAGTTATCTACACTGCAAGAACTTCATTTGTCTTCATTGTTGTCAGCCAAAACTTAGTAACTCCTTTCTCTTTTTCCTTATTTTCTTTGATTGTATTATCATTCTAAGACTCATCTTATAGTTTCCAATCAGCCTCAATGCCACAAACATTGATAAGGAAATATTGTAGCATCTCCATCCCATTTACTAAATGGGTCACCTCGAGATGGTATTGAAGACCATAGAGTATCTGGATTTTCTATAGCGGCCACAACATTCTACAGACTTGTTTCCATAATAGAAAACCCTTTGGGTAACCTGACTACCTCATCTCCATGGTTCATCCACACATCTTGCCTCTCTTCCACAAACTCCCCACACAAACTTCTCCCCTTCTCACCACGTATCTCCATTCTCCCATACTCATGCCTCTTTGTGGGCTTTACCTAACCCCCCATCATATGCAGATTCTGCACCATCTGGTGGCCATAGCAGATACCCAATAGCTTATGAAGGGGATGTAGGGCACTCAAGTTTCTATTTCCTACTTCATAATTGTTCCCCCGCCTGTGTTTGAGTCTCACAATATTGAGCTACACAACTTGCTCATCTGCCATGTTAAAGAGTGTGAGATCTTCCTTTCTCATTTCCTCCAACCTAGTCAACATCGACTGAGGTGACCTTGCCATTCTGGAACCCTTAAATGCAGCTTGGCCAACAAACACTCTACTCTCAACACCACTACTGAAATCCACACTTTGCTCACAAATTTTGTCATCATTGTTATTATCTAGCATGGCATAAGCCACACTCTCCACTGGAGCTGCCATGTAATCATCTTCTTCATTTGCAACTATAGATAATTTCCCATAATTCTTTGGCTATGTGATCACAATGATTGTATCAGGGGTTTTGTGTTGCTTTGCCAGGTCCACTGCCTCTTTCGTTACAACAGCTCTGGTATGCAAATGATCAGACACACTAATATTTTTCTTATCGATGTTATTTTTCTTCTTGTTGTTGGGGACACCTCTAATTTCTATTTCTTGTAGAAGCTTTTGCACTATCTTGCACAAACATTTGAAGGGAAAAAGCCAAATCTTGATCCTCTGGGCTAGCTTCTTCCATTGACACATCAGATTCCAACATGTTAAGGAATTCCTCAATGACTGAATCAACTACATCATCTAATCCATCCATCTCACATGAAGCCTCAATGAAAACTTGCTCTAGCTCATTGGTACAAATCTTTTCATGCTCAGATTGCTCCAAAGTCCTTATCCTTGCAGCCAAGGTCTCAGATTTGAAAGATTCGGTGTGGAATGAACAACTCCCACTTCAGCATGACTCTCTACTATATACAAGGTGCCTAATTTACCGCCCCAAGTAATTACCAAGGCCCCTTTTGTTGCTTTCCATCTATTGGATTCACATGTGACTTCACATCCTTGAGAAGCCAATTGTCCAATTGAAATCAAACTCCATTTGAGCTGAGGGATATATCTAACATCCCATAGTAGCCAATTATTTCCACTTGTTAACTTTAACAAAATATCCCCTTTTTCAATAGCATCACAAGATTTATTATTTTCAAGAAGAACCTTATCGAAATCACCACTTTGTAGGTTTTTGAAATACTCCTTACAACGAGTGGCATGAAATGATGCTCTTGAATAAAGCACCCAAACATTTTTTTTTGTTTCTTCTGAAGTTAAAATAAGAACACCGACATCCTCTTCACATACAACATTTTGCTTCATCGTCTTTTGCCTAATTTTCAACCTTCTTAAAGGACCAACAATTCTTTTTGATGTGGCCTTGCTTGCCACAATACCAGCAACCAGTATCTCTACCTTTGGATTTTGACCTCCCTCTATGATTATGTCTGCCCCGTTCTTGGGATCTTCCTCTATTGCCGAAGAACAAAGCCTCTTTGGGTGCTTTATTTTGAGCTCTTCTCATATCTTCATTGAGAAGAGTTGCAACATCATCAAATTTCAACATTGATTCTTTTTCCTTTTCCTTGTCATCAGATCCTCTTCTTATAGATATCAAATTGTTGATTGTCATCACCACTTCGTCCCAACTATCAGGAGGAGAGCACAAAAGTAACATAGCTCTCATGTTATCTTCATAATTAATATCCACAAAAGCTAGTTGATTGATCACAATATTAAACTCATTTAAATGGTTGGATATACCATTTCCTTCTTTTATGTTCAAATTAAAGAGATTCTTCTTCAAGAAAAATCTATTGGTTGCGGAAGCCCTCTCAGAATGTCATACAACCAATCCCAAATTTCTTTTGTTGTCTTCTCCATTGCAACATTAAATAGGAAATTTCTGGATAAGGAAAGAATGATTGTTGCAGCCGCCTTTTGGTCCAATATATTCCAATTGTCATCAGACATTTTCTCGAGCTTCTTCATCTTTCCCTCTAATGCAATTGAGAGGTCCCTATGCAAGCTTGAAGCTTCTATATTCTGAAATTTTGACTGGAGAACTTTTCAATTTTGGTCTCCTCCATTTCTACTCAATCTCCACAACTTTCCTATACTTTGATACCAATTGTTAATTTTGAAGAGAAAATTAAAACAAAAACATAATTTAGGTATAAGCAAAAGGACACATAGAGAATAAACAAACAAACAACACCAATTTACATGGTTCACCGTAATAGCTATATCCATGGGAAAAACATGGCAATTAGCTCTTATTATTTGCAACAATAAGATTACAATATCTTCGTCTATCACCAAAGCAAAAGAATATATAATGTTCTCTTTAGAACAAATGAAAATTCATGAGAAAAGAAAGACGAAAAGACAACGGTTAGACTTCATGCTCAACACTTCCTGATGGATCCTTGGCAACAAAACAATCATCATCAATTGTGTAAATGTACTTCTTGGAAACTATGTGACCAAAGAAACAACCAGCGTTGTCCTTGAAGGAGATGTGGGATGCCTTGGCGGTAAGGATCTTGTTGATGTCTTTTTAGTTGCAGACCTCGTAGTCAAAGGCAAGAACTCTAGCTATGCGTAGGTGTATCATCTACTCCAACATGAATGCACAGTCCACAAGCAATTAAGATGGGTCTTCTCCTTTATATTCGTTTGTCCTCCTTTATCTTGTTCGCAGGATTCACATCACTTATAGATGTGAAATTTTTTCGGTACGCTCCTATTGTTTCTTCTATTTGCACGAAGCATAGAGCTCAACAAGCATCCTTTCAACCTTTTCACAATGCACTATTTGAAGATAATTGATGCTGACTTGGCGGACCCTTATTTAGAAGATAATTGATTTGAAGAAGATCCTTGTTTTTTCCAGTGTGGCTATTCTTAGCTTGTTGTTTTGTTTTAAAGTAGATTTCTTTTAAAGCCTTGTTTTTTCTACTTTCTACAGTTTAAGCATGTTGTTCATGCTAAGTTTAGGTGATGCTTTTTTTTTTTTCCTTCCTTGTATCAGACTCTTTATATTATCTACTTTGTATTTTCATTTTCTGCTGCTGTAATAAGAGAATAGTTATGTTTTTCAAAACATAACACACTATTATATTTCTGATAAAAATAGAGAACTCTATTTTTTTATGAATTCTTGGTATGGTTAATATAGTTTTTTAATGTTAATTGATATTCAATTGCAGCCGTATGTAATTGTCTTGTTTCATTTGTTTTCTATTTGAGTTTATCAGCTGGCTGTGGGAAACAGGGGATTCAATTTTGAATCTACATTTGGTATCAGAGTAGGTATTTTGTTTTGGGTTTAAGATCTAGTTGTTCAAATTTCGCCAAAGATTATCATGTCGAATTCTAACAGCTTGCCCATTCCAAAATTTGATGGAAATAAGTATGATTATTGGTGTATAAAAATGATGACATTTTTAATAGGAAAAGATTTGTGGGAGATTGTTGAATCAGGTTACCAGGAGCCAGCTGATTGGAATGCCCTCCCAGTCAATGAAAGAACAACCAGGAAGGAGGCTAAGAAGAAGAATTTTCAAGCATTGTTTCATATTCAAATAGCTCTAGACAAGAGTCTATTTCCAAGAATTGTAGGTGCAAAGATAGCTGAGGGTGCCTGGAAGACTCTAAAAGAAGCTTACCAAGGCAGTGATCAAGTCCAAGTTGTTAAGTTACAGACATTGAAGAGAGAATTTGAGAATTTAAAGATGCAAGAAGGAGAAAGTGTGAGTGAGTATTGTGTCAGAGTAAAAGATGTGGTCAATAAGATGGCTACACTTGGAGAAACTGTGAACACAGAGGTTCTGATAAAAAAGGTGTTGAGATCTCTCACACCAAGATGGAATCACGTCGCCATAATAATGGAAGAAAGTAAGGATTTGACAACCCTTCAATTCGATCACCTCGTTGGATCTTTGATCTCACATGAAGAAAGATTAAAAGATTATTTTGGAGAAAGTGTTGAGAAAGCCTTTTCCTCCAAAGTACAAATCACAAAGAATGATGATGGCAGCAGTAGTAGCAAAAGCAATCAAAGCCAAGGTAAAGGTCAAAATCAGAATAATTCAAGAGGTAGAGGCAGAGGTTTTTCAAGAGGAAGAGGTGGTTCAAGAGGCAGAGGTAGAGGAAGATTTGATAAAAGGAATGTTCAATGTTACCATTGTAATAGGTATGGACATTTTGAAAGAGAATGTAGATTAAAAGAAGGTAAAAATGTTAATTATGCTCAAGAAAGTTATGAAAATCCTCTAGATAATTTATTCTTATCTTATTCTAAAAGTGAAAATACTAGTAAAGATGTTTGGTACCTAGATTCTGGATGCTCTAACCATATGTCAGGAAATGGGAAGTTGTTTTCAACAAAGGATGAAAGTTTCAAGTCAAAGATTCAGCTCGGTGATGATAAATCATTGGTGGTTGCTGCAAAAGGTGCTATGGAGGTCCACACAAAAGAAGGTATGAAGAGTGTTAAAGATATTTATTACACTCCTGAGTTAAAACATAATTTGTTAAGTGTTGGACAATTATGTGAGAAGAACTATAGAGTTGTCTTTGAAAATAAGAAATGTACAATTTTTGATAAGAGTCAGGGAAACAGAGTAGTCACAGTTGTTCCTATGATGAAAAATAGGATGTTCCCATTGAGATTTGGTGAACATAACAGCAGCCTTGCCAATATGGCATTTGAGGATACAAGTTGGCTATGGCATCTAAGGTATGGCCATTTAAACTTTCACAGTTTGAAGCTTTTGACCTCACAAGCGTTAGTTTCTGGTTTGCCCAAGGTTGAAGAGCACAAGGAGGTTTGTGAAGGATGTGCTAAAGGAAAGCATGCAAGGGAAAGGTTTCCAAAAGGCACTGCATGGAGGGCCCATTATCCCCTTCAACTTGTTCATTCAGATATCTATGGACCGATGCAAACAAAGAGTTTGGGTAAGTCATCATATTTCATCACTTTTATTGATGATTACTCACGAAAATGTTGGGTGTATTTTTTGAAGGCTAAGGATGAAGCCCTTGATACATTCAAGAGGTTTAAAGCACTTGTGGAAAATGAGAAAGGGTGCAAAATCAAATGTTTAAGGATTGATCGTGGTGGAGAATTTTGTTCAAGAGCCTTTCAAAATTATTGTGATATGAATGGCATCAGGAGGCAACTCACCACTCCATACACACCTCAACAGAATGGGGTAGCTGAAAGGAAAAAGTGCACTGTGGTAGAAATGGCAAGGAGCATGTTGCAAACCAAGGGATTGAGTAACTCTTATTGGGGAGATGCAGTTGCTACAGCAGTGTACATTCTCAATCGAAGTCCCACCAGTGCACTTGAGAAGATGACTCCTTATGAAGCATGGTATGAGAAAAGGCCTAATGTTAATCATTTCAGAGTTTTTGGTTGTTTAGCTTATGTTCATATCCCTGATCAGAATAGACAAAAGTTAGATGCAAAAAGTGAGTCATGTATTTTTGTTGGATATAGTGAGGAAAGAAAAGCTTACAGGTTATATAATCCTCTCACTAATAAGCTTATTGTTTCAAGAGATGTGATTTTTGATGAAGGGGGAGTTTATGGTCATCAAAAAGGCCATATGGAGAAGTCAAAATCTGTTTTGAATGATGATATTGATCATGAGCAGCCCACTAATGTTGCTGTTCCAAGTGCTATAAATCCACCAAGCAGCCCCTCATCTAATTCTTCAAGTCCATCTTCAACTCCAAGTTCTAGAAGGAAGGTAAAAAGTTTGAGTGATATTTATCAAAGGAGTGCCAATCAAGCACATGAAGAAAATCCAATAGGTGAGACAGTTAATTTTGCTTTATTTACCAAGGCTGATTTTGAACCATCATGTTTTGAAGAAGCATGTACTAATGAGGTTTGGATGCAAGCAATGCAAGAAGAGATGGATTCCATTCATAGGAATGATACTTGGGAGCTTACAGAGCTTCCACATGACAAGAAGAAGATTGGCACCAAATGGATCTACAAGACTAAGCATAACAGTGATGGAAGTGTTGAAAGGCATAAGGCAAGATTAGTTGCTAAAGGCTTCACACAGAAGTATGGGATTGACTATGAAGAGACGTTTGCACCAGTTGCAAGACAAGAGACCATTAGAATGCTGATTTCATTAGCATCTCAAAAGAATTGGAGTATACATCATATGGATGTGAAAAGTGCCTTCTTGAATGGGTACTTAGAAGAGGAAGTATATGTGGAACAGCCACAAGGTTTTCAAGTGGAAGGAAAAGAGAATCATGTCTACAAATTGAAGAAGGCTTTGTATGGCCTCAAGCAAGCACCAAGGGCATGGTATGCAAGAATTGATGGATACTTTCAGGAGAATGGCTTCAAGAGAAGTAAGAGTGAACCTACCCTTTACTACAAACAAGAAGGTAATGATATTCTTATTATAAGTTTGTATGTTGATGATTTGTTGTATATGGGTAGCAGTTCTAAGATGAAAGATGAGTTCAAAATTGCTATGATGAAAGAATTTGAAATGAAAGATCTTGGTCTCATGAAATATTTTTTAGGAATGGAGGTTTATCAATGTAAAAATGAAATTTTCATTTGCCAAACCAAATATGCAAAAGATATGTTGAAGAAGTTTGACATGGTTGATTGTAAACCATACTCCACTCCAAGTGCTCATGGAGTTGTGTTGAGTAGGAATGATGGTGCTGAATTAGTTGATGAGACTGATTACAGAAGTATTATTGGGAGTTTGATGTTTCTAACCCACACAAGGCCTGACATTGCATACTTAGTTTCACTTGTTTCAAGGTATATGACAAATCCATCAGAAATACACATGAAGGCAGCTAAAAGAATTTTGAGGTATGTGAAAGGTACTCTAAATTATGGTATTCATTACTACTCTTCTAAAAGATTCAATCTTGTTGGCTTTAGTGATTCAAATTGGGGAGGTAGTATGGATGATCATAAGTCTACATCTGGAAATTATTTCTTCTTTGGTACTGGTTTGATTACTTGGAGTTCCAAAAAACAAAGCATGGTTGCTTTCTCATCCACAGAAGTAGAGTATGTTGCAGTTACCTCAGTAGGTACACAAGCTCTTTGGCTTAGAAAAGTTTTAGAAGAAATTGGAGAGAAGCAAATTCAGCCTACAGTGGTTTATTGTGACAATGTAAGTGCCATCAAGTTAGCAAAGAATCCGGTTCATCACAGTAGAACAAAGCATTTTGATTTGAAGTATCACTTCATCCGTGATTTAGTACAAAAGAAGGAAGTTGAATTGAAACACATCAGCACTCATGATCAGTTAGCAGACATCTTCACCAAAGTAGTTGCAAGAGATCAGTTTCTGTTACTTTGTGATCAGATCGTGAGCCCTCTCAGCATCAAGGGGGAGTATGAAGATAATTGATGTTGACTTGGCAGACCCTTATTTAGAAGAGAATTGATTTGAAGAAGATCCTTGTTTTTTCCAGCGTGGCTATTCTTAGCTCGTTGTTTTGTTTTAAAGTAGATTTCTTTTAAAGCCTTGTTTTTTCTACTTTCTGCAGTTTAAGCATGTTTTTCATGCTAAGTTTAGGTGATGCTTTGTTTTTTTCTTCCTTGTATCAGACTCTTTATATTATCTACTTTGTATTTTCATTTTCTGCTGCTGTAATAAGAGAACAGTTATGTTTTTCAAAACAGAACACATTATTATATTTTTGATAAAAACAGAGCACTCTATTTTTTTATGAATTCTTGGTATGGTTAATATAGTTTTTTAATGTTAATTGATATTCAATTGCAGCTGTATGTAATTGTCTTGTTTCATTTGTTTTCTATTTGAGTTTATCAGCTGGCTGTGGGAAACAGGGGATTCAATTTTGAATCTACACTATTGATTAAAATAACACATCTTGCAGGAAGTAGCCTACAGGTGAAACGTGGATGTGTAGTGATTATTTTTGTGCCAACCATGAATGTCAGTACAAGAAGTGAACAAACAATGTGTGCAGTTAGGCAATGTTGTAGATGACATCAGA
Organism: Sequoia sempervirens; assembly: GCA_007258455.2. Lineage (NCBI taxonomy): Eukaryota > Viridiplantae > Streptophyta > Pinopsida > Cupressales > Cupressaceae > Sequoia > Sequoia sempervirens. Next base: position 13,315,797 of record VDFB02000019.1, read on the forward strand.
TATGAGCACTGGTAAAAATGTCTAGAATACACTGAAAGTGGATACACTGGGCATAAAGAGGCATAATACAGAATTCATCTAATACAATGAACCACAATCCTCACATTGCAGACCAAAGACATGTTTGCCAACATACAACAAAACATCAATTTTTCAAGAATAACTCAGCAAGGTGAAAAAGGTTAAGGCCTGTGTGGATGAGGACTTTGAATAGGCCGTGGATCATTACTCACAACCCAAATCTCTTGACTCTGCATACATGCTCTATAACTTTCCCATACCACGCCTTTCCTCCAAATTAATATTATCAACAGGGAGACCAACACATCTCTACCTCACAAGGCTGGTTGTTGACCTGGAAGAGGACAAGGATAAAAGCAAGAATGAGGACCAAGGTATATCGAAAAGGATCCATGCTAACCTTAAGAGGAAAGTGCCTCCTACTACCTAGATGGTTCATATTTTAAAGAGGGGGTTCAGGATATGAACAATTTGGAAGTTGAGACTACAGAAATATTAAAGGCCCAAATTTAGTTGTTGCTGGTGTTTTGTCTAGTTTTTGAATAAGTGGATCCAAAATTATTAAAAAGATGCCTAAACGATCCCGTAGCGAATGCTACTTTGATACCATATCAGATATTTTAGGAGAGTTTATAGAATCGTAATAAAGATCATACACAAAATTATGTGTGATTTTATTTTTCATTTTTGTTCAATAACATTTTTTATAAACAGATAGCCACAAGTAATTATGAATTCAATCAAAACATAATAAATATTCATCAAAATAAATAAACTTTTAATAAATCTAAACAAACTAACAAACCATAATTAAGACATCTAATGATATAATATTCCTAACAATCAAATGTAAGAATAAGAGAAGGAAATATAAAATGGAAAAGGAGGGACTATATTGAAGGGTTTTACCCTCAAATGGATTGGCAACTAGGTTCAAAGAAATTTGTGAGAACATCTTAAAGGAGCATCCCTAATACATGATCATTAATTGAACTACCATAGGCCACCATCAGAACTCATGTTTTAGATATGAAGGAAAATTATTTAGTTGGTACTTTTCAAATACCTCTCTAATCAAATCAATATTTCATGAGTTGGTGTTGAAAAACTAGTCATTTTCAAGAGATCTTTCTTTCTGCAAAATAATATTTAATACTTCAACTCATTAATAATTTTTAATAGTTCAACTCATTAAAAAATAAGACAAAGACAGTCTTGAAAGCTGATCTTGGTTCCTAAACGAAGTAGGATTATATACTCAAACCCAACAACCAAACTTTGATCCCCTCATAGCACACATATAGTTTACCCCAATTTGTATCCAGTTTCAACACCTCCCATAACAATATTGGTATTTAGATATATTATAAATTGTGGGTGTTTTTAATTCTCAAAGCTTTCAATGACCCAAATGAGCATGTAAGAATTTGTGTGCTAATAGATGTCTCTAAAGACCCCCTTCATTTTTCCACTTCAATTCTTGTGCTAAGAATTTGAGGAAGCAACCAATCTTTCTAGAAGGCCTTGATCCTTTATGCTCATCCTATCATAAATATGGTAAGGTTAGTAGTTTATGTAAATCAAAAAATAAAAAATCTTGAGAAAATCTCACATAGTAACTTGGTCAATGAGGATTCAAAAATGGTTACTCTTACCCTTAGAAATTCAAGCCTCTATATTCTAAATAGATAAAAAGGTGCTTTAGAGGCATCACAATCTTATGTGATAAAAATAGACTTAAAGTAGAAAATATCTCTTTACAAGCTTCAAAATTTTATGGGATAAAAATATAGTTAAAAGTAGAAATATCTCTTCAAATATATATTGGATGTTGGTTAATAGCTATAACTTAATTTGAAATCTTGTTTTTTTTTACCTTTTAATACTTATAGGCACACTAATACCATTAAAAAAAATTACTTGTGGAACCAATGAAGGTCAAACCTAAATATCCTTAAGAGGAATTGGTAATTTTTGGGGAGACTTTAATGCCTTAGCTAATCAAGATGAAAAAACTCGAGGAATTGTTCCTTCTCCCAAAATTTTAGAGCTTTTATAAAGGTTTCATCAATTTAAATTGCCTATTTGACTTCCTAAGAAACAATAGTAAATTTACTTGATCAAACAAGAAGTAGTATTTCCACCACATTGCAGAAAGACTTGATATATTTCTAGTGTCCTCAACTTAGTAGTCTGGCACTAGGTATTGTTCCAATTCTATTATCCTTTTCTCTAGCTATAACCATTATCCAATTTTTTAGAATATTTTTTGAGGTGGAGTTCCTTCTAAATTTTCCTTCAAACTTGAGGAGAACAAACTAAAAGAAGAAATACAAGAAAATCTCTTATATGAATAAGTCTATTAGAGGAAGGAATCCAAATATTTGGTTGAAAGAGGGAGATACAAAGACAAAATTATTTCATGCCTAGATACCAAGACAATAACATAAGTAAATTATATCTCATACATAAAATTAACAAGGGTTTATGAACTAATATATCAAAATGATATAAAAGGGAATCAATTTCCTTCTTTGAAGAAGTTTTAAAAAAACTAGCTTAAAGTCAAGATAAATCCATATCACATTTCAAGATGAGTACAATAAGAGAAAAATAAAATGTTTCTCTCTGGATTTACATTGGATAAGATTCAAAGGGGTGGTCTTTTTCAATTTTATTTTCTATAAATCCCAAGAATTTATTCAAAGAGATGTATGGATAGTTGTGAAAGAGCCTCAACAAATAAAAATATCCTCAAAATATGAATTATATCTTCATAGCATTAATTCCTAAAACCTAAACCCAACATTATTTTTATAATTTAGACCAATCTTCTTTTGTAATAGAATTTAAAAGATATTTTTAAAATTAGTTACAACTAAATTGAGATGTATTTAAATTTCACTTCTTATTTCAAATGGGGGATTTTTTTATAGGGAGAGAATTATTTGAAGGGGTTCTAATGGCACGTCAAGTATTATATTCTAGTAAGAGAAAAAAGTCTATAAAGGTAGTAAAGTTGGATGTGTTGAAAACATATGATAAGGTATGTTGGGAATTTCTAATGCAAGCTTTGTGAAAAAATAGTTTTCTAAAGATTGGTGTAAATGTGTTTTCTCTTGCATTTCGAAGGTGAGATTTTATATTCTACTAAATTGTATCCCAAATGACTTGTTTAAATCTACCCAACAAATAAGATAAAGGGATTCAATTTTTCCCTTCTTGTTTATCCTAATGGCATAGGCACTTAATATGTTCATTTTGTAGATAATTCATAGAAAAATTAGAAAGTCATTTCAATTCCCAAAATTTTAGGTTTAATAATCCATGCACTTTTTGCATATGATACTCCCCTTTTTATATAGTAAGACTTTGAGGAAGCTAAGACATTTAAGAGTCAAAACACAATATTTTATCATTATCTAGTCCAAAAACAAACCCCTACAAATTAAAAATCTTCTTTTTCAACCTTTCACCTTGAATTCAGATAAGAATCATTTAGCCATTTGGTTTTCAAATCTCAAAATTTACCTTGCATCTATTTTTTATTTTTTAAAGAAATCATCCTTCATTTATTTTTGTACATATATATACATATATACAATTTTATAGATACACATGTATGTATATGTGTGTGTTTTTATATTTAGCACACACAAACATACATGCATATCTATAAAATTGTATATATATGTATATGTATGCACAAAAAAATAAGTAAGAATGGATAAATATTTTTCTTAGGTCCTTTATTTTCATATCTTGACCTATGTTGATTCACACACTCTTTAAAATTGCATGTCCCTTTTATTCTAGGACTCTCTTGCATTATACATGTTAGGTTCTTTTTGGTTCTATTTTTTTATTTTCATTTCTAATATTTTTCTAACCTAAAAAAGTGGTTGATTTTTTTTCTCTTCTCTTCCAGTTTCTTGGTTCTTGTGTCATCCTCTCTCTCACTATCTATTTAGCTAATAGGTATGTTATTCTTCATTATTTTTCTTCTTTGACTATCTTCATCCTAATTATGGGTCGGTATGATCTAAAATATTGATGAACAAATACTTACATAATTAAATCCAAAAAAATTAAACTAATATGGAACTTTATTATAAATTATAGAGAAGTAATTATACTACATCTATCCTAGGTGATTCATAAGAAAGAGACAACTCTTTTGGGTAGACTCTCAGAATGGTCATAAAACCTTAGATAGAAGGAGAAATCTTCTTGAATTGTGGCAATGTATTTCTAAGGATTTGGAAGATTAATTAAAACACTACATTCAAGTTTCCTTGGTAGATTCACTACCTAAGGTTAGTTGGAAAAACTTTATTTATTATCCAATCCCACAAAAATTGAAAGATCTACTTGATAAATTTTGGCTAAAAATAAAATATTCTTTCTCCGAAGGAGGATGAATTGGTTTGTGTGGCTTATGAAAATAGAGATTATTTAGTTAAATAGAGATTTATCAGCATTGACCCACTCTTCAAATTTAGTAAAACGACCTTCATCTCTTTGTTAGGATAATGCTTGTTGGCCTAAGGTAGAAAATTTTACTTGGTTAGCTCAAAAAAAAAAAATTAACTAAAAGAAAAATGGAAAAATTAAGGATTTCTCCTTCCTTCAAGCATGTTCTATGTGAAGTAGAAACATAATACTTTGATCATCTTTTGTTGAATTTCATCTTTAGTTAAAAACACTAAAAATGGCTATGTAAATAGACTTTATTGGGAAGGTTTCTTCTCTAATTCCTTATATCAGTTACAAAATTTTACTTGGCCTATCTTATATACATAATCTACATTTACGTGTTTATGGGAAATTAGTCCCTCTCTTTTATTTGAAACTTGTAAAAAGAGCATAATTATATATTTTCTAGAAAATCTCTTATAATAGAAATAGTTATCATCAAATTAGAAATGGTAATATTGAAAAAAAATTAATATGTGTAAAAGAATAACCACAATAAAATAGAGGATAATTTTTAAAGAGAAATTAAGAAATATTATTCAAATGGAATGGAATCTCTTAGATAACTTTGATTCTTAGATAAAATTGATTAATAAGAATATAGCCATTACTAGTAAGAAGCTCATATACTTGTTGATATCTTGGAAAATTTAGTAATCGATCAACAATACAAAAGGATAGAATTCAATCCCCTTTTAGTTTGGTGAAATAAATCCTTAAGGAATGTAGAAGAGGAGGATACGAGGGGATTAAAGTCTAATACATCTCCCCATAAAAGGGAAAATATTATTTCGTACCATCTATAAAATTATGTATTTGTTGTTTTCATTGGCTTTAGAGGATGCTAATCCTTATACTCTTGGGTCTAGTAACTTAGTTCAAAGAGATTCAATTCATGACATTATTCTACCAATTCATGACATTATTCTACTATTTGATCTCTCTTGCTATAATAATTATCTTTGTAAATTTATTTTGATAATTTTCACATGTGCTCAAAGGATATTACAATTTGTATTTTACTCTCCCACCTATCCTTGTAACTTTACAAATAATCCTCTTCAATCTACATTTGGAGTACAATAAGACATTGATATAAGGATAAAATCTTGTACATGTCAATATTTTTGTATATGTTTCTTTTATTGTTTTAATATAATATATAGGTGGTTTTCCACATTTATCAACAAAAAATATTAATAGGGAATTTTTTTCTCTACATGCTTTGCATTGTGTACAATATTTTTGTAGATACAAGAAACACTAAATTTATTCTTATTACACTATGAATTGGTAAAGATCCAAAGCGTGTTGGAAACATGAGCATGATGGTGCATTTTGTTTTCATTGATGTTAACCCATTCTAGAAATGTATAAGTGTTGGTCCGAAGAAGACCAATTGGTGTAGATAACTAGCTAAGTCTTAGAGTGTAATTTTAGTGTTACAGTGAACCAATTTTGCACGGTTTGCATTGCTTTGCTATGCAATATCTTTTCATGTAGCTTTGAGGTGTTGATGATGTGTATTGAAGGTTTTCAATTCCAAAGTTTCAAGGTTGTATGTCTTTTGCAGTTGAAGATAATGTTGAAAGAGTATCAACTTTGTAATAGTGTTGTTACTAATACAGAGTGCATATAGGAATGCTCTGCATTCCACCATAGATGAATATTATGCTATGTGGTTTTGAGGAAGTGTTTAAAAATTTTAGAAGCACGTGTCCTCCAAGTGGCAAGTGTTTTGGTGGTTCACATATCGAGTTGTGAATGAACAATTGGTTCATTTAGCTATTCTTTCACCAGTTTTGCTATGTGGTGCTGACCTAAGGATTTTGGGGTCGTACAAAGTTGAAGTATGTAAGGAGTGGATTTATGGGAGTGATTATAGGTCATTCTGACCTATTTTGGAGGTGTACACATTTTGGTTTATTTTGCAAGGCATGTGTATTATATTTTTAAGCTAACAAGTTGTGTGGTGTATGGTTCATGCAATTAGGACAACCTAATTGATGTTTTGATTGGTTATGCAAGGTTGATTCATTAAGTGATGAAAATGTGGAATATGTATGCTCAATGTGAATAAGTGAGTATGTGTACAAAATATTGTTAGAAACCAAGATCAGACATGCAAACCAAAAAACCTTCCACAAAATCGAAAAATAGAAAAAGCAAAGCTATTGCAAAAAGATGTGCAAAATATTATTATTCAGGAATTCATAATTACATGAGAATGATTTTCTTTATAAAAGAAAAGTATGCATAACCCTAATCTTATCTTGAGCAACAAGATAGCTCAACAAGATAAGGATGGAAATAATTAACCTAGGAATTAAATATTACCTAAGTAAAGTTATACAAGTGCAATTAAACATTAATTACACTAACACCCCCCCATAAGGGCAACATAGGGAGACTAAAAAAGCATGCACCTAAAACTAAGATGAATGCAAGAAAGTATGAATGGGTTTCGACAACAAGGCCTGATCAGGTACCCATGTACAAATACAATAATGAAGTAGAGAAGGAAAACCCAGTGGGACAAACCCCCCCTACAATGAGATGACTGTTGCAAAGAAGCACTGGAAGAACACTGTGGAGTAACACTGGAACCACAATCCGACAAGAAAGGAAAGATACTTTTGTCTACAAGAAACCAAATTGGAATCATAATAATGTGACAACAGACCCGATGCACGAAACATTGGAAAACTCACAAACTAGAACAACCCTGGAATCTATGAAGCAATAGTAGATGAAATGATGATAGAATCTAGAAACCATGTGTCTCAATGTCAATGCAAAACTGAAACTAAAACTCTTCCATGGGAATAAGTACCATAAAGACTCTGGAACATTAACCATAAAAACATGGCCCTCAAACTGAGAAGGATTTGAACCAATGCAGATCAATAACCATAAAATCCCAATATGAAGTGTGAACCAATGTGAATCTAATATGTGTCAAGCTAAGACAAGATGTGGCCAAAAGAAACTAAGAAACTAGATATAACCCATGTGAGTTGTCATCAATAACAAGATGGAGATCAAAGTGCATGCACACTCTAATCAAATTATTATGCAAGAAACCCCCCTGATGGAACTTTATCTCAATTCATTTATTACAATAACCCAATGATTGTAAAAGGAGAGAATGAAAACATGCATAAACAAAAAATAAAAATAGACCTCATATTTGTGTAGAGGACTGAACCATCTTTCCAACGCTACAAGAATGGCAAATAAAGGATAAGCGAGTCAAAAGATATGCCCTCCGAAGTGAAATCTAAACATTTGAATTCAACAGGAAAAAAATCCCACCAAATAGAAAAAATTTTGAGAACAAACTACACCATCAGAAAATTGGGCTTGCCAGCTTTCTGACGATATCTCGTTTCAAAAAATTCGCCTCTGGGATCAAAAGTTATGACGAAATGAAAAAAAGGGCTATCTGGAGGCAAGTCAGGGTACATGCAGGCTAAATGGGCGCAAAAATTTAGCTCCTTTTCCTCAGGCCCTTGGTTTTCCATTGTTAGAAACCAAGATCAGACATGCAAACCAAAAAAGCTTCCACATAAGAGAAAATAAAAAAAAACAAAGCTATTGCAAAAAGATGTGCAAAATAATATTAAATTCAGGAATTCATAATTACATGAGAATGATTTTCTTTATAAAAGAAAAGTATGCATAACCCTAATCTTATCTTGAGCAACAAGATAGCTCAACAAGATAAGGATGAGAATAATTAACCTAGGAATTAAATATTACCTAAGTAAAGTTATGCAAGTGCAATTAAATATTAATTACACTAACAAATATGATGTAGTGTGAAGTGTGAAAGGAGTAATGGTGAAGTATGAAGTGTGTTAAGTCAATTTTCAAAGCTTAATTGGAACTATATCTTTGGCATGTTGCAGATCCATTATTAGCAATTCATTTTAGCAGTGAGCCACCCTTTCCTCTATCTTTTTCTATTATGGGCAGTGAGCCACCGACAATGAGTCATTCTTTCTTTTTGGATAGTGAGTCCACCATTGTGTAATCTCTATTGTAACAAGTTATAATATATTGTGAGCTAATCCTCACCTTTTTTTTCGCGTAAATCTGGTGTTCTTGTGTTCCTTGATGTGATGCATTCTTTATGTGTTCCTTTCCATTACTACAAAGTTTAATTGATGCTTTAAATGGATGTTTAAATTGATAAAGTTAATGAATTTTAGTGAATATTGATTCACCCCCCCTCTCAGTATTCTAGGTGTTCAACAAAGTCAACCACAAATGTCAAAAATCCAACATTACATACATTTATACCCTATAAATAGACCCTTAAGAAAGACTACATTAAACCCAAAGCCAATAAATGGATTAAATATATCATGATATTCTCATTATTTTATTCCAATTATATTGCTCACAAGAATCCTTGAATGTACCTAGAACACACTAATTACATATGCAATAGTTTATAGATAGTAAAAAAAATATGTATGAAGTTATTGTAAGTATAGATAATAAAATTGTACCATTATCTTGCTCCATGTCTAGAAATAGAAAATTTTAACATAGTTTATCCTTAAACTAACATTTATGGTTAGTAGTAAAAAGGTTATTTTCGATACCAAATCTAAGAGATGTTTAATATGAGAAAGAATATTTCTCCTTAGGTTTGCCAAATATATAGACTAGAAACTTATGCATTAACTGAATAACCATTCTACTAAACATAATTTATTTAATTACTCCTTGGTGTTTCAAATTGGTAACAATTCATATTGATGCTAATGGTGGAGAACTTGTGCTCTTGACAGGGAGGTCACAAGTTCAAATCCTGCAGGGGGTAGGGTATGTACACCTCGTATTGTGGAGCACGAGTTAGGTGCCTCCCCCATATTGGGGGAGTACGAGGGCCTCGTATTGTGGAGCACGAGTTAGGTGCCTCCCTCATATTTGGGGGAGTACGAGGAGTCCCATATACTCATGGTATCGTGGACTTAAAAAGGACCTTTACCTTTTTTTTTTTTTAATCAATCAATAACACAAAAAAATCTATGCATATTATACATCTTTTACTTATGATTTAGTATTTGAGTTCCTCTTTGTATATCCTACATTTAATTATAATCATTTCATTTGGATATTTGTCTCTTAGATATTGTTAAAGGGCATTCAACCACTTATTTTACTTGTAAAATTTTATTTACTCATTTTTTTATTCCTTGAATTTTATGGATATAAACTTCCTATATTAAATTGCAACAAAAATAGAAGTTACAACACTTTATGATTATTCTAATAAAATTGTTTGAATCAAATAAATATTTAAAGAAATATTTTTAGTATAGTTAATTATCATATATTTTAAGAAGCCTTTTGTCACCAACCTTTCCTTATGCTTTTTCATTCCAACAGGTGTGTAATATCCAAAATTTTTTACCTATATTGACTTTTTTTTATGTCCCATTGTAATTTGGATGTGGATACTTTATTTATTGTTAAATATTATATTTTTGATATTGTTTCTCTTAATGAATATTTGTGTGCTTATAATTATTGTGTATATGTCTTGGTTATGCATTGATTATTTGATTGAATTGATTATTATTTAATTATGTGTATTTTATTATACAACACAAATACTACTAAGGTATGTTTTAGTTTATGATGTTTTAGGTACATGTTAAAGGGGATAGTGTGTTCCCAAATCCCTAAAGGTAAGATTTTCCTTAGTGTTGGGGGTGTCAAACTCAAGGTGAAACAATTCACACTTTTGATTAGGTAGGTTAACTATGAACCAATTTACTATGGTGGATAAGGCCTTCAACTTCAGGGTCTACTAGGCCAAGGGGGGATTCCTTGAGGTGTTATGTTGGATACAACTATAGGACATGGATGTATACCTTGACACAAATCATACCTAGTGCATAAAGTACTCCTATTTATATTTTATTAAGTATTTATTTTCTAGTTTGACAATAGAAGGTCCTACACATTTATAAAGAAGATGAATTATCATGTTTTATAAAGTTTATAAGGATGTAGCAATGAGTAAAGAGAATTTAACATAATATGAAATAAAATTTAATATTAGGTTGTTTTGAGTGTGTTGAGTGGTGGGAGGTTGAGCCTTAAGAAGATGGGTGTCTTATATCCAACTAAGAAATAGTGTCATAAGTTCCAAGCAACAAAGAATGTAATATTTGGAGATCCCTTTGTGACACCTTAATCAAGATATTGTTGAAGACTATATCTTTTTTACTACTTACATAAGTTAGGCTCTACTCATTTAAGAAAGTACATAATTTTTTTCTAGAACATCAAGATGAAAACATCTTAGTTATCCATGAATATACCCACATAATTCTTGTATTAATTTGAAAAGGTACCTTGCAAAGGATTTATAAGAATTTTATAGTCATCTAGATGACTAATTGATTAGAGTTAAAACTTCTATCACAAAATATAATGATTGAGAAGATTGATGAAATCTTTAAGAAATACATACAATACACATGTATATATTCATCAGATGCTAGATCTATATGTTTAATTCATTCTTATGGAATTGAAAAACTTTATCACATCTTTGGGATGAAACCCAAATTACTATAATACTAAATTCCTTTACCATTTTTTTGGAAGGAAAACCCTATAGGTTTGAATCTTGTTATTATGGTTCTTCATTCTAAAATTTGTCTTCCATCCATTTTCAACTTAAAATATATGAATATATATTATTCAACACATTTGAGTATCCTTGAGAGAAGATCCATAGTTGACTAAAACTTTAGGACTTTCCTTATACCCTTGATATCATTAACACTACATTTTGGTACATAAATCATGCTCCAAAGACAATCATAGACACTAGGAGACATGATGATTCCTTGATTAATGGAATCAAACTCTCCCTAAGTCATCAATGGTAACCTTAATCAGATAGGTTAGTAGATAACATCCATTTCAATCTCTTGTTGGAATTTGATGAAGAAAAAGATATTGCTACCTTTAAGTATGTCGTGCAAGATAAATCCTATGAAATATATTAGATGAAGGATAAACATTTACCATTGAGATCCATGGGAATTGAGATCACATACTTCCTTGATGGTGGTATGGCCACCCTCATCCTTCATTACTTGAATTTACATTTTGATTTACACCCTTAGGCTTAATATTATTTTCTAGGTGCAAAAAATAAAACTCGATAGTTGTAGGGTTAAATCTATGCAACAATATCCTTTTGTGGAGTTCAAGGGAATGATGGAAGTGATGCAAAAGAACTATGGAGGTTGGGGATGGAATAAGTTGTGAGAAATGAAATCATTGGTTTTTAAGTTAATACTAGATATGGGACATAGATAGTGTTAGAAACCAAGATCTGATTGCAAACCAGAATAGACCTTCCACAGAAGAGAAAAACGAAAAAGTAGAAGTTTGCATGAAATGTGCAAATTGATATATTTGAAGTATGATTAATTACAAGAGATAGTTTTCTTTATAAAAGCAAAGATGCCTAAACCTAATCTTATCTTGAGCAACAAGATAGCTCGATAAGATAAAGATGAAAACCTATAACTTAGGAATTAAATAAATCCTAAGTAAACTTATGCAAAGTGTAATTAATAATTAATTACACCAACACCCCCCCATAAGTGCAACTTAGGGAGAAGCAGATTATTATGCAAATATGAGTCTCGGCAACAAGGCTTGATCAGGTACTCATGTACAAATGTAAAGAGAGAGAAAACCCAGTGGGAAAAACCCCCCCTTCAGTGAGATGAACTGCTACGAAGAAGCACTGGAAGAACTCTAATGAAGCAACACTGGAACCCCAAATCCGGCAAGCAAGGAAAGATAGTTCTGTTTGCAAGATACCAATCGGAATCACAAATGCAACAGCAGACCCGATGCCAAGGAACACTAGAAACTCACATATTGGATCAACTCTGGAATCTATAAGCAACAGTAGATGAAAGGATGAATGGATCCATAATGATGACAAATCTGGAAGTTGTGTCTCTCGAAGCCAATGCTAAACTGAAACTAAAACTGCCCATAGGACAAGTACCATCAAGATCTTGGAACATTAACCATAAAAATATGGCCCTCAAATGAGAAAGATCTAAACCAATGCGGATCAAGAACTGTAAAATCCCAATGTGAAGTGTGAACCGAAGCAAACCAAAGATGTGTCCAGCTAAGCAAGAAAGAAGCTAAGGGAAACAACAGGAAACCATACAAACTCATGTGAGTTGTCACCAACATGAAAGATGGATGCAAGAACCCCCCCTTAATGGAACTTTATATCAGTTCATTTATTACAATACCCAATGATTGCATAAGGAGATAATGCAAAAATACAGAAACATAGGCGAAAATGCAAACCTAACACATGAAACAAAAATGAATGCATGCATAAAATAAGTTACACATTTTCTAGAAATGACCTCAGATCTTTATAGAGGCTGAAACCAGCTTTCCGAAGCCACAAAAATCGTAAAAAATGGATAAGTGAGTCAAAAGATATGCGTCCTGGAGTGAAAACGGCAACATCTGACTTCCGAGGCAGAAAAATACATCAAAAAAGAAAAACCAAAAAATTAGACTTGCACCATTGTGTAGAGCTCACAAATAGCTTTCCGATGATATCTTGTTTGCAAAAAACCGACATCGTATGTGAAAGTTATGATCGTTTCCGTGAAAGTGCTAAAAAATTATCCGATTCAGCGATGTGAAGCCCTCAGGGGCTAAAAAAAAATAAGGCCCTTGATTGCCTGGGCGGACCAGGGGCTGAAGTGCAGGGTGTTGGGTGCGGCCCTTGGTCACCCACGTGACCACCGTAGGGGCTGGAGGTTCGGCGGGGGGCTGGCTTGTGGGTGCTGGTCACCCATAAGACCTTGCCGCTGAGTGTTAAGCCCTCAAGGGCTGGTGGAGCAACCTGGCGAAGGTGGATGCAGGTGGAGCCACCGGCGGCCACCTGGTGGCCGCCCGGTGGTGGATCCTTTTATACTAGGTGTGCAAAATCCTGCGCAATTTTTTTGATATTTTTTTGAATTTTTCTTGATTTTGTGCATCGTGAAACGTCCTTGGGGGCCGTACGGCCCTTAGGTAAAATTTTTTTGCCTCTCCAGACGATTTTGCCCAAACTGGACAAATTTTATATGGAAATAGGGGTTTTTGGGCACTGTGAATCCAATGGCAAGGTCCGTTTGGGCCCAAAGTGCTCTGAAAATCAGGCAACCCCCAGATTTATCAGAAAAATCACCGAGCTTGAGACTCTCGCAGATCTAGCAAACGGTGACGAAAATCAATGAAATAAAAGTCATTTCTGACTTTTTCCAGCACTCTGAATCCAATGGAAAACCTTGATCTGATCCAAGATGCTGCATAATGATGCTCAAGGATTGAAACCCTCGAGGGACTCCGAACGAGCTCTACAACGAAATCCTCCAAAAAGGCTGAGAAGGGGCTGCGAATCCAGGCTCTGATACCATGTTAGAAACCAAGATCTGATTGCAAACCAAAATAGACCTTCCACAGAAGAGAAAAATGAAAAAGCAGAAGTTTGCATGAAATGTGCAAATTGATATATTCAAAGTACGATTAATTACAAGAGATAATTTGCTTTATAAAAGCAAAGATGCCTAAACCTAATCTTATCTTGAGCAACAAGATAGCTCGATAAGATAAAGATGAAAACCTATAACTTAGGAATTAAATAAATCCTAAGTAAACTTATGCAAAGTGTAATTAATAATTAATTACACCAACAGATAGAGTAGAGAATGTTTGGAAGTCAATTTGATCCTCACATAGGAAGAAATGAGTGAAAAGGTTAAGGGAAATACTTGAAGGAAATTAGCAAGGAATTGGATATAGGATCTAGATATTGGGCCGAGGGTTCAAATTTTTGAGTGTGGGAAATTTTTTCACAAAGGGGAATTGAAGGTGGTGCAAAAAAATCTTGTAGTTCACTAGACATGAGATGTAGATGTGAGACAAATGTTTGCATCCATATCAGAAGTAGATATAACAATGGAGATAATGAGGGATTAAATATTGGAGAGGATTATGAGTAGAGAAGGATAGGAGTGATGAGCACATGATTATAGTGAGAGGGTGGTAAATTAGTATATACCATATTTTACTTTTTCAAACTAACAACCACAATAATATCAATTGCACAATATCATTCACGTAAGATCTAACCATTATGCAACACAAGAATAATACACAATTTATGTGGAAACCCTTACGGGAGAAAACCATGGAAAAATATTGCTTATATGAAACTTCTTACAATATTTGTAGGTACCAACCTACAAGAGAAACCAATCCCCTCTTATACAATTTGTGAGCACCAACCCACTAGATAGACCGATCCCCACTTGTAGAATTTGTAGGCACCAACCCATTGGAGACACCAATCCCCACAACTAAGCACCAAATCAGCAAGAGACACCAATCTATTTGATATAAGGCACCAACCTCCTCAAAATGAGGCATAAGCCTCTTCAATAGAATCTTGTCTTCTTGTGAATAAATCTTATTTAAAAATAGCCTTTAATGATCTCCTTTTATATTCTCCCCCTCAATTATATCTGCATATACATCTCTTTTATACTTACTTATATTCCTATTTTACATCTATATATACTCCTCTTCTATATCTACATATACATCTTTTTTATATCTACATATTTTTTTCTTTTATCACTACTGGTGTATATGATTATATCTTGGTGTAGGAGCACATGGGTGGACAAGAAATTGACACTAACTAAAAACATTGCTTGGTTTGATTTTAATTTTGGTTTGTTTGGTTTCTCTCTTTCGTGCAGTGCCTAAACCTCTCAAAATTTACACTTTGGTGAGACAATGATAGAGACAGATAAACCTCGGTGAAATGTTGAGTAGCTATCAATTGTAATTGTGATTTCCTAGTAGACATGCATGTGAATGTGGATGCTTAGACTAGGAACATGATTGATCGACTTTCTTCATATGAAACAACATGGATTTTGTAATGAGAATTTTGTCAAATGTTGTAATTGCAATTTCTTCAGTTGACATGTATTTATTTAATGTGGAAGCATAGACTTTAGAGAGTCTTGGACTCAAATTAAATCTGAAAATTTAATTGTCTTTTCAACTTCAAAGGCCAACATGGGATCCTAACAAAGAAAACAACAAATATTGGAATGGGTGCCAATAAGAACAGGTCGTTAGGTTTGTGAAAGAGAAAGACATGAAGAACATAGAAGTTAAAAGGAACAATATTGTAAAGGTCTTCAAATACAATTAAAATGAAAAGGAGGGAAGGAGAGGTCGATGCCTTGACTCAGTTCGATGGGAATATGAAGTGGCGAGGAAGACTTTTGGTCTTTTATTTTTAAAGGATGTGAATTTAAACATAAAATGAAGGGGGAAGAGAGCCCGTGAGGGTGGTTGTCAAGGGGTTTTGAACAAAGAAGAGAGCCCACATAGGAGAAAGAAATGAGGGTGCCATAAGAATGAAGAAGAGGATGGTGTAAACAAAGTGAGATGACATATGTGAAAGAAAGTGCACAGAATTAGAAAAAGAAGACGGGTTGACTTCACAAGAACAACCCGATAGGAATGAGTGAAGCCAGTTTTAAAAAGAGGTAGATTTAAAACAAATTAGGAAGGATGATGCTAGGTAAAGGGGAAAGAGATCTCATGTGTGGGAGAATAGAGGGCAGTTTTGAAACGAGCTACAGACTAGTATTGATAGTGGTCTAGAATGAATGGACCATGTATTCAGATTTAAGAATATAGAGGCATTGAAATGAGCTTAATGCACAACAAAGAAGAGAAAGGTGAGAGTTTAGAAGTGGACAAAGATAAAGGGAGAATCCATTAAAAGTTGATCGTAAGCATTGAATTTTCATTTAAATGTAAATATGTGGTTATTTAAATAGAAGAGGGATTTTTTTATTTGTTGCAATCTTTGTTTTATTGAATGTTGAATCTAGGAAGAGTTGCCTAAGGAATTCATTTGTAATTTTGAGTTGGAGAGAAATAAGGGAGTACCATCTTGTATCAATTGGTATTAGAGTAGGTAATCCTGAGTGTGGAGAGGATCCATAAGGACTTGCGGGTGGAAGTGTGAATAGATTGTTGACCGCGAGGCATTTCACACTGGAAAGTAAGTGTGTGAAGTGGTAGAGAAGAAGCTTGAGAGGGATGTTGTGGGTAGAGAAGGCCTAAGTAGCGGAGAGCTTGACGTTGTGAAGAAATGTGTTTTGTAGATTTAGAGTGATTGCAATAGGGAAGATGGGTTGGGTCATGAGGAGACTCGCGCATATACTATTTTTGGAGCAATATTGGGAGAAAGTGGAAGATGAAATGGTTAGGAAGATGGGATAGATAGTTTGTGAAGAAGTGGGAAAGATGGTTTGAGGAAAAGTAGAAAGAGTGTTGGAAAGAGTGAGAGAAAATTGGTGAAGAGGAGTCAAAAAAAGAAAGAAGACAATAAAAAAGAATGTTGTAGCCTGAGTTGGATGGAGAAAGATGAGAGAGAAACCCCTACAGAAGAAGTTACAGTGAAGACATGTCATGAGAAAATTATGGAGAAAAAGGTAGAAATGAATGAAGAAAGCAATGAAGCCATCACAGTGGATGGCGAAGAGGATTTTTTAGCACATTTGTTGATGATTGAGGAAGAGTGGATGCGAAAGCTTGATGTTGCAGTGAAAGACGAAGACCAAAAAGTTGTAGCCAATGAGGAGGTGGAAGATGTCGCAATGAAATTTGGTGTTGCAGTTGTGAGCGAAGGCTTATTTTTAGATGTAGTAGTAAAAGGTGAGATGGATAGAAGACTAGAGTGTGTTGTAGACACTACGTATTTGTTAGTAGAGATTGTGGAAGATGTTGCAAGATATTGGTGGAGGTGGACGATTAGAGGTGGGTTTGAACCCATGGAAGAGGAGGGAAGTGTGGAAAGCATTTGGTGGAGGAGGTCAAGCATTGATGGACATGAGTCCACAAGGGAGAGAAGGAAGAAGGTGCAGTTGTTGGAAGAAGGTGGTCCATGTTCTAGAGAAGTGCTAGAAGAAGTGAAATAAATATTTTTGACGAACTTGAAACAACGATGGAGTTTTCTACAAATTGTTTAAAATCTCAAAGAGTGATTCCACCACTCAACTCCACCATTGTGAACCTATGCTCACAATATTTTTATGCACGTGGGCATACAGGAAATTGGCACCAACAAAAAACATTGTTTGGTTTGCTTTTAATTTTGGTTTGTTTGGTTTCTCTCTTTTGTGCAATGCCTAAACCTCTTAAAATTTACACTCTGGGGAGATGATGATGAAGACAGATAAACCTCAGTGAAATGTTAAGCAAGCATCAATTATAATTTAACTGCTTGATAGAAACATATGTAAATGTGGATGCTTAGACCGGGGACATGATTGATCGACTTTATTTATATGAACCAACATGGATTTGGTGATGGGAATTTTGTTAAATATTGTAATTGAAAGTGTTTGGCTTGACATGTATTCAAATGTGGAAGCATAGACTTTGGAGTGTCTTGAACTCATTAGTCTAAAACTTTAATTGTGTCTTTTCAGCTTCAAGGCCAACATGGGATCTTAGAAAAGCAAACAACAAATATTAGAATGAAGGTAATTGCTTTATTTTTATTCAAATGCAGATTTAAAACAAAGCAAAAGGGCACCAATAAGAACATGTTGATAGGCTTGTGAAAGAGAAAGACACACATAACATAGAAGTTAAAAGGCACGATATTGTAAAGGTCTTCAAATCCAATTAAAATGAAAAGGAAGCAAGGAGAGGTCAACACCTTGACTTAGTCTGATGGGAATATAAAGGGATGAGGAAGAATTTTGGTCTTTTGTTTTTAAAGGATGTAGATTTAAACATAAAATGAAGGGGGAAGAGAGCCCGTGAAGGTGGGTATCAAGTGGCTGCAAACAAAGAAGAGAGCCCGAATAGGAGAAAAGAAATGAGGGTGCCACAAGAATGAAGGACAAGGATGGTGTAAACAAAGTGAGAAGATAGATGTGAAAGGAAGTGCATAAAATTAGAAAAAGAAGAGGGGTTGACTTCACAAGAACCTAATAGGAATGAGTGAAGTTGGGTTTAAAAAGAGGAATTTTTTTAAAAAATTAGGAAGGATGATGCCAGATAGAGGGGGAAAATAGCTCGTGTGTGGGAGAATAGAAGGCGGTTTTGAAACGAGCTACAAATTGGTATTGATAGTGATCTAGAATGAATGAACCATGTATTCAGATTTAATAATATAGAGGCATTGAAAAGAGCTTAATGCACAACAAAGAAGAGAAAGGTGAGAGTTTAGAAGTGGGAAGAGATAAAGGGAGAGTCCATTAAAAGTTGAATGTAAGCATTGAATTTTAATTTGAATGTAAATATGTGGTATTTAATTAGAAGAGGGATTTTTCCATTTGTTGCAATCTTTGTTTTATTGAATGTTGAATTCGAGTAGAGTTTTCCTAAGGACTTTTTGTGATTTTGAGTTGAAGAGAAAGAGGGTAGTACTCTCTTGCATCATATCTCTATCACTCAACCCTTCTCTTCCTTCCCCTTTTATTTAATCTTCTTGAATATTACATCTATTCTTGAAGGACTACAGGTGTATGTAAGATATATCGTTTGTTTTTTGCACATCTACTTCTACACCTCTTCACTTATTTATTTTTAATCTTCATATCTAAATGAAGTGATACACCTCTTTGAATAGAGATTTTCCTTGAAAGAGGCATGATTTTTTGTTTATTAACTAATCACTAAATTTCTCTTTTCCTTGATTGTTGTCTTCTTAAGATTAATTGTTGCTTTTTGTAAACTAAATTGTTGCCTCTTTATTAACTTAACTGTTGCACTTTTAATTATTTTCTATTTATCCCAATTGTTGACTTCATAAGCATAAGTGTTGTTTTTCCTTAATGAATTATTACCCTTCTTAAATAGAATTTTTACATTGTTAGATTTATATAGGAAATCTCATTGATAAATAAATATACCTTGGTGATCAACATGATCTACCAACACGTGTGGTTGGCTAATTATATATGATTTTCTTTAATCTTCAAGTCACCTATTACATGAAGAACATCCAACAGATAAATAAAGTATATTTCTTCATAAGAAAGGTGTTTCCAAGTATAGTAATTTATTTTTGGGTCAACTAGTAGACAAAGCATGCTAACATATTGCTTCCATGGTCAGCCAACAAACAATGCATGTAAATTTATTTTTCTTAAATATGAGACACCAATAAGAAAGGAAGTCAACCAACATTCTTCAATGAATGCAATTTAAGTTTGAGAAATGTCATGTGAAGGTAAATTAGTCAACTTAAAATATCAAGGAGAGGACTGATCAGTGGCCTTTGGCCATAACTACAATAAACAAATCCATGATATCTTTCTTGACACCAATGACAATAAACTTACCAAAAAATTCCTTCTTGACATCAATGAAAAAATTTCCAACAATCTCCCCCTTTGCCATTGACGGAAACATAATCCTCCCCCTTTCTCTAACTCTTACCATTTGACATCAATGGAAAATGGATGTTCATTATACTTCCATCCACAAGTAGATCATGGAAAATATCCATTCATAATTTTGTGATCAATAATCTTATCTACTATGATAAAAATATACATATCCCCCTATATTAAATTCTCTAATTCTCCCCTTTTCTCAAACACTCTATCTATTTATTTTTATGTCACTTGGGTGACATGCTTCCTCTATATATTCTTTCTCCTCCTCAAATATTTTAATCATCACAACTGCATGAATGGATTTCTGTTCTTCACCATCCTCTTGCAAGAGGACTTCTTCTCTCATTACTATTATTCAAAATATTTTTTTATGAAATGATTATTATATTTGATATGAAAGGTCCCTTTTTTATCCATCCATGTTTTAAAACATTAAATTCCCTTTCCAATGAGCTATTATACTAATTTTATTTTTAAATTATTTTATAAAATTAAGCAACCTTAGTGAAATAATTAAATTAAAGCTCAATAATTCACTTGAGTTGTGAAAACTGTCGAACAACATTAGAATCAAAATATGACTATATTGGAATGATATTGATGATGAATAATGATAATTGAGGTTGATTAGGTGACTTTCTATAAATTGATGCTCTCATCAAGAATCTTGGTGAACACACTAGAAGCTTGAATTCACTTCAAAAAGTGTCATAAGAGTCCTCAAGACCAACTGAGCTCATTGCCAAAAATATCCTTGCAGAACGTAACCTACATGCTCCATGACTCTTGGAGTTCCCCTCATCAAACACCAAGTTAGTTGAGTCAACATAAGAGATGGAAAAAATCTTACAAATAAAGTTAGTTAAAAAATGGGGACATTATAGTCCTCCCTCCCCAAAATTGCTTTCCCTTAATCAATTTCCAACTCAACCAACAACTAAAATATGAACAAACCATGCAACTCTAGGATCCCAAATCAATCTAGGAGGTCTGTAAGGTTTTCTATTTGAAGTTGCATGTTGCAACATACTTGAAAATAACAAATCCTTATCTCTCATGGACAAAATTATGACAACACTTTGCATCAAATTAGCAAACACGCCATCACATACCTTTTTCTTACCAAGTTTTTATTGCACCACTCTGATATAATATGTGAATTTCATTAAAATATTCACTGTTTCAAAACCAAGTGTCTAAATAATGGTTAAAAAATAATATAATATTATTGTTCTAAAAAAATCTAAATATATTCTATCACAATTTTCAATCTAATCCTTTGCAACATAACCTTCATTAGTGAAGTTGAAGGGTTCTCCTTCCAAAAAGAGATTTGAAACATGCGTGTAAGTTGGAAATAATTTATGATATTCCAAACTCACTTAATTACTCCCAAAAACAAGATTGTGTTGGTTGGAAAATCCATTTGCTTTAGTTGGAAACACTTATCAACATTTCCTAAATGTTCAACATCTTCAAGATGATCCATCTTACTAATGTTCAAATCATAAATTAATAAATAATGATATGATTTTATCAAAATAAAAAACCTATAAGTGGAACAAAAAATGCAGATTTGAAGATTCCATGCATGATCATGAATGGTGAGCATTGTATTATGAAAAGCAACTTGAAAGAGTCTAGAAAAAATCCCAAACAACCACCATTTGATATTTCCTCCACTTCTTGAATAAGATTCCTAGACAAACTTCATATATGTGAACCATCATAAATATGTAGTGGTTGATCTACAACCAAACAATAGAGTTCAAGCTAGAAATTTGAACTATTTCATGCAATGGAGCATCTCTCTAGTCACCATATCCTTTCAACAAACTCTGTTGGCACCCTCTATATGAATTCATGTTGAAGAAATAACTCCACCATGCTTGTGTTGTGCAACTTTTCTATTCATGTGTGCCTCATCAAAAGTTCTAATTCTTTCAAAAACGTCTTTTTTCCAAAATGAATCCCTCTCATGCAATGAATCCAAGTGCTATCAACCTAATGAACCTTCAAGGTACTAGGAGTTTTGAAATTACCATAATTCAAATCAACATCCAACCAAGAGGTGGATTATGTAGTGAGAAGGAATCATGCGTAGACCCTTATCTTACAAAATCTTCATGCAAGATGAGTTTTGAACTTTCTTTTTTTGATGTTTTTACAAAGACTAAAGCAAGCTCAAAGTATCCCTTTGGAACCTTGTCAAAATTAGGAATGTTGTTTCCTCCATGTACCATCTCATCCGAAGTGAAATCCTCATCTTACACCGAATTTACACATTCCTTATCAAGTTTTCTTCCTGTAGGATTACCAACCACAAGACATGGCACTTCCTTGTGATATATATCCAAATATTCCATGTGGTATGCTACAATCATCATGCAATAATTCATCCTTGCTGAATTTTTCATAAATCAATGAACAACATGAATCCAAATGAAAATCATTTTGGAGCTCATTAATGCCTTCAACTAGTTGCTTGATCTCCATGAATCTTGCATCTTCTACTTGCTCCTTGTTCATGCCTGCAATAGTTAACTAATTTTCTACTTGTTAGAGAGGAAATGAGCTAGGATAAGATCAAATAAAAGCCTATCAACCTCGTTCTCCTTCTCTTGGTATGCATCCAAGGTCTCTTTTGCAAACTTGATGGTATGATCCCTATCTAAGAGAAAATGCAAATAATCTATCTTCATTGATTCCACTACTTATTTGATAGTTTATATATTAGAAATAGTGAATCCATCCTTAACTCCCTTCTATCTCTCTTCAAGTTTAGCCTTCTAGTAGAGTTCTTCAATTAAGCTGTGTGTGCTATAAAATCTTGCTAATTATTTCACGATCTTCTCTTCTAGAACCATTAATTTATCCTTCAAATCTTTCATTTCTTTAGGCCCTTGGTCAAGATCAATAAATAAAATTTTCAATTTTTTTGATTTGTCTTCATTTGCATAATTTTTAAATCAATTTCCTCTCTATTGCTAGCCTTCCTAAATTCTTCAATTTTTGAATAAACTTCATTAGAATCATCTCAGTGTTCAAAGTTACCCACTAATTTTGAAATTTCTAGCTAGTCCAATTTCACCATTAGGGATTTCAAAATTCTTATCATATGCATACATTCTAATGATGTCATCATGGGAACCATATATCTCATAACCTTTACTAGATTCTAGGGAATTCAACATTATAGGGGTTATTAATGATGTGGAAGAACAACTTTCCACATTCCTTAGTAAGTGTTTTATGGTGCATAATATTATTGTGGATTGTCTAGCTAAATTGAAAGGAAATCTAGGCGTGGAAACAACTTCCAAACACAGATCTAAGTAGGAGAGGGTTGCAAAAATTTTTGTTACAAATATTTAAACTATTACCGTTTAGATACATATTCATTAATTAATTTTCAGATTTAAACATATAAACCATAACACATAGATTTACATGGGAAAACCATTTCAAGAAAAAACCCACACACCAAAGAACAAATCAATTGTATTATCAGTAACAAGAAGGTTAGAATACAATAATAGAATCTATGCTCTTGCAGGTATTTTTACACTATGATATAAATCTAGAGTAATTTTGGCAACATAACGACTTCTCAAAAAATACAAGAATCATCTCTCCAAGTGCATAATCATTTAAAATATTTAAAAAACTCTATCATGGGTGCCTAGGACTATCATGTGTCATCTACACTATGTTTCCATGCATGCAGACTAAAATGGAGAACATGCACTAATCTTATATGACCAAAAAACCAACCTGTCACACATGCAACAACATGCACCAACATACAATGAAATTCAAGCACATGCAAGGTTTCTAACTCTAATATTTTATCCAACTATTAATTATCCTTGAAATGCATGGCATCCCACTAGAGAAAATCAAGACAACTACCAATTTAGAACTCCCTTTTGACTTCTAGTCAACCCGACTAATTGTCACAGTCTCGTTTAACATCTTTCCAAATCCTTCCAAGAGACAACTTTGAAAAGCAAGGACACATGCCACTATAGCACACCTTAGAGAGGTTTTTAAAAAATTCTCTTCCCATTTGAGCTTCCTAGTGATAAGTGGCATAATTTTGTGCTCTCCACCAAACTTGTAGCAAGCCAACTTGCAAATAGTTCCCACATTTTGATTTATCAACTTAGAAAACATATAACTTAGGATTTAATTAATAAAATATGTAACAAACTAATTTAATTAATTTAATGATATTGAGACTCTCTAAGATTGAGACACCTTAATCCCAACATTCTCCCACTTGTTGTAGACCTTACAAAAGTCATTGTATCATTGCTCTAGCCACATGACCCATAGAACCAACACACCATCTAAACTTCTTTGTGCTCACTAGCTTTATCAATGCATCTACAACATTAACCAAAGTATCATTTTTTTCCAAATATACCTTTCCATCTTCCACCATATCATGGAAAAAGTGAAATTGCACATAAATGTTCTTTGTTCTCGCATGGAAAACTTACGATTCTTTGCTAAATAAAATGCACTCTAGTTGTCACAACAAACAGTAATTGTACCTGCATCAAAACCAATATTAGAACATAACCTCAAGATAAATGGATTCTTTGAAAACATGAGTAGCTACCATGTACTCTATTTCTATAGTGGAAAAATTGACTACAACTTGCTGCTTACTCATCCAACTTATAGCACCACCAAAAATTGTGAAAATATTTCCACTAGTGGATCTTCTACTAGATCAATGTCACTTACCCAATCAAAATCCACATATCCATGAATGCTCACTGAATTCCAAGATCTAGTAGGTATAACCATGAAAACATAGGGCATACTTAGAAAGTACCTTGCAAGTATCTGAATGCTCTCTTCATTGCATCCCAGTGCACTCGTCCAAGATTAACCATAAACAAACCAAGGAATCCCACTTCTTGGGAAACGTATGGTCTTAGAAAGACTATAATACATCAACCTTCCAATAACAATTACATATGGTACTCTAGTCATGTCCTCCACCTTGACAGGAGATTTTGGACAATCCTCCACAAAAAGCTTCATCCCCTGCATTACAAGAACAATTAACTATCATCAAGCTATCATCTTGAATCTCTCCAACACAAAGTTCACATACTTTCCTTGGCTTAACCAAATATTTTTTTATCTTTATCTCTTTTGATCTCCATCCCAAATATACCTCGTTGCACCTAGATCCTTGATCTCGAACTATGTTGACAATTGAGACTTCAAATCTGAAATCATACTCTTAACATTCCCAATAAACAATATATCAGCCACATGGAAGACTATGATGAGAATGAGACCATTTCTAGTCTTGTAATAGACACAATGATAAGTTTTAGATCTCAAAAATCCAAAAGACAACACATAGGTGTCAAAATTTTGGTACCACAATCTATGAGATTGCTTTAATCCATTCAGAGATTTATTCAACTTGCATACCAAGTTCTCGTTACTTTTCTCAACAAAATTCTCTAGTCATGACATATAAATTTCTTCCTCTAAATCACCATGAATGAATGTTTTCTTCACATCCATCTATTCTACTTCTAAATCATAAGCAATTGCAAGTGATAGTAGGAACCTAAAAGATGTCAACTTCACTACAATAGATAATATCTCACAATAATAAATTCCCTCCACCTTAGAATACCCCTTCATGATTAACTGTGCTTTATGCTTCTCAACACTACCATCTAGACCAATTTTATTTTTGAACACCCATCCACATCCAATGAGATTTCATCCTTCAGGAAAAGGTACAAGATCCCATGTAGCATTCTTATTCAATGTAGCCATCTCTTTGGAACCTAAAATTTTGTCGCCACTAAGGGTTTTAGGACCTAGGGCAACAAGCTCTTATACTTCACATTCAAGGATGACCCTAGAGATCTCACCCCAAGAGTGGAATAGAGGCAAGAGATATGACAATAGGGTATCCTAGGGTATGATTTCAGATTACAAGAGGGGTTCACCACCAAGTTTAGACTTGGAAAGACAATGCAATGAAGGATGAAATGCAAAACCCTAGTTTGATGCAATTCTTCACTAAATGACTTGGAAATGCAAACAAAATAGAACAAAAAATTGTAAAAAAGAAAGTGTGCACTTGGAAACTTGCTGGAGATGGAATGGAGCTCTGAAATCCTGAAAAACCTAATTTTCTAGCCTACTGGGACTCATTTTCCATTATGGGAAAATTAGTCCTAGAAATGGTTCTCTACATGGGATCAAGTTTCAACCAAATGGGTATCCAAATATGCAAAGATCTCTAGAAAACTCCTATAGTGGGACTCATTCGCCACAACTGGGGGATTAGTCTCATTTTGTCATGAAGTGTCCCATGAGTAGTATATTGAACTAAGACTTTCCAAGCCTCTGATGATGGATAAAATAAGCACTTTCCCACTAATTTCATGCAAATTGGATGGATATTTTTCCCTAGATCTTAGTTTCTGTGAGTCTTGACAACTTTTCATGACAACTTTGACAACATTTGTAACTTTTTTATTTTGATGCTTTTGAAGGCTTCAAATCCACTTTTCTTCAATCTACAAACCTGCAATCACACATTAAAGAGGGAAAAACTTGTAATTGTTAGGTAATAGGAGTTTGCCTTAGTCAAACCCCTTTTAGGTAATTAAACCAAATGATGAAATAAGATAATGAAGCATGAGACCTGAAATAACAATTAGAAACTTTCCATGATGATGGATCTTGAATTGTTGCAACAATTGATGAAGAATTATGCCCTTGAATGCTCTTGAATGCTCTTGCGAACTCAATTTTCTATTAGGAGTGCTCTCACAAAAGTCTTGGGTCACTTCATTGCTTGTTAGGATAAAATGAGTGAAAGAACCTTGTATTTATACTTAATTATGCAAGAATTCCCAAAAATACAACACTACAAGTTGGCATCAAATCTAGGAGAATAAAATCCCATCAAAAATTTGAATTAAATTTGAATTTTTGTCAGACAGGACTCATTTTCCCAAAGTGGTGAATGAATCCCATCAAACATAATGTATGGGACCAAAAATAAAAATGCTTAGAAAGGTGTAAAAATAGGTTTGGGACCCAAAAATATAGGTGGAATTCATTTTCCCAAAGTGGCGAATGAGTCCCGGATCACTAAATCTAGGCCACACAAGCCAGAAACACCTGAATTTTGATTGGTTACTAATTGGTGTTGGGATTATCCTCAAAAAGATGCAATAAATGAGGCTTATGGATATAAAATAGGGCTAATTAAAGCATAATAAAGTCTAATTATTAATGACAAGCCTAGAGGAATGTGAAAGTGTGTTACAACACTTTACAACACTCCAAATAAGGCAAGATTAATGTTGATTATGATTAATATTATGTTTATTATGCTTAGTTAATTGATAAACTCCTTGAAAAGTGTGAAAGTGTGTTACAACACTTTACAACACTTTTGCAAGGCATTATTAAAATCCCATTAGTTCACAGGGGCCCCAAGACTTAATGTGAATGTGTTATCCACATTACAACACTAAATCAAGGAAACATTCACTAACTCATTTGACTACAAAATTCGATGAAATTTTTTTATGAAAGATGTATAATTTGATGTATTGTCGGGTACTTGTGATATTTAATGTGTAATTTTCATTTTTTAAAATTTTTATCCCTGACGTTCGTCAAAATTTCGACGAACCTGAGTTTTCATCTAAATTTCGACGAAGAGTTGTTCATCAAAATTTTGACGAACATGCAAAGTGAAATTGTGGCTGATATACATAAAAGTGAGTTCGCCTATTCTTACGAATTTGCTCTACTTGAAATTTGCTATACTTGCGATAGTTTGTGGAGAACTAAGGATGATTTTCTTGGGAAAAATTAGAAAAAAATCAAGAAGATATCGCCAAGTTGACAGTAGTTATTGTCTTTTTCCAGAATTCATTTGTGAAGTCAGATTTGTACTTCTAGGTTTGAAAATCATATTTTAAAGCAACATCTCATCAGATTTCATTTTTAGCCTTGTGCATTTTTAGAATTTCATTTCCAGATTTTGTTGTGCAAGTTCAATATTTTGATTTTAGGAGTCTAATGGTTGGAAATCATAGTAAAATCAGAATTTAATAAGTTCTGGAATTAGCATTTTAAAGTGTTTTTTGGGGTCATTAACTTTAGACTATCTTCTCTTTTGTAGGGGTGGTTGCATGCCGAATTTTTTTGGTGTAAAATATCAAAATTATTAGATTTTGTTATCTGTCTATGATTGAAAATTATTGGAGTGTGAGTTTGATATTTTTTGAAGATCTAAATATTCAAGCTTGGAAAAGAAAAATCATGTTAGATAATATTAGTCCAGAAAAAAATGAAGAGACACTTGATAGAATGTGGGCTAGATTGAAAAGAAAGGGTGATGGGAAATGTTATTGTCCTTGCAATAATTGCAAGGGCTTAAAGACGAGAAGACTTTTAATTACAACAGCTAAGAAACATTGTAGGTAGCATGGTCACATTGAAGGGGGGCATGATTATTGTCCATTGGTAAGTTGTTCATTATATGTGTTTATATTGATTGAATTTGTAAATGTTTATATCATTTTAACATTTTATATATAATATCACTTGATCATGATCATGGTTTATTTGTGTCTATCATTATTATAAAGGTGGGGCACCCTAGGGCACATGATATGGATTACCAGGGCCCAAAGAATGTGGTTTTGCAAGTAGAGTAACATGGAGTTGTGAATATCAAAGATGAAGTTAATGATCATATGGAAGAAGATGATCATGCGCCGCCAGAAAACACAATTGAAGATGATGGTACAAATACATTGATCCATGAAATAATTAGTGGTACAAATGATCATGATGATTGAGATGACTTTGATGATGTTCATGATTTACCTGTACTTGAGAAAGCATACAAGCCCCTTTATGAAGGCTCCCAAAAAACTCTTCTCTCTGTTGTATTATTGTTGGTGAACTTGAAGGTTATGAATGGTTTATCCAACATAGCAATCTCACGGATGTTAAGGTATGTCATATATGTCATCTTTTTTCATCTATTTTAATTTTTTTTAGTTCATCACTAGTAAATAAAGGATGAAATATGTACCATTAATATTCTTTATATTAACAAATTATTTTTTGTTGTAGATTGATTGGTGAATTTTTGTTACCACCATCAAATATTTTACCTCGCTCATACCGAGATTTATCTTCCATTATGAAATATATTGGAATGGAGTATCAAGCAATAGATGCATGTCCCAATGATCATATTATATATCATAAACAACATGAATTTTCAATAGAATGCCCTGAATGCCATATCAATAGATATCGAACAGATCAACTAATAAAAAATGTGTCTCGCAAGGTTCTTCGTTGTATTCCCATTATTCCACGTATGCAACGATTATTTAGGTATGAAAGCTTAGCACAATTTATGGATTACCATTCACAAAATAGAAGTGGAGATGACATTCTTCGAATTCCTGTGGATGGTTCTGCATTTAGGGACATGGAGGAAAAATGGTCACACTTTAAAGAAGAAATTCATAATCTCGGGCTTTCATTGGCAACGAACGGTGTCAATCCATTTAGAGAGCTGAGATCTATTTACTCGGTGTGGCTTGTTTTTTTATCAACAATAACATTCCTCCATGGATGTCAATAAAGAGGGAGCACATAATGTTGGCAATGATTGTTCCAGGTATTTGATTACATCAATTTTCTTTAACATACTAGCATATGATTTGTCTTATTTGTTGCATAATGACTTATATTTTTTTCATTTAATAGTCATGTACATTAATTTATATATATTACAGTAAAATGGTTATAATAATTATGTAATGTTTATGTTCATTCAACTAGGTAAGTACCAAGTTAAAGATATGAATGTATATATCGAGCCTATTATCGACGAGTTACTACAGTTAGGAATGGAGTCACTATGTATGACGTCTTTAGACCAATAGAACAAAGACAATTTCAATTCCATGCAATGCTTGTATGGATAATTCATGATGCCCCAGGGCTAACACATTTTTGTGGTATGTTATAATGTTTGACTACACTTTAACGATATTTAATTTTATGAAGTAGTTATCATGCATGTTTTTTAAATAATCTATTCATTATATATAATTATAAAAAATTGACATATTTAATCCAATTATATATGATCTTGCATGTCCTCTTTGTGGTCCAAAGATGAAATTTCGTCATTCATCAAGTTTAGGAAAGTAGGTGTTTGATGAGTATAGGCACTTCCTCCACATAAATTATAAGTATCGAACTACTAAAAAACATATTTTCAATGGGAAAGAAGAGACTACATCAAAACCACGAAGAATGACACCTCGCCTATAGAAGTTGGAATATAATAGAATTAATCGTCAAAGTTATACATCAGATCAAATTGTTTATCTATCATATATGATATGTTTGAAATTTATATTTTTATATTGTGTTGTGTTTACTCATGCTGGAATTGACAATGATTGTAGTTGTTAATTTGTTTAACTTATATGCTTCATGAAGGTCATCAAGGCATTAATGGCCGACTTCCACAGGGACTGAAAATTTATCCCAGACAATTTAGTAGGTTGCCCTACTATGAGCAGCTAAAAATTGTGCATTTGTTTGATACAATGCATATCAGAAAGAATATAACAGAAATGTTATGGAAAATATTGGATGGAAGGAATGACAAAGAAAAAATTGTCAAAATTTGTAGTGGCATTCATGAAGCCAATCATGCAATGAAAAATTTCATTTAATTAAATAACGATGGAGACCAAATTAATATAAGTGCCCTTACTTGGTTATTAACGGAGCAGCAAAGCAATGCTATAAAAGAAGTCATACGAAAAATTCGATTTCCCACAAGATTTGCTACGAACATAAACAATAGCATAACAAAGAAAGGTGAATTTGGGTTAGGGATGAAAACGCATGATTGGCATACCTTCATTAAGGTAATTATTTGAGTATATTATATATATATTTGTATACTGCATGTACTTTTTAGTGTATTATGTTTTACTTTTGGAAAAATAATGAAAAGATCATTTTATAATTGTTGCAGTATGTTCTACCTCTATCTCTCCCAGACAACTTTGAAAACAATGTCACGCAAGCTATATATGATCTTGGAAAATACATGAGGTAAGTAGCGATATTTGTTCAATTTATTGTATAGATCTTATAATTTCCATTTGTTTTACTTGTTATGTAATATATTATATATTTTTGTTAAATCTCATTAATATATTTAAACCTTGAATCACTTGTAGATGGCTTTCATCTAAAGAAATCCATAAAGAAGATATAAATTATTGGAAGAGAAATTCCTCATCTAATGTGTGAAATGCAAAAGTGTCTACCTTCGACCATTTTCAATGCACAAGAACACTACCTCATACACCAAGTTGAGGAGATTGAATTTTGTGGACCTGTACACACAAGGTCAATGTAGATGGTTGAGAGGCACTTGAAATTTTTGAAGGCTTTGGTTAGACAAAGAGCACATCCTGAGGGTTCTATTGATTTGGAGAATTTTTGCCAAATTTTGAAGTTCCTCATTTTTCTCCAGAAACATCTTCATCAGAAATTATTTGGAATTATGACTCCAATGCAACTCAAACGGAGTCAATCAGAGCTACGGTGCTCGAGATACACTCGGTCAAACCTTCAGTCAACTCAAAGACCCAGGTCAAAAAAAGGTCAAAAATCAAATTTGTCAAAATTATTCAAGACTGGTGTCAATACGAAGAGCTCGTTGTAAGCTTTCCGACGACGTTCGTTTCATCAAAATTGGAGTCTGTACGCCCGAGTTACGAGCAGTCAAAGTCGACCAATCATGTGTGGACATGTGGTAGTCCAGTCAACGCCACATCATCCTAGTCTAGTCAACGGACACATCACTCCAAAGTCTTTGACCAAAAAATTAAATTTTGACATGGCATCATCTCGCCCCTCCACGTGACAGGCCATCAGGGCTTAAATTTGATGGCCGTATGGCCGTATTTAGTCATTTTAGCTGTAAAATACAATTAAAATTTTAGGAAGATTGTATCACTTGAAAGGAAAATTTTTAGTTAAACTGTCAAAATTTCTATGTAATTATTCCTATATATGTTTCTTCAATCTACATATATTTTTCTGAAAATAGATAACCTTTAATATTTGAAAGGCAACTTCAAATAAATGACCGTCAAAAAAAAAAATTGCTTGACAGGCAGGGTCGACTGTCAAATTTAAGCCCTACAGACCATTATTGACAAAAAGTGGCATATTATTTTTATAAAAAATATATATATAAATAATAATTAAAATATATATATATAAAACAAATAAAAAATAATAATAAAAATGCCACATTCTTTTTTAAAAAAACGTGGGCCCCTCCTATATTAAAGGATCTCCACCTATCTTAAAGCCCATATTAAAGCCATGAGTTTTGTTTTAAAACTTTCTATGTTATTTTTAAAAGCCCATTTTCAAGGAATCCCTATTTTTAGGGATTTTAAACCCTTTTTTATTATTATTACCCCTATTAAAAAGGAATAAACTCCTATAAGATAGCAATGGGATTATTTCTAAGGGGATAAAATTTAAAAGATCTCCTTAAAAATATATATATATGTAATTCTATAAGAGTTATCAAACAAAATTATAGGGGATTATTATTTTCCTTTGTAAGCCCAAAATTATAAGGGCCCTTCGTTATTTATCTTGAAGAGATTTTATTATGTAATGGGGGATTTCTTTGTGATTTACATGTAAATTTGGGGAGATTGTAAATCAAGTTGTTTTACACCAAATTGGGTAAATTTGGTGTATAAAAAGGGGTAAATGGGTGAGAGTTGGGCTAAGTGAATTTTTTTTTTGTGAACTAAGTTTTGTACTTGGGAGAATTGTGAGAAGATTTCCAAGTGAGAGTTAGGACTTTTGATAGTGAATTTTATCCTTATGCATTTGAAGCTTAGTGAAGCTTGTTGCATGTAAGAAGGATTTTCTTATGTAATTCATTATTGTTCGAGGAGAAGAAAATCTTGTATCAGGTGGAAGATCTTGTAATCATTTTCTGGAGATTAATCGGATCAGACGCTCTTTGGAGAGGACCCGAAGACGTAGTCATTTTCAACGGCGAACTCCGTTATCAACTCTGTTTGCAATTCGCTCTTTTGTCTCTCTTATTCTGATTTCATCACTTTACTATTTCTGCTTAATTAACCATGTTAATGTGTTAATTTCATTTATGTAATTTGGGTTTTAAAGATTTGTAAACATTAAGCATTCAAATGCAATTAGTCTAGTTCCTAAATCATATCAAATTGTTATCAGAGCTGTGTTTTGACTAGTATTGCAGAATCGAATGCTTACACACTTTGAACTTCAACACGACAAAGGCAAGCTTGAGGAATATAATCCTAAGATCGGGAAATGAAGAACTTTTCAAAAAATGTCTGTGTTTGGAATGGAGGTACCTGAAGAACTCAGTGAGTAGGAGTTTTGAAGAGCCTTCTGGAAAATGAGAGCTGCATTGGAGATGTTTCTCAAAGAAAGAGAAGAACACATGAAACTTGAAGAAGATAATGCATTGAAGCAAGAAGATCATGGAGATTGTAAAGGAAAGAAGAAGCAACTAGGAGGTGGTGATGAACCCCCAAAATATCCTCCGTCTACTTCTTTTCCCCCTTCTCCTTCTTCTTCTACACATTCTCTTTCTGCTAATCCTTTTAAGGGTGTAAATAAGCCTAAGATTAAATTGGATGTTAAATTTGAACTACCTAAGTATTGTGGTGAATTAGATGCTAAAAACTAGATGATTGGATTCAGCAAGTAGAAGTTTATTGTAGAGTCCAAAGCCTCTTTGATGGTGCTTCTACGATCCAATTAGCTACTCTTTGGTTGGGAGGTACAACTCTTACCTGGTGGGAGAGTAGGACTAGAGCAGAAATTTCACAGCATGGTAGAGTCAGTTTAACCTGGACAGAATTTGTTAGTGCTCTTAAAAAGAAATTTTATCCCTTAGGTCACATGCAACAATTAATGATGAACTGGCAAGTGTTTAAACAAGTGAAAGGTCAAACTGTTCAAGATTACACCCACGAGTTCCGTAAGAGGGCTATTGCATTAAATGTTCCTTTGTACACCCAGGACACATTGTTGAACTACATAGGAGGTCTTCATTCCTATCTCAGGCATTCTATTTTGGTTTTGAATCCTAGTAATTTGGATGAAGTTTTTTTCCAAGCTACACATTTAGAGTCAAGAGGAAAGGGTTCTTTTATTGATAAGTTTGATAATGATAACTTTGTAAAGAAATCATCTAAGGTTGTAGAGACAGGAAAAGGAAAGAAGACAACTACAGTTAAGAAGGATGTCAATCTTTCTTGCTCTCAATGTGATAGGAAGGGTCATGATGAAGATCACTGTTGGAAGTTGCATCCCAAATTGAAGCCTAAGTGGGCTCAGAAACCGAATCAGAAATAGAAAGGTAAGGAGAAAGCCACAAATGTTGTTATGGATCTTGGTTCCGATTCTAATGATGAAAATAAGATAACAACTATGGGTTTGAAAGGTAAAGCTCCTATTTCCAATGTTTCCTTTGATAATTGTGCTTCTACTTCTAAAGTTAATGATGTCTCTGAAGATAAGAAAAGGAACGAGTTGTCTCATTTAAGGGTAGTTGCTAAGAACATTAAAATTGATGCACTCATAGATAGTGATTCTCAAGTTAACTTAATTTCTGAAGATGTTGTAAGAAACTTGGGATTGAAAACTACATTACAGAAGAAACCTTATCCACTAGGCTGGATTTACGAGAATGATAAATTGCAAGTAACAAGACAATGCACTTTGAGATTCACAATCACCAGTAAGTTTGTGGATGAAGTACAATTCGATGTGGTTCTACTAGATATCTGTGGGATATTGTTGGGTAGCCTTTATTTATGATTGAAAAGCTATTTTCTACAGAGAAAAGATCATTATCATTTGTTTAAAGATGGCATATAGTATATTGTACATTCTCACATGATTAAGACTAATCGCTCTTTTGCAAACACAGGGCAATTAAAGAGGGTAATTAATGCAAGTAAAGATTTGATTCTTATGTCTGTTAGTTCAGGTGGTTCTAGACTTGAACTTGAAGTAGATAATCAGGGTCAGATGTCGTAGGATGCACCAACAATACAACACGAGGGAATGGTGAATGAAAGCATTGATGGTCCCTTGGGTAAAAATGTTTCTATTGTGAAAGATCGATATGTTGTTGATTTATTCTCTTTCATATCTGCATTATTGTTCAGCTTGATACTATCCAATGGTTGTTGGTTAGTGGCTATGACAGTTGATGTAGATGCTTATGGAAGTGATAGAATAATGTTTTTGTTCAACAATATTGTTGCAGTCTTAATTATGGTTGTGAGCAAGGTATACAGATGTACAAATGATATAGTACAAGTGGGGAGGCCAAGTCCTCACTTAATGTCTGAATAGATGTCACTTTTGGAGGTCCAAAAGTTCTCTAGTGGGGAGGACTGATCTGGAGGATTTTTGTCAAATTTTGAAGTTCCTCATTTTTCTCCAAAAATATCTTCATCAAAAAGTATTTGTAATTTTGAATCCAATGCAACTCGAATGGATTCAATCAGAGCCACGGTGCTCGAGATACACTCGGTCAAACCTTTAGTCAACTCAAAGACCTAGGTCAGAAAAAAAAGGTCAAAAATGAAAGTTGCAAAAGTGGTCAAGATTGGCGTCAATGCAAAGAGCTCGTCACAAGCTTTTCAATGACGTTCATTTCATCAAAATTGGAGTCCGTTTGCCCAAGTTACGAGTAGTCAAAGTCGGTCAATCATGTGTGGACACTAGGCAGTCTAGTCAACACCACATCATTAGTCCAGTCAGCAGACACATCACTCTGAAGTATTTGACTAGCGAATGAAATTTTGACATGGCATCATCTCACCCCTCCATTTGACAGGCCATTATTGACAAAAGGTGGCATATTATTTTTATAAAAAATATATATATATAATAATAAAATATATATATATAAAACAAATAAAAAAAAAAAAAAAATGCCACATTCTTTAAAAAAAAATGTGGACCCCTCCTATATTAAAGGATCTCCACCTATCTTAAAGCCCATATTAAAGCCAACCCATATTAAAGCCATGAGTTTTGTTTTAAAACTTTCTATGTTATTTTTAAAAGCCTATTTTCAAGGAATCCCTATTTTAAGGGATTTTAAACCCTTTTTTATTATTATTACCCCTATTCAAAAGGAACAAACTCCTATAAGATTGCAATGGGATTATTTTGAAGGGGATAAAATTTAAAATATCTCCTTAAAAAAAAATATATATGTAATCTCGTAAGAGTTATCGAACAAAATTATAGGGGATTATTATTTTCCTTTGTAAGCCCAAAATTATAAGGGCCCTTTGTTATTTATCTTGAAGAGATTTTATTATGTAACGGGGAATTTCTTTTGGATTTACATGTAAATTTGGGGAGATTGTAAATCAAGTTGTTTTACACCAAATTGGGTAAAATTGGTGTGTAAAGGGGTAAATGGGCGAGAGTTGGGCTAAGTGATTTTTTTTTTTGTGAACTAAGTTTTGTACTAGGGAGAATTGTGAGAAGATTTCCATGTGAGAGTTAGGACTTTTGATAGTGAATTTTATCCTTATGCATTTGAAGCTTAGTGAAGCTTGTTGCATGTGAGAAGGATTTTCTTATGTAATTCATTATCGTCCGAGGAGACATAAATCTTGTATCAGGTGGAAGATCTTGTAATCATTTTCTGGAGATTAATTGGATCGGTTGCTCTTTGGAGAGGACCCAAAGACAGTCGTTTTCAATGGTGAACTTCGTTATCAACTCTGTTTGCAATTCTCTCTTCTCTCTCTCTTATTCCGATTTCATCACTTTACTATTTTCGCTTAATTAAGCATGTTAATGTGTTAATTTCGTTTATGTAATTTGGATTTTAAAGATTTGTAAACATTAAGCATTCAAATGCAATTAGTCTAGATCCTAAATTAGATCATCTATGGTGGAGGGATATATGGTATACCAGACCATGGTGTACATTACTGAATATCTTCCTAAGTTTGCAACAAAGATCCATGTAGATCACATTTGGGAACCCAACTCCATTAACAAATTCGAAGGGGAGTACCTGATGGGGAAAGGTAGATTGAAGAAAGTGAGAGGTAATTATAAGATGGTCATGGAGAGTAATTATAATACATTTTACATTTGGTTTTTATGTATATTGTACTTATTTAATTATTAATCTTCAATATAAATCAATTATAAATTAAGGTCGTATATCGTGGTAATTAACTAATTATACGTCGTTTGTAAATTTCATTTTTTTTTATACAATTGTTTGAGAGTGGGATGCACTACATTTGTACGTCACAAACAATCTTGATTGGATGACATTATGGATTGAACGATGTCAACAATATGGTCACGCATTAACATGGGAAGGTGTGGCTTCATTGGTTAAAGAAGCTCATCATAATGGAGATTCCAATGTTACACCAAGGGAAATTTATTTAGCATATGGTTTAAGAGATAAACAGGTACGTATAAATATATTAATCACCCATACTATTTAATTATTTTCAATTATATTGATGTATATATATGTTGAGATTTTTTTCTTTGCATACATTCGACCAAGAATAAATATGTTTATCAACTAACGATATTGAAATATTTTTTACATGTTTGACATATTGCAGGTGAAACACCACAAGGCTATGTGATGCAATGGTCATAAATTTTGAATCAAAAAGTTGGATGACACGAAGAAAACTTGTGATTCTGGGATAATTGTAGTCTTTTAGGTGACTAATGTTTCATCTAGAAGCGACATACATCCAAAAGTCTCAGAAAATTGATACTATGGGATTTTGGATGATATACTTGAGTGTGACTTTAAGTCCTTCAAATTAGTTATGTTCATCATCCTATGGAATAGGCTACAATTGAATGAAAATGATCCCGAGAGAACTATTATTGAACATGATAATGGATTTACCATGGTTAATACAAGGTCGATCGAGCGAGCTGGAAATGAGCCCTATGTTCTTCCAAGCCAATGTGAGCAGGTATTTTACTCAGAGGTTCCATGTAAACCGGGTTGGTCATTTGTTATTAGACATGATCCAAGAGGAAGGCCGGTAAACTATAATTTGGTGGAAGAAGAAGATACCGAAGAACTAGAAGATGATGTAGATGATGATCAGGATCAACAGTTAGTTGATGATGTGCCTGATGAAGATGTCGAAGAGGAGGAACTAGATCATGATGATGTAGGAGTTAATGTTCATGAAGATGATATCCGTGTGGATGATGACATTATCAAAACTGATATCAATGACGATGATGATGATATGACCAATCCTTACAATGTCGAATCTGGATCGGATGATACAGACAAAGAGTTGGATGAAGAAGAAGATCAATGACATTGAAATGTATGAGTTATGCAATTGCATTATCTATTTGATATTAATTTCTTGATAGAAGGATATTTGACTTATGTGGTTACATAATTAATTCATGATGTTCTTAATTTTTATGCCATTACATAATTAATTCATGATGTACTTTTTAATGTTTAATTTTAATTCATGATGTTACAACTATTGTAGCTCTTCTAGACATTTCCATATGATCATAATGAATAGTGTTTTGGGAAATTTCATGAAAGATGACACATTGATCGCAGTAGTGAAATAATTGCAAGGTCGTTTAGATTTTTTAAACCAATCACCCTTCACAATGTCATTTTTAGGATCATCTCCATTAATTTGATTACTAGGACACATAAGGTAGGATTTGATTGGCTTATCTTGGAGGAACATTGTGGTTTTTTGTAATGTGAGCAAATTTTGGATGGGGTAGTGGTGCAGGAGCACCTACACCTCATCTTCTATGCTTAATCATGTGATGATAATTAGGGAGGTCAATAGGTTGTTTTAGGCATTTCAAGAATGTTTTATTGTGAATAAGGTAATTCAAGACCATTAGTCATGTTCTTGATAAAGTTTTAAGTTGTGAGTTTGAGTCTTGCACTAAAGAGTTTTGTAGCATTTTTAAGGAAAATTGGAGAATTTACATGTAAAAGGGTACAAGGTTAGTGTCGTGTCAATAATAAGGCTATTATCAAGCCACTAGCATGGTCTTAGAGGTTTCCTAGGAGTTTCAATACATTTGAAAGGTCAAAAATAAAACATTTCAATAGTGATGTTAACAACCTTGAAATTAGTGTGTTTTATGTTTCATGTGATCATAAAAGATTAAAAAGTCAGTTGTAGATGTGGTTGTTCAGTGGTTGAGGTGTAAATCCCTTTAAAAGGCATAACGTGATCATTGTAAAGGTTGTTGATGGTTGAAGATTTAAAATACAAGCTCTTGACATTCAAAAATCTATGTTTTTCTTCAAAATTTCTATTTTTTTCTTGTTTTGCAACACTGTACGGTGACATAGAGTATTTTGATGTGAAATCAATTCCATACGGTCACATACAACCATATTTTAAAGGAAAGTTTCATTACAAACTATCTACTGTATCTTTCTCCTATCCGCCTATATCTGTTTTACATTATGAAATAGATATAAATATATCAAAATTGTGAAAGGACGTGTCCTTTCAAAAATGTCTTTTGATTAACAACAATAACAAACTAGAAATTATGCTCTATTAAGCCATAAATGGAAAAATGTAATTACTAAGTTCTTCTTAATAATCCAGATGATATTTATAAACTACTATGACTGACTTGAAGGATTTAATCTTTACTTGAAAGAACCAACAAATCACACCACATAGATGCAACAAACGTGCATAGATAAACTGAACATATACTTGATATATCAATTTAAATAGCATAAAATTATCAACCCTGGAGACAACTTAATAATGTTTTCAATTAATCCAACAAACAACTAATACCAGAAATGCGCCACAAAATCAAATAACTTCCATTGATTCCTTCAGAGTTTCAAACATGCATCCAAGTCTCTTGTAATGTGAACATCATTGAAAACTATCTATCATATATTTCTCCTATTCATCCTATGTCCTTTTGATATCAAAAAATAGATACTTATACATCAAATGCTTGAAAGGACATGTCCTTTCAGAAATGTCTTTTGTTTAACAAAAATAAATTAGAACAAGTGATTAAGCTTTGTTTAGCCACAAGTGAATCTTTGATAAGTGATCCAAGTAGTCTTGATGCTCATGTGTATCTGCATCTCCTAACACGTTCTGAATTTTGATC
Source organism: Sequoia sempervirens (assembly GCA_007258455.2). Lineage (NCBI taxonomy): Eukaryota > Viridiplantae > Streptophyta > Pinopsida > Cupressales > Cupressaceae > Sequoia > Sequoia sempervirens. The sequence goes on from VDFB02000019.1 coordinate 13,356,143, forward strand.
TCTATTTTCACCATCTTCTTGTTATGTTTGCATGCTTCATCCAATGTTGTATCTTTCTTAGTAGCCTTCTTCAGGATCTCCTGCAATATTGAATCACATTCACCATTCCAACTAGTAGCTTCCTTCAATCTTCATCCATCATCAAAGAATGCAGTGAATCCTTGTTTAGCAGCATCAATTAGTCCCTATGCATCCCCCTGTAATTCTTCAAGAAAATATTTGTGTTTTCTTATAAGATGATTTGCAGTCTCGATTTCCATGCTTTAGGAGCATCCCTTTGGTTTATTTCCTAGAGCTTCTCTTGGATCCTGCCATCTATCCTCTTATGTTCCTATACTGTAGTAAAATTATGTGAATGTGTTCCCCTGAGCTTACTCAACCAAGTCATTAGGCTGGCTTGTCTCTTTTTAATTAGTGCTACAAGTGCATCATATTTCCCTTGAGAATAAGCACTTGATCCTTCCCATTGATCCTTTGTCTGTGAAATTTCACCATGAGTTAACAACTTAGTTGATCCCATTGTGACTCCCAACATATCTTTAAGGCGGTCATTTTATCTCAACATTCTCTCATTGTTCATCTTGTACATTTATTTTTCTTTGATCAACATTTGTATCTAGGCCTTATTTAGTTTTGCTATATTTATCCCAATTTTTGTGTTTCCATAGGATCAACCTCTCCAATCTTCAGAGTCATAACATGCCCAAATGCTTTCTCAGTATCAACAACTAAATTTTTGTTAGGTGGATACAAGGCCCAAATCATTAATGACCCTTCATCTAGATTATATTTAGAGCCTACGTATACTATTGTCACCCCCTCAGGGCTGAGCTTATGTGTGGAATTATTATTCTTTAGAAAACTATCAAAAAACAATGAAGAAGTGAGATCCAAACCTGGAAAGATCACAACACCAACATCTTCTAACATTTTCCTTCCTTTCTCAGGGGTCATACCCGCCTTCTCTCTTTCCACACTCAATTTCAGATCATTTAATAACTGCTCCTCATTACTTGGTGTGATATTGTCAACTGTTTCTCTTATTGCTTTTCCTTTTTGTTTATACAAGAAAGCCCTAAACTCTGGAGAATTTTCAAATTCACTATCTGCCACAAATGATTCATATTCTATTTGTCTTGTGTCTGTGTCTAGGCTTTCTTCAATACCCAATTCTCTGGTAGGGCATTTGTAGTCCTGGGTCCTCAATCCAGAAATATTTTTGGGTGGGATTTGTGGCATATCATCTCCAGATGCCTCCTCTCTAGAAGATAACAATTTTGTATCCTACAGTCCTTGGTTATATTCTTCAACCACTCTTTTTGCTTCTTTTGCTTCTAAGTTCATGATCATATTATCAAACTGATAGGGTACATGATTATACCCTCCAAATTTTATCTTTTGTTTACTAGAATTAATGTATCCTTTTAGGTCAAATTTCTTTCTTGGTGGTCCTTTTTTCATGTTGTATTGTAATAACTTGTCAAGAATCAGATCATATCCTTCCTTTTCCAACATAGTAAAATCACCAAAGCATAGTGTACTAGGCATAAAAGCTTGCTTTCAAAAAGAGCTCAAGTTCATAACACTAGAAAAGTCCATTTTCCTGACAATTTCTAAATAGTCAATCTTGTCTAGAACTGTTTTGGGGAGAATAAATGGGGTATCCTCAAATCCATACACTCTAATCATAGTAGCATAATCCAAATAGTATCAATCCCCCCATTTGTGATTAATTGGCCCATTAAAATCCTTAGGTCTAAGAAACCTCTTTATTTCTTCAGACAAAGGATAGGCACACAGATGATTGTAGAATTTATACAATGGTTTTACAAAATATTCCTCAAAATGCACAAAATAGGAATTATCAAACCTGTTGTCCCAGATAGCAGTCCATAACTGAACGGGCAATAACTTTCCTTCCTTATCGAACTGCGAAACCCTTAGTTTCTTAGGCCACATCCCTAACTCTTGTCCAAAATATAACACTATGTGCATTAATAGTGAATAAAACTTAAGATGTAAAACAAGGCCTCCATTCTTTATTGCCATCAATCCTGAATCAAGACCTTTGAAAATATATGAGGCATAGTCAAAAGGCTTGGAGTTGTGACATTGAATATCTGCTGAAATCACCATGGGCACAATTGACATGTATTCAAGGACTTCCATTCCCAACACCCGACCTACCAAAAAATAGGTGTATCTCATATAGGGCACAAATAAGTCAACATCAAATAGGGGTCCATCACTATCTTCTAGCGGAACTGGTTTTCCACCCTGTTTAGTTATGTGTAATGGTAGCCTCCAACCCTTATAAATTGTGTCCATCGTGTAGAATTCCTTCTCTAATTATTCACATACAATTTTTTCATTACATACCCCTTCCAATTTGAAAACCTCACCTATTGCATCTTCTGATACATGCATAAATAGTTTCCTAGATGGGTCGTAGATGGCTTTAAGCTTTAAATTATAATGGGTAGCTAACAACTTCACCAATTCTACATTAATGAACACATTAGGGAAAACAAGCTTCCCTAGGTTAAGATTCCATAGATTACATACTGGTTCGAAAGGATTCCTTTGATGATAATGAAAACTAAACAAGTCATAACCTCTTATTGGGGTCCAAATATCACCTATGTGCTTACATTTATCATCCAATTTATCTACTTCTACCCTAAGCTATGCAGAATGTCTAGATTTGGGTCCAGAGCCAAGTAATTGATCAATAAGATCTTGATTTAATTTTCTCTCAGTGCCCTCTGGCTCAACTTCAGACTCAATTTTCTATTTTTTTTCCTTTAGGGTGACTACTTTCCCCATGTTTCCTACCTTTTAATTTTCCTAAGTTGGTAGCTTCCATTTTATCTTTTTAAAATTGCAAAATTTAGAGTACAAAGAACTTACTATATTTCGCTTGAAATCTTTGAACTAAAGAAATATCCTGGCCCTTTGTTTTTCCCCTTTGCTTCCTCTGCTACCAATTTCACAACAACATATTCGATCAATTCCCTTCAATTCATGAAATTACTTATGCTTTGTGGTGCCATTAATGTCTTAGCTTAAGCATGAGTGTAGCTGATCTTTGAATTTACCCAATGTCACATCAAATGTTCTATCAGCAAGAAATTTAAAACTTTGGGTGATCCTTTTATTCAAGCTTGACTAATGTTCATTAAAAATTCTTTTGGTCAGGGAGACATTACGTCAATATCACATAATCAATCCATCTGATTCATATAAATGTCACCAAGAGTTACCCTGACGACTATCTTGATCTATTTGTGTCTTCATCGGCAAGACATGGTGTATTGCTAAGACATTAAGTAATTTTCCTGATGTTATAAGTCTCCTCGATGATTATTCCTTCGATCTCAAGTATGTCGCCAAGACTCATGCCGAAGTATTCTTATCGGCGTGACATAGTGGGTCGGGAGGACATTTTTAACTCATTCTGATTACATTTTTCTTGGCGATAGTATGTTTCTTTGTTTTTTCGGCAAGACAAGATGATTTTTCCCGATGATTTTTTATCGGCGAGACAAATGCACTTGAGCTAACTCAGGGATCTTACTCTGATGGTGTTGGTTTGGCCAATACAACTACTTGTGCTTTGATTGGTGAGACAAGATAGGTTTCTTGCCGATGGAACTTCATCAATGATACCTATATGCTTAGTATGACCTTTTCATTTCACCCCGATGAAACTTGTCTTGCCGACGAATCTCTTTATTGGTGAGACCATGGACCATGTCATCCCGATGTGTATCTTCTTATGTAATCTAATCGGTGTGACATTTTTGTTCTTTCACCAAAACGCTGAAAATGAGAATATAATGATTTATGAATCAGAGAGACCTGAACAAATTCTTGCTAATACGGGTTATTTGAATACTATATTTTGGAGGTTTTTCATGATATCAAATGGTCAAGAATGATGTGATCATATGTGACTATGATGGATTATACTCAAGATAAGGTTTTCTTTAGGGAATCAACGAGTGCAAAATCACTGTAAAATTTTCAAAATTTTATAGTTCCAACAGAGGCATAAAAATTGTTGCCCCAAGGTTTCATGGGCATATGACAAGTTTAAAGGCTAGTTGCTTTGTAAAATAGGCCTTATCAGCCTAATCAGCACAACCTAGAAAGGGTGATTTTGGTGATTTGGTCCAAAGGACTTGTAATTTTCCCTTGAAGTATGTTTAATAACTCCAAAATGAGTGTCTAAAACCATCAAGGGTTTCTCTGGTGATTTGGGAAAGTTTTGAGTTATTGGGAAAAAACTAGGTTTGCACTGTTACAAGGATTCAAGGAGTCAAAGTGTGAAATTTGACTTTTGTTGTTTTTCAGGCTTTGAGAGTTGTTTGGATTGTTTAAATTGGTCATCTTAAACTTGTTGGAAGCTTCTTTAAGGAAAATTTCCTGGTGATTGCTAGCTACAAGGCGTATTTGAAAAGGTGCGAGTTCGAGGATGATGATGCCTGAGCAGTACCTAGTTGGAATGGTTCACTGGTCTGTAGATGTGGTATTTTGAAAGCATAGTTCCTTTCTGTAGCAAAGAATGTTGAAATAGTAATAGCATATGGTTTTTTGGAGTCAGTCCCAGGTGTCGTATATGTAATTATAGGTCTATAGTTTTTCTATCTCTGAGTAGGTAGTATCTCTGGGATGGCCACTCCTATAGAAAAGGCCTCCTAGAAATTTTGGTTGTAATGCATGGTTTGGGTAGGTAGGTGCTCTAGGTTGGTCAGTATTATAGAAAAGGCCTCCCAATAATTTTTGGATGAAACTCATGTACTCTCTTTCAAAATAAATATAGGGTGTTGCCCCTTGCAGTGTTTAACGATAAAAAAATTTTCCAACATTTGAACATCTGAGTCTTTTTGATGAAAACATCATTACAAAAAAAAACTATCTACAATATTATTTTTTCCTATTTGCCTCTCTCCTTTTGATATAAAAAAATGGATACTTATACATCAAATGTTTGAAAGGACACGTCCTTTCAGAAATGTCTTATACATTAAATATCGCCCAGAGTCACCTCGATAATTATTTTGAACCATTTGTATCTTCATCGGCAAGAGATCATGTATCGCTAGGATATTCTGTAGTTTCCCCAACGTGGTGAGTCTCCCCGATGATTATTCTTTCGATCTCAAGTATGTCGCCAAGACTCTTGCTGATGTAATCTTATTAGTGTGACATAGTGGGTCGTGTAGACATTTAGAACTTACTCTTGCAGATATGCTTCCCTCATTCTTCATCGATGAGACAAGATGGGTATCTCGCTGATGAAACTGCATTGCTGAGACCATAGGCCAGTCCTCCTGATATATCTTCTCAGGAAATTTTGATCACTGTAACAGTCTTGATCTTTCATTGATATGCCTACATTTGAACAAATATTTTTTTTAAAAAAATTGCATTGTTTTGTCAAACTTTCAACGAAAGCAACTGACGAACCTCCAAAAGCGTCTGATGAATTTGCAATACGTCTAAAAAAAATTGGTCATTATGGTTTCCCATTTCATCGCAATGTCGACGAAATTTTATTGTTGTTCTTTTGATCTCAAGTATGTCACCAAGACTCCTGCCAATGTAATCTTATCGACATGGCATAGCGTGTTGGGTAGACATTCAGAAATTACTCCGATGGTATATGTCTTGTTGATATGCTTCCCTTGTGCTTCATTGATGAGACAAGATGAGTATCTCACAGATGAAGCACAATTGCTAAGACCATAGGCTAGTCCTCCTAACATATCTTCTCAGGAAATTTTGATCGTTGTAATAGTCTTGATCTTTCACCGATATTTGCAATACGTCCAATGAAACTTTCATCATAATGACTTGCCTACTACATCGCAAATTCGACGAATGTTTGTTATTGTTCCGACGCTTTGGAAAATGAATGCCACTTGTGTTTTGTATATTGTTCATTGTTCGATCAACAAAATTTTCATCAATATTTTGATGAACATCAGTTCCCTTTTTTCATGGTGGCAACCGATGAAGCTGAGTCGTGATTTCGACATTAAAAAATCTAGTCAGGAAAATGACGAAAAGTTTCCGACAAAAAATATTTTAGTGATTCGTCAATATTCTGACAAGAGGTTGTCGATATTTCAACAAAATTTCATCAAAAATTGGAGTCAAATATAGTAGTGATTAAGCTAAAATCATAAGGAGGGCCCAAACAAGTCAGAAAAAGTAGAAGGGTTACTTTTTTGGTGACTCCATTTAGCCCCCACTTTAGTGAGAGGATGAACTTGCTTCAAACTTACACTAAAGTAGACATTCAAGAGGGGTCCAATCGTACCAATGTGGATGGTCTAGGATAACAAGGACCTAGGAGGCAGTCAAGCCCCTAGAATCCAAGATCCTAAGTCAAACCATCATAAGCACAAAAGGACAGACAAGGTGTATAATATGCAACATCAAGATACACAAACATGCAATGTCAATAACCAGAACAAAGAAGAACAAAAATAAGCAAAAATAAAAAGGTGGATCAAGCTTCGACCATTTGTCCAACATGATGGGGATCAAATCTAGGTTGTTTCTCCAAAAAATGCATACTCACTCTAAGGCAATGGAACTCTTGGTTGTCCATCAGGTGAGAAGTCCTAAAAGGTGAGAAACATACACTCATGGCTAGTATGCACTCACACACGTGCAAGTGACTATGGGGAAAGTCATGCCTCAGATTGGGCTTCCTACTCAAACCATACCAAAAGTTATACCTCTTGATAACTTTGGTAAGGTGCCAAGTAAAATGATCTTTGAGCGTCATGAGACAAACAAAACTTCGTATGATTGGATCTCATGAACAAATAAGATGGTTCCACAACATGCAAAGTGTGTTATGCAAGGTGGCCATATAAGAATTGTTGCAAATATGAAAGTGTAAGATATGTTGAAAGGAATTTTTCTTACTTCATGCAAGGTCTCTTCTTAGGGGACATCGTGCCTAACGTCTCCAAGAGAGGACAAGTCAAAGAAGTATCATACTCTCAGAGGGAATCAAACCCAATGACACCACCAAGAAAAGGATGCATCACAAGGAAAAAAAAAACCACATAGTGAAACATGAGTGTCAATGTATGCCCCCACTTTAAAGTGGTTGTTAAAACCATTGCTATGAGAAATTTCTTTAAAGTAGAAGAAGACATGAGAGCTTATTCAGAAAGCCCTATTGCAAGTCATATGTTTCCAAATCGAACTACGTCATCAATAAGTATGTCACATGTGAGTCGACTTAAGGCATGTCATCCACATCCCAAGCTTGCTCTTATATGTACATGAAAGGTGATCAACTAGCCAAAAGAGACAATGACAAGTGACATATGAGGACAAGGCTACTTAACCCCTTGCCCCCACTTAGTGCAGGAAAAGGATGAGCCGAATAGGATGAAAATAAGTATCAATTAAAGGAATCAGGTGCTTCAAAACAATGAAGAGCATCACACTCCTTGAGATGTTGAATTTTGTTACTTAAAGCCTTACATTCATTAGTAGCATGACCATGAACTCTATGATATGCACAAAATGAATTCTTGTAGTAAAATTCCTTTTGCGTTCTTGGAGGGAGGGATACCAAACGATCCTGGAGGAGTCTTGGCAAGATATCTTCTTGATCAATGGTAGAAGATGTTCCTTTATTTTGCGACAAAGACATCTCTTGCTTAGTACAAGATGTCATACCTATGCAAGATTTTTCAGATTGCGAGATTCTTTTCTCTCCTTGAAAGGAGGATTTAAAATCTAACAAATTCAAATCATTAGTTTTTTGCAAGATGACATTGAAATTAAGTGAAGATGTCTTTGTTTGGTTCATTTCTTGCAAAGGATAACTTTCAAGACCACTAGTTTCTAGGAATTCAGGATGCACTAATGTTAATGTTGGCTTAGAGGAATCTTTTGTAATAGTGTTAATGTTAAGTGAAGGCTTGTTTGTTTCTTTTGAGGGACAATAACCAAGACCATTAGTCTTTTCTTGCGTGTGAGGTTCTATAGGGACACATATACCTTGTTCTCTAGCAGCACATCCTTTTCCACTATATCCAAGTTGTTTCATAAGCTCATAACCTCGTTCATAAAGTTTTTTTTATTTCTTTTGGATTCGATGGTTGTTGATAATCAGCTTCATCAAACTTTATTGTATAATTTTTTTCTTCTTTTAAAGTGGTTGAGGTGGATTCTTTCAAAGGGTCTTCCAAATTTTGTGTTGTCATTACTGCTTTTTCTTTCTCACACTGCTTTATTATGATCTTTGGTTTCCCATCAGAGCTAGGTGTGAAATCTAAGGAACCCCAGTCATCGTCAAAGAGATTAATGACTTCCTCAATATGTTTGTCTTTTTCTTTTTGTTGCATGGGTTCTACTTGTGTGGTTGGTGTTAATGTTTTCAAGGGGTTCTCTTTATTTTTCTCAAATTGTAAGACACTATAAGGCTCATGATCAACATCAAGTGTGTACACTATGTTGTTGTAGACATACGTCATTTTATTATGAAGAGTAGAAGGCACCACATGCATCTCATGAATTCAAGGTCTTCCTAAAAGAATATTGTATGAAATATCATCGAGCATAACATGGATCGGTGTTTCTAAAGTAGCTTTTCCAGTTGTAATAGGAAAAGTAATCACACCGAGTGGTCCCTTTCCAATATTGTCAAATCCACTAATACATAAAGAGACCAGTTGAATTTTTCATTTTTCTATGCCAAGCCTATCCAAGAGGGCTCACTTTATCCCTTTTCTATTGTCAACGAGGGCTCACTTTATCCCTTTTCTATTGTATTGAGCTATGATCATGAAAGCATCATTTTGTTTTTGCACTTCCAAAGGGGGGAGTTCACTTTGGTGGAAAATAATGTCAGCATTTATTCCTTGAATCATAGCTACTATGTCATTCAGGTTTACACTAGAGGGAACCACAACTTGTTGCAAGGCTCTTTGAAGCAAAGTGTGATAATTAGGTGAATTCAGAATTAAGTCCCATAGGGATATCTTTGCAGTAGTATTCTTAAGTTGTTCAACAAGATCATACTCCTTCCCACTATGCGAAGTTAAATAGGGAGCACTAGGAAAAATGAGATTAGGAAAAGTGAGGGATGTTGAAGTTGTTTGTGTTGGTTGTGCATTGTTTCTAGTATTATATGTATGAGAAATGGTATTATGACTCAGCGGCTGCAAAACATTGTTCTTAGGTGGGTAAAGGATAAGTTCGGGTTTGTTTTGAGTTTGAAGTTTGTGTGAGGGTGGCTAAAGGATTAGGGGATTTAGAGGATGTCCCATGGGGTATGTAGGAGGTCCAATAGTTGAAGGGGATCTAACAGAAACTTGCACATTCATAACTTCGGCGGTCTTGGTTTGATGTATTTCTAATAAAGGGAAATCTAGAACCACCTTTTTATCATCACCTAAGGAAGCCACCTTACTATTGTTGTCATTTTATTGCACCATGATATTCTCCCTAGGAGGAGAGTTTTTAGGAGAACTAAAAACCAAATGTTCTTGACATTCAAGGATTGGTTCTTCCAAAATGAAGTCATCACAAGAACATAAATGATCAATGGTTGAATTGTATTATTTATCAATGATGGTATTCTCTTGTTTAATAATTTTTTCCCCATGGGAAGAGGGGAAATCAAGATTCCCATGAATTTCCTTGATTAGATCTTCTAACGTCAAAATATCATCTTCACAACTAGGGAGGGAAACTAGGAGAAGAACAAATACAATTGTCATGATCATTTATGATTTCATTCCTTTGTTCCCTAATGTCTTCTAAGATAGGATAGGTAGGGGAAGAATCATAAAGAGGGTTGTTATAGACCTTAAAGGTTTGATCATCCAACACCAACATATATTCCCCACTTACGCTTTCATCCTCTAAAACATTATCACAAGAGGGGAAAGTGTTAAGAGATGAATGTATACTAGTTGAATTTTCAATGGTCTCTTGTTGTGTTATGTTATCATCATGATTACCTATGGTTGTTTCTTCTTTCTCATAAATGTCTTGCCTAATAAGAGAGGTAGAAGGAGAGAAACAACTAGGATTCTCAAAACTCTCATTGATTGGTTCTTCTAACACCAAAATATCTTCTTCACCAATAGGAGAGATATTAGGAGAAGAATGAATATGATTGTTAGAAATGTCCAAGGTTGTATTCCCTTTCACTAAAACACTCTCATAGGGAGGGGATATGAACTATTTCTTAGCGTGCCTAGATATGTAAGACACTAACATTGTTTGAACAAAAATGAAAAGCACTTTTAACCATCTCATGCAATGTTTCAACAATGTAAACAATGTATATCCAAAGATGCAAAACACTTTTATCCCATGTATGCAAAAATTTAAGAATAAAAACAATGTATATCCCAAAATGAAAAGCACTTTTACCAAATCTATGTAAAGTTTTATGAATAGAAACATTGTGTATGCAAAAGTGAAAAGTGCTTTTATCCATATTATACAAAATTTTAGAAATGTGAGCATTTTCAGATCTAATGATGCTTGCTATTGAAATGATTTGAAAAATGACTACCCTAAATTGATGTTTTTGACCTAGATGCATAAAAAAAATGTTACCAAAACTTTTTAGACTTATAGTAACATGTAGTCTAAAAATTGGACTAGGACCGATTTGCCCAAGGTGGTGAATGAGTCCTAGTTAGGGTTTTTTTCAAAATTTAAAAAAAAAATTAATTGATTTTGATGATTTTTATGTTGTATGACCTGAATACTAAATGCAAATGCAATTTTTAGATTTTTTTTCAATGATTTGAGATGTAAAAATGCAACCTATATGCACTTTCACTAATGCAAAATTTGAAACCCTAGAATGTCAATTAACTAATGCAAACTCTAATGCAAGCTAATTCTAGGATAATGATGGAATCCAAATTAGAAAAGAAGGTATTCTAATTGCAAGTTCACCAAAATGGAACCTAGAATTTTTTCGCCACTAAGGGTTTTAGGACCTAGGGCAACAAGCTTCTATAGTTCACATTCAAGGATGACGCTAGAGATCTCACCCCAATAGTGGAATAGAGGTAATAGATTTGACAATAGGGTATCCTATGGTATGATTTCAGATTACAAAATGGGTTTTCCACCAAGTTTAGAATTGGAAAGACAATGCAATGAAGGATGAAATGCAAAACCCTAGTTTGATGCAATGCTTCACGAAATGACTTGGAAATGCAAACAAAACATAACAAAAAATTGTAAAACAAAAAGTGTGCACCTAGAAACTTGTTGGAGATTGAATGGAGCTTTGAGGTCCTGAAAAATCTATTTTTCTAGCCTAGTGGGACTCATTCGCCATTCTAGGTGAATCAGTCCCAAAACTGGGTCTCTGCACAGGATCAAGTTTTAGCCAAATGGGTATCTAGATGTGCAAAGATCTTTGGAAAACTCCTGCAGTGGGACTCATTCGCCACAAATGTGGGATTAGTCTCATTTTGTCGTGAAGTGTCCCAGGAGTAGAATCTTGAACTAAAACTTAGCAAGCCTCCGATGATGGATACAATAAGCACTTTCCCACTGATTTGATGCAAATTGGATGGATATTTTTCCCTAGATCTTAGTTTCCATGAGTCTTGACAAATTTTCATGACAACTTTGACAACATTTGCAACTTTGTCATTTCGGTGCTTTTGAAGGCTTCAAATCCACTTTTCTTCAATCTACAAACCTGCAATCACACATTAAAGAGGGAAAAACTTGTTGATTGTTAGGGAATAGGGGTTTGCCTTGGTAAAACCCCTTTTAGGTAATTAAACCAAATGATGAAATAATGGAATTAGAAACTTGCCATGATGATGGATCTCAAATTGTTGCAACATTTGATGAAGAATTATTCCCTTGAATGTGCTTCAATGCACTTGAATTCTCTTGAAGACACTTGAATGCTCTTGTGAACTCAATTTTCTATTAGGAGTGCTCTCACAAAAGTATTAGGTCACTTGATTGCTTGTTAGGATAATATGAGTGAAAGAACCTTATATTTATACTTAGTTATGCAAGAATTCCCAAAAATACAACACTACAAGCCGACATGATATCTAGGAGAATAAAATCCCACCAAAAATTTGAATTAAATTTCAATTTTGGTCACATGAGACTCATTCACCCAAAGTGGTGAATGAGTCCCATCAGACATAATGTATGGGACCAAAAATCAAAAGTGCTTAAAAAGGTGTAAAAACATGTTTGGGACGCCAAAAACTAGGTGGGACTCATTTTCCCAAAGTGACGAATGAGTCCCATATCACTAAATTTGTGCCACACAAGCTAGAAACACTTAAATTGTGATTGGTTACTGATTGGTGTTGGGATTATCCTAAAAAAGATGCAATAAATGAGACTTGTGGATGCCAAATAGGGCCAATTAAAGCATAAGAAAACCCAATTATTAATGACAAGCCTAGAGGAATGTGAAAGTGTGTTACAAAACTTTACAACACTCTAAATAAGGCGAGATTAATGTTGATTATTATTAAAATTATGTTTATTATGCTTAGTTAATTGATAAAACCATAGAAAAGTGTTAAAGTGTGTTACAACACTTTACAACACCTTGGCAAAGTACCATTAAAATCCCATTAGTTCACAAGGGCCCCAAGACCTAATGTGAATGTGTTATCCATATTACAACACTAAATCAAGGCAAAATTAAGCCAAAATCACAAGGAGGGCCCAAACAAGTTAGAAAAAGTAGAAGGGTTACTCTTTTGATGACTCCACTCTTCATCTATGGCTTCCATCTAGGAATTTGCATCATGGATACTCGTAGCCTCTCTAATAGTCCTAGGCTAATCAGTGCTAGAAATCAAAGAAAATATGCAACTAGAATCCAACATAGAATATCCAAATCTTTCTGGTTTCCACCTAACACACGTAGACCTCATCAATTGTTGAGGTTGAGGTTCTTTCTCTTCTTAATATCTTTTAGAGCTGCTTGAGCTCTCTTTATCATCAGACCCCATAGGAGTACATAGTTCATCTTTATTTGGAGTTGGTGGGATCTAAACTACCTCCTTTTTCTATTTCTCTTTTTTCTTTACTTGCAAATAAATAGTGGAAGGTTTCAACTCTCAAAAGATCACACTTCTACTATAGAGAACCTCTTCTGCAACTGGATCCCAAATCTTGTAACCCTTCACACCGACACCATAGCTAATAAAGATACAATTAACCACCTTATTCTTTAATTTAAATCTTTTCTTATTAGGCACATGAGCATATGCCTCACAACCAAAGAATCTGAGATGTCTCATCAAGGGATTCTTACCATAACACACCTCCATGGGTGTCTTTTCAATAAGCATTGAATTTGAAGATTTGTTAATTAGATAGCATGCCATGACTACAACTTCAGTTACGTAAATTTTTTGTTCAAGGCCAACACCACTTAGCATACTCCTAGCCCTCTCCATCAACATTCTATTCATCCTCTCTACAACTCCATTTTTTTGTGGGGTGTATGGAGTTTTCTTGTGTCTCTTATTCCCATAGTCCTTACACAACCTGCCAAATTCTAATGAACAAAACTCACCACCATTATCATTCCTCAAACACTTAATCTTTCTACTAGTTTTATTTTCAACCAAGGATTTGAATTCCTTAAACTGGCTAAAAAATTCAAACTTACTTCTAAGCAAATATACAAATGTCCTTCTACTATAGTCGTCTATGAATGAGAAAAAATACATAGATCTACATAACGGAGTAACATTAATAGGACCAAATAAATCTGAATGAATATAGTCCAATATCCCAAAAGACTTATCAGAACTAGAATAAAAAGAAACATGGTGTTGTTTTCTATATATACAATGTTCACAAAAAATAAATCAAGATTACAATCATCAAGTCCTTCAACAAGGCTCTCATTTTTTAGGGCCCTAAGACCATTCTTACCAGTATAGCCAAGTCTTCGGTGCCATAACATTATCTTCTCAGCTAGGAGTTTCATTTCCAGAGCATTGGCACCCTTAGGTACCCAAAAAGCACAAACATTAGATGTATCAACTATAATTTTATTCTCTACTCATTTGATGGTGAGGATGAAGAATATTGAACTCTCTTCTTGGACTCCAAAAAATTAATATTTCACTGAACAATGCATGCCTCCAACTTATACAATATACAATCCAAACACCCTTAGCAAGCACCATAGAACCTCTAGTCATCTTACAACAACCACTCAAGAAAACAACCTGCACACCCACATCACTCAACTTACTAAAATTAGGTTCCATGCCAAACCAAGGATATGCAGGACACCATCAATTCTCTCCACTCTACCATCAGGGAATCAAATCTTGACTCTTCTATGACCAACAATCTTTAGGTGAGAGTCATCACCTATATACACCTTCCCACCATCATACTCCTCATACTTTGAGAACCAACCTTTATGAGAGGCCATGTAAGAAGAGACACCTAAGTATATAAACCACACATCTTCTAATGCATACATTGCTAAGGTAGTGAAAAAATCATGTACATCATCTTGAGAGGGCTTATCATATTCAGAATTAGAGAGACTTATTTTTCTCCTCCTTACAACCTTTACGAAAATGACCAAATTTGCTGCAATTCTAACATTTTTCCTTGAACTTCTTACCAAGAGACTTACATCTCCCCAAAGACTTAGAATTAGATTTATTATCTTTCTTTTTTCATTTCTCCTTTGATCTTCCTCAAACAACAAGGGCCTCCTTGGACATCTTAGAAGACTTCCTTTGCATCTCTTTAGACAACAATGAAGCAACCACATCATCCATCTTGGAATTGGTTTTTGTGATTTCAATAGCCATCACCAAGTGATCCCATGAGTCTGCAAAAGAGCATAATAGGATCATGCGATGATCGTCGTCCTCTATTTTCACACCAAGAAAACCTAGTTGAGAAACACGCACATTAAATGCATTCAGATGATCAACAACATATCCTCCTTCCTCCATGCAAGGGGTCCAAATCCAATATTCTATGCAAATATTAATCATCTTTACATGCATGGTGTCCCACTAGAGAAAATCAAGCCAACTGCCAATTTAGAACTCCCTTTTGACTTCTAATCAAGCCGACTAGTTGTCACAATCTTGTTTAACATCTTTCAAAATTCTACCAAGTGACAACTTTCAAAAGTAAGGAAACATGTTGCTATGACACACCTTTGAGAGGTTTTTACAAACTTCTCTTCCCAATTGAGCACCCCAAGTGACAAGTGGCACAATTTGGTGCTCTTCACCAAACTTGTAGGAAGCCAACTTGCAAACGAGTCCCACAATTTAATTTAGCAACTTAGAAAACATATCACTTAGGATTTAATCAATAAAATATGCAACAAAGGGAATAATTTAATTAATGAAACAATAATTGGAGACTCAAAGGTTGAGACACCTTAATCCCAATATTAATGGGGTATGTTGTTTTCAATAAAGTGAGAAGCCTTAATAGGTGTTAGTATCAAGATGGATTTGTCATATGCCTATATGCCATTGCATGAAAAAGAGGTCCAATTACACAAGGAAAAGAAAATGTTGCATATTATGGAGAAAATGAGGTGTTGTATATAGAAGTTGAGTTGGATAAAATTATGTTTCCTTAATGGTAATATTATAAATCATGTTGACCCCATTTCACACACTCTAGTTCTTTGTTCTAAAAATGGTGACATTTAGGATATGTATTTTGATGATGCTTACTCTAGGGAAAGTAACAATGCAAGTATTATTTAGTGCCACCTAACTACATAAGTTATAGATTTACCTTCAAATTAAGTTTTGAATGAACTACCATTATGGTTGAATATAGTGTAGTTGTGGTTAGGGAACCTTGTCAGGAAACCCAATCACAAAACTTCCATAATTAAAAATTACAAATCTATTGAGTTAATAAAAACAATTCAAATTATTTTATTGATTTGTAGCATACAAGAGTACATAATTATAGAATGTGATTACATGCAATTTTTCCTCCTCTCTATTCAATCTAAAAAATACTAGAAAAAAATATTCAAACGATTTCATTTCCTTCATATATTCCTTGTGTGATGGAAGTTCAATCTTTTCCCCAAGAGTTCAACCATTTTCCCTAGATGATCACCCAATTGTTGCTTCAAACAATTCATTTTTTACCTTGTTATTCCATAGAAACTCTTTGTTCTCCTGGTTAGAGGTTTCTACCTCAATAGTGTTGGGAATAGGATGCCATTTAATTGCAATCCTAAACATATTTCATGTATCTCCTGAGTCCTTGGAAAGTGTTCCTCAACACTAGGATTAGAAAGAGATTAAATTTGAATGAAATGAACATGTGAATTGACATTTTTAATTATTCCTAAATGACAGGAACATGTGGCGATGCCTAAGAAGAGCTCCTACAAAATAGGAGCACATGGGGTGCCCACATGGAAGGTGGAACCCACCTTGATTTTAGTTAACTATTTGGAGGAAGATAACACTTCAATAATGTATGTAAAGATCCTAGAAGTTAGGAATTGATATTTACATGAGTGGAGTTCAGTTCAGTTCAATTCAATTTAATTTAGTTTAGTATCAATTCAGTTCAGTTTAGTTCAATTTAGTTTGGTTCAATTTAGTTCAGTTTAGTATCGATTCAGTTCAGTTCAATTTAGTTTAGTTATGGGTCAGTTATCTTTAGTTTCATTTAGTTCATTTGAGTTTCTTGTTAATTGAATTTGGTTTACTTGTGTTGCATGATAGATAACAGGTGGCTACATTCAGTTAAGTGGAGATGATCAATCATGCATCATGTTTGCATGAATTGATGGAGAGATATGTTTCAGTTAACAGAGATTGACTTGGACCCACCTTGGGCACCCAAGTTGAGATATTGGAGTTAACACCTTTGCATGAGAATATATTTATAAAGCTCAGTTAAGTGGGGCCCATTCTTGGGTACCAACTTTGAGGAGAAGCTTGGAAGATATCTTCATAATCAACGTTGAGTTAAGACTTCAGTTTGGGATGCCCAAATTGATGAAGGATTTGGTTTGACATTGTTTTTCATGGAAGAACTCTACTTGCACAAGAATGGCATAGATATTTGTGAGGAGCTTTATCCTCTTGTAATTTTCAACTCTTTGGAGTTTACAATGTTCACAATTGTATATTTATTGCAACAAGTTGAAGAGAGTTCTAAGAGAGTAATTTTGTGAAGCATGACATAGGATGTGTGGATTCACGTTTGGATATATGAGAGTTTATTGTAGATTGTGAAGAAGAATTTTTGAATGAAAAAGAAGCATCTCAAGCAAGGATTGATAAAGAATTATTGTAATCTTGTCCTAAGGTTAAATAATACAAGTACTATTGATTCTAGTAGTGGAGTTTTTTCCCGAAAGGGTTTCTCCATAGTATATGTTGTGTCACTTCTATCTTCTGGTCTTATCCTTCTACAATCTTTTGTCTAGTACAATTGATGAAATTGATCTAAACATATTAATCATACACAAATAATTGTTAACAAAGAACACTTAATTAGATCTACAATCTTATAGTTTTTCAAAGTATTAAGTTGTCATAATTACCTCCATTTTCAACAAATAGGAACCAAGAATTTGTGACCCTTCATTGGTGGTTCCTACTTCCTGGGGAAATTTAA
Source organism: Sequoia sempervirens (assembly GCA_007258455.2). Lineage (NCBI taxonomy): Eukaryota > Viridiplantae > Streptophyta > Pinopsida > Cupressales > Cupressaceae > Sequoia > Sequoia sempervirens. The sequence continues at coordinate 13,373,804 of VDFB02000019.1, forward strand.
TTTTTATTTTGTTCTTTATTTATCTTTTGATTTGGAGTTTTGATCTCAATAGGATCTCAACAACATTTACTATGTGATTAGGGTTTTGGCACGATTGGCAACCAACACCCTTGGAACTATGTCAAGGTTTCTATCCCCATTAGGAATTTGGTACCTTATCCTTCCGAGTGTAGTTCTTTTCTAGGGTTCTGACCCTAATGGGAATTGATGTCTTAATGTTTATTAGGGGTTTCAAAGGAACTCAAAATAAAACACCTTTTTTGAGGGTTTTGAGAGAACTCAACACCAACACATCAAATTCAAATGGAGTCTTCTTATTTTTGGAGGTTCCTGCCGAATTGGGAACCAAATATCTTGACTTTGTTGGGGGTTTTGAAGGAACCTATAACCAATACCATATTAGGGTTCCTATCTTCTTTAATTATTGTCTAGACTTTGAAAGAGATGATTTTTTTTGACATGTACGATATGATAGGGAACTGATTGGAGAATAATTAGGAACTTGGAACCTCCACCATGAACCTTCAATTGATTCCTTGTGGTTGTATAACCTCTAGTCAACTATAAATTCACCTTTATTTGTCTAATCACCTCCAAATTTGACCTAGAGATACCATTTTCGCCCCTTTATAAGGTGTAATCTTGGCTTAGCCAAAAACTCAACCCAATAATTGCCTCCTGCAACAACTCACTAGAATCAATAACAACACAACAAAATTAAGGAAAAAATAGAAAAGGAAACAAGAAATATTTTGATTTCTTGTGAACCTAGATGCTCCTACATCAGTTCTCTTTTTCTTTTGACTACTGGAGAATTGATTCTACTCTTTCAATTTCTATAAATTTCTTTTTTAAGAAATTGATGTATCCATCCTTGTGCATCCTATAAATATAAGGGTATATAATCTTGTATGCATTTATTCCCTTCATAATATTTATAAAGATCAACATTAAAAATACAATATATATCTATACCTATTGGAAGCTCAATTTCATAAGCATTGGACGAAAAATCACTCAACACCCTACATGGGCCTATCTTCTTCCGTTTAAACTTATTCTATGTTCCCTAGGAACCTTTCTTTCCTTAGATTTTTCAAGGACATATAACTCACCTAAAATTATTGCTCCCTTCTACATGTATCTACATGATTATTGTATTTGGTGGCACTTTTCTCCAAATTTCCTTTCCCTTATTTATGCAATTCATGAATATACTCAACAAAATCCTCTACTACAACACTCTCTCTTATTAAATCAACACTATCTATTGATTCATCCACACTTGCCTAGGGATATATCCATACACAATATGAAAATGACTCTTTTCTACACTCTTGTTGATTGAATTATAATAAGTAAACTCTTCTTGGGCCAATATCAAACCCCACTAATTAGGTTTGTCACCTACTAAACATTGTAAAAAATTACCCAAGATTATATTCACAACCTTAGTTTGACCATAATTTTGAGGATGGTAGGCTAAACTAAAACCCAATTGTGTTCTCAATTCCTTCCATAAGGTGCACCAAAAATTCCTAACAAAATTTGTATCTTGTTCTGAAACAATACTTTTCGACAAGCTAAGCAACCTAAGCACTTATTTAAAGAGAAACATAGTTATGTGGGATACATTTTTCTCTTTTGACCTAGAATAAAATGAACCATTTTAGAAATTCTATCAACAATAAAAAAATTAAATCATCACCTCTTTGTGTTCAAGGCTATCCCAAAATAAAATCCATACTAGTATTTTCCCACAATATTTTTGGTATAGGTAATAGGCAAATCGAGTCCTGTATTTTGCTTTGTCCCTTTGGCATATTGGTGAATTCTACACCTTTGCATCTTCTTTCTCACATCTACATTCATTCTAGGCCAAAAATATACTTCATTCAATAGTTGCGCTCCTATTTTTTACACACAAAAATATCCACTCAAACCTCCAATATGTTTCTCCCTTATTAAATTATCCCTCATCGATCCTTGTGGTATGCATAATCTTTTCCCTTTGAACAAATAATCTTCTTGAATAAAATAATCTAGCCATGGAGTTCAATTTTTTTCCACAAGATTATTACATGTGCATAATTCCTTAAAGTATACATCTTTATATAATTATTTCATAGAATCAAAACTAACCACATTTACACAAATCATTCAACAATAACCATATTCTACCCAAGGCATTAGTTGACCGATTATATTTTCCACTTCTATGTTTCAAAACAAAAGAATAAATTTGTAAAAATTCTACCTTCATATTCTTTTGATTTAACTTACCTTTTCTATTTATAAATTGAAAAGAAGGATGATTAGAATACACCACAAACTCCTTAGGTAACAAATAATGTCTCCACCCTTTCAATTCCCGCATCATTACATTAGATTCTTGGTCATAAAGAAAATGTTTCCTCTTGGATTCATTCAATTTCTCACTGAATTATGCTATGGGCTTTCCTTCTTGACTCAACACACTTCCAATAGTTGTCACACTTGCATCACAATTCAATTGATTTTTTTTTTCCAAAATCTGGAAGTGTCGACACTAGTTGTTTGACCTCTTCCTCCTTCAATAACTAAAAACTTCTTTTTCCACAGCTTTGCAAACAAATTCTTATGTATTTCATTTCATTGTCTCTATAATTGGAGCACAAATTTGAACAATAAAACTTGTAATTAAATTTCTATAAAAAATTTCTAACCCATGAAAAGCCCTTGCTTCAAACATACTTTTCAGTGAAGGAAAATCAACTATGGCTTTGAAACTTTTGGTTACATATTCAACCCTTCTTCAGATACAATAAACCCTAGGTATACTAACTCCATCATGAAACTACACTTTTTCAATTTTTCAATCAATTTTTGTTCTTTCAACCTTTAAAAAATTTCCCTAAGGTGCATCAAATGCACTCTTCATTTGTCTCACTGAAAATCAAATTATCATCTAACTCTACAATTTCAAACTTATTGTGAAAATTCTTTACAACTTTATTTATCAAACTCATGAAAGTGCTAGGAGCGTTTGCCAATCTGAACAACATTACTAACCATTAATATAATCTATTTTTTGTTTTAAGGACTATCTTCCATTCATCCCCCTCTATTATTCTTATTTTTTGGTATATGTTCTTCAAATAACTTTTTGTGAAGTACTTGGCTCCACTCAAGAAATTCATCATATTATCCATTTGTGGCAAGGGAAATCTATATTTTATTGTTATCTTATTTATAGCACTTGAGTATGTATATATTCACCTCTCCATTTTTCTTGGGTGTCAATACTACTAGAAAAATGCATTGCCTAAGAATTTCTCTAATCAACCCCTTATCCAAAAAATTTTACACTTTCATATTTATTTCCTCATTCTCCCTAGGTGTCATCTATATGGTGCTTTATTTGGAAAATTGAACTAGGTATCAATTCCATACAATGAACTATATGTCTCATGGGTGACAATCTATTTAGAAAATCTTTCATCAAAATTTTTAAATACTCATATAAATTTTCTCAAATTTCTATGGGGAAATCCTTCTTTTTCTCTAATACCCTAACCTCTATAGGATTATTAATGAAAGCATAAAATTCCTTATCCTTTTTCAAATCCTTTAAAAAATGTTTCCTAGTCACCAAGCAAACTCTAGGATTCTTTTCTACCCCCTCATCCTTATCATTTGTGGGATTTTATGTATACTCCTTCCATTCTTATTTATCTTATCAAAAAATTTCTTGCCATCATGAATGGCCTACCTACCATATTTCCAAGGTTTTCCCAAGAGGATGTATGCATTTGTTGGAATTATATGACAATATTTTATCCTTATAACTTCCTATATAAAAATTCACCAACCATTTTTCACTTACTAATAATTGATGTCCTTGTGTAACCATGAAACCTTGTAGGGATTGGGATGTTTCATCCTCTTCAATTGTAACTTTTCCACCAATTCCTCTGACACTAGATTGTCAGTGCTACCAATATCTATCATAACTTTGCAATATTTTCCTCAAAACTTACACTTGGCTATGAATATATTTCTTCTTTTTTCTAGTTCTTCATCATCCTTTTGAGGTTTCAATAAAATTCTTCTCAACATAAATGAATCCATATTTAGGGTCTTCTCCATGCTTGGGTGAAACTACACTTTCATCTTCTGCTTGGGCCACATGAATTATTATCTTCTTATCTTTACTCTTTTTGGATTGTATCTGAAATTCAAATTCCCTATGTATTGTCTCACCACAATAGTAGAATGTTCCATTGAATCCTCTTCCTATTCCTCTACTAAAGTTTCCTCTGCCTCTTGAATAATCACCTCTTCCTCTAGAATGACCTCCTCTTCCTCCAACTTCCTAAGTGTACAAAATTGTCTATGGGGTATTTCCTTCTTTTTTTTCTTGGTATCCTCTTCTACCACTAGATTGTCTTCTTCCATGTGATAACCTCCTCTACCTCAGGAGTTACTTTGTTATTTCCTAGCCAAGTTTTCTTCTACCTTCAAGGCATAATAGTAGGCTTATTCTATATTATGCAATCTTACCATGCTAATCTCATCTTGAATATATGATCATAAACCATTCACATACCTTGAAAACTTCTCCATATCATCCTCAATCCTTCCATAATACTCAATTAGAAAAAAATATTTTATGCATTCTTTTACATTGGATTCTTTTTATTTTAAGTTTTGCAACTTTCTAAACAAACTTAGGTTTTAATTTGCTAGCAAGAATTTTGATTTCAATTTGGAAACCATTCTTCCCATGACTTAATATTATATTTACCTCATTTATCTCTCCATCTACAAGTGCTCCCACCATAGAGATGCATGTTATTTCAATTTAGCATAAAAAACCTTCACATTTCTATCATCTCCAGTTCCCTCAAAATCAACATACTTCTCCATTTTAGATATCTAGTCTATGAATTCTTCCAAGTTTAAATTTACTTTACATTTGGGAGGATCAATCCTTGGTTTATTGTTGATTGTGTATATTTCTCTCAAGAATATTTCTTCTCTCTAGTCTTCTTCTCCTTCATTTGCCTCATTTTCTTCATCCCCTCCTACAAATTATTCTTCATCTTCATTGGCATATTCAACATGTACCCCTCTTCTCTACATTGATTCAATTATATCTAACCTTGTTGTAATTTCTCTCAAAATCTCTATAATTACCATGTCACTAAATCATTGTGATCCTCCTCTTCAACCACATACTCTGTGCACCATGTTTTATGAATCCTATAAAGTTGTGGGTTCTATTGCCCTCTCATTCACTCACAACAAAATTATTCAGGATTCCTCCTCTCAACATGATCACAATCTCTAGATTTGATACCACTTAGTGCAATCATGGTTATGAAATCTTGTAAAGAAACCCAATCACACAACTTCCACAATCAACAATTACAAATCTATCCAGCTAACAAAAATAATTCAAATTATTTTATTAATTTGTAACATATAAGAGTACACAATTAAAGAAAGTGATACACACCATTTGGCTTTCTTCTCTCTAATAAATCTAAAAATTACTAGAAAAATATGTTCAAATAATCACCTTTCCTTCATATATATTCCTTGTGTGACGGAAGTTCAACCATCTCCCAAGTAGTTTAACCATTTTCCCTTGATGATCACCCAACCGTCACTTCAAATTATTCATTTTTCCTCCCTCATTAGTTCATATAGTATCTCTATTCTCTTTGTTGGAGGTTTCCACCTTAGTGGGAACCAAGAGCTAGCCACCCTTCATTAGTAGTTCCTACTTTCCTAGTTATCATATTATTCCTTTTCCTTTTCATTAGGAGTTTTGACCTCAATTGGAACTTGAAAACATTTATTATGTGTTACCTAGGTTTTTTCCTAATTGGGAATCAACATCCTTGGAACTATATAAGGTTTCTATCCTCATTGGGGACTTGACACCTTATGTTTCTGAGTGTAGTTCTTCTCGGGGGTTCTAACCCTAATGGGAATGGACATATTAATGTTTATTGAGGGTTACAAAGGAACTTGACACCAAGCACCTTTTATGGGGGTTATAAGGGAACTCAAAACCAACTAATTGAATTCAAATGGAGTCTTCTTATTGTTGAAGGTTCCCACCCAATTACGAACCAAATATCCTTGCCTTTGTTGGGGGTTCTGAAGGAACCCAAAACTAGTACCATATTATAGTTCATATCTTCTTTAATTACTTTGAAAGAGATAAAAAATTTCCACACTTATGGTACGATAAGGAATTGATTGGAACATAATTAGGAACAAGGAACCTGCATTGTTAACCTTCAGTTGGTTTCTTATGGTGGTATAACCTTTGATCAACTATAAATTCACCTTTATTTGTCTCATTACATCGATATTTGACTTGGAGATACCCTTTTTGATCCTCAATAAGGTGAAGCCTTGACTTAGCAAAAAACTCAGCCCAAAATTGCCTCATGTAACAATTCACCAAAACTAATAGAAAAAAACAAAATTAAGGAAAAACTAAAAAATGAAACGTGAAATAGTTTTGGTATATACATGATTGCTCATGAACATTAGAATATAAAATTTTACTACTTGGCTTGAGCATAGTCTCCAAGCATGGTATTAAATACTTAAGTGATCATGGTAATTTAGAGCTGATTGTATCTTAAGTTATAGTATCATACGTGGTCATGGAGAAAAGATTGTAAATATGTACAAATGTGATGTGGGACACCCTGAATTTTTTTTATGCTTTTAATATGAAGTGGTTTGACACAATGGATTTTTTTATAGTTGATTCCCTTATTGTCATGGTATCAAAATTTGATTCCTCCTTAGCATCACCCCATTGCATGTATAGTGCATAGTTTCTCAATAAACCAATCATTGGAAATTATTTTCCAATGATAGATAAATTTATTAGTTTTAAAAATATATCAACTACTTTTAAAATCAACTCATAGATTGGCATCTACGGTAGAAGTGGAAGGTGAAAGAGAAACCTTGTTCATATGAACTTATTTAGCTTAAAAATAATTCTATTCTAAGGGATCCAATGTATCTTTAAAGGGTGTTTGATAATAATGAATGCTAAGAGACAAGAAATCCAATCAACGAATATGATGTGGAAGGTTTGAGCTTGGGAAATAAAGCAGCTCCTCAAATAATCTACCTTAGTAAAAGGATAAAGAAAAGTAATAAGAAAATGATGATCAAATTGTTGAGGAAGTTCAAGAAATGTTTTACATGGACATTTAGATGCAACACACCATTCACTTGTAGGTTGATACAAATCCATTCAAGTAGAAACAAACCCAAAAACCCCATGTACCAACCATTTAGATGCAAAAATAATTAATGAGGTTGAAAGAGAGTGGTATACTTAGATCAATCAAACATTTAGAGTGGATATCCAACCTTGTTCTATTAAGAAAAATGAATGGAGACATAAGTCTTTATATAGATTTAAAAAATCTGAACATCAAGTCTCTTAAGGACAACTACCCATTGCCTAGTATGGACCATTTGTTAGTGATAGGAAAAAAAATGATTTCCATGATGGATGGTTATTTAGGCTATAATTAGGCTATGGTTAAATAATACAAGAAACGTAATATAACATTCACAACTCCATGTGGCACAATTTTCTATGCAAGGATTCCTTTTGAACTTAAAAACATAAGAGCCACTTTCTATAAGGCAAAGGAAATTGCCTTTGATTTTCTTGTAATTGAGATCATGGTAGTCTAAACCTTGCCCAAATCTTGTTAGAGGTCAAGGCCTTTCCAAACTAATGGCTTATATAAAACTTCTCTCTTCCCTTCCACATTGATGGATGTGTAGACTATAAATCTCATTAGAGGTGAAAATCTTTCCAAAATAATGGCTAATAGAAACTTGAATGAAACTAAAGTGTATTAGATAAATTTTGATTCAACATCTTCTCCTTGTAATTGTAAGAATTATCAATGGTACAAATGTTGGAGAATTCCAAAATCAAGAGAATGAAACAAACTTCCACAAGTGAACAAAAATAAACACAATATTATGTCTATCAATATACAAATGAAGAGTGTGTAAATACAATGATTAATCCTTGCTTATATATGCAATGATGAGGAGGTGAGAAGGTAGGACCAAACTACTGACTAACTCTCCATAGATGGAACACTCGTGAGCTCACTTGATAAGTGTGTGATCTAGTTTCAATAGGTGTCTCAAGTAATGAGGAAATATGTCTCAATGCTATGAAGTGAGACACAAGAAAAATAAATCTAAGTAAACATAAGCCAAGTGTGAATAGGCCAATCCTAGAAAGGTGATTATCTAACTATGTAAATAATGACTCCATTTACACTAAAATCCACTCTTAAGTGCAACTTAGGGAGTAATGTATGCACTAATGATGAGTCTCGACTACTAGGCCATATTAGGTACTCATGTATAAATTTCTCATAAAGTGGAGTAGAGGAGAAAAACCCAGTGGGAAATAAAACCCCTCTCCAAAAGAGAAATGATGCAATGAAATAAAATAAAATGTACAAGTGAAGAAGATAGGACTCATTATGACCCTCAAAGGAATACTTCTATCACATAAGTACAAGAAATGTTTCCCCGTGGGAGAGAAAAAAAGATACTCTAGACCCCCCATAAGATCATAGAACCTGTAGTGCTGAGTGATGCTCAAAGGAGAATGCAAAATGTGATCCCTGAATATCGAACAACATTTATTCCTTGTGGAAGAAGAAAAATTGTAGATAGGTACAAGAAATCTTCCCATGTGAGAATGATTAAAGTCTCTCAATGATGCATAATATCCAAAAACAATAGTGAAACCTCTGAAAGCCACTCAAATGCTCAATACAAAGGTTGATATAGAACAAAAACCAAGGATGTAGATGGGTTGACAACAGTGTTGATGTGGTTGTAATCAAAGGTTCTAACTAACTCTATATAATGGGATTCACTAAACAAGTTTGATATGCCATGTAAGTAATCATCCCAATCAACTATAGTGGAAACACAACTATGAATATCCTACTATTTTGAATCAAGAGAAACCAATGATATAAGAACACTCAATAGTGAAGAAGCATAATATGAAGGAGATGCAATATCAATGTAAGTTGAAGGAACCAACATTTGAGGAGCATAGAACTCCAAGGTTCAACTAGCCAAACTATGTCTCCTTATTCATGTTGAAGGTATCAGTGTCATCTATAATCAAACCATCATCAAAGTCAATAGAACCAAAGGAACAAAAGGAATACAATCTAAAATCATGATCAACATGACCTATGTAATGATGTCTCTACTCTACAAATATCTTATTATCACAAAATGTGGTGTGGACTCAACTATTTTTCATTTTCCACTATGTGTAATCTAATAAATGGAAAGGATATTATTGGATAAGGAAGGTACATGAAGTACATAATTGAATGTTCCTTCTCCAATTTCAATATATCATTTTTTAAGAGCTGACATATAGGTGTTATTTTCCATAAATATTGGTGGAAATAAACAAGGCTCAAATGAAGTAAATAATTCCTTGGATGCAACCATGTTGTGCAATGCCCCAGAATCAAGAATCCACTTGTGATGTGTTATTTGTAAAAGAAATGAGTGTCATACCCTTATTCTTATCCTTTTCTTAAAATATGGATGATGTGGATGTGGGAAGGGAAGAACCACCTATCTTAGGCAATTGAATTTGACTTTGTTGAATAAGATTCTTCAAGTCATCAATTTAATTTTTGTAATATTGGTGTTCTTCATGTTGTAGTCTCTTACAATAAGTACATTTAGGATTCTCCTTAAAAAAAACATTTTAATGAGAGAGATGAATTTGATGAAGTGTCTAATTTTGATCCCTTAGCTTGATCCTTAGTTTTTTTCCCCCCCTTAGATGATTGAGCAACTAATGCTTGAATTTTTGAAGAGGTGATAACATCCATAGAGATTAACTTAAAGATTATTCCTATGTGAGTCTATCACAAAACTGCTCAAAAGAAGGTATTGTATGTGTTGTTCCAAGAGCATCCATTGTGGATTGAAAAGAAGAAGCAAACATTTGATAAGGAACTTTTAGATTTGACCAAATCAAGAAGATAAATACCTTGTATATTTTTGTTTTACCACAACCCTAAAGTCTAGAAAGTAGAGAATTGAATTGAACGAGGAAATCTTCAATAGAAGAGAAGGCATCATAGGATAATATTTTTAATTCAACATCCCATTGTAGAATCTTGAACTCATCAACTTTACCAAAGATCTTCAAAATTTTCCCATATTTTCTTAGGAGTTGTACAACTAGAAATGTGAAATTGAAAATTATTGAAAACAAGAAGGCCTATTATTCCCATTTCTTTATCTAACTTTTTCTAATAAGTAAATTTCTCAAACTCCCTATTAAATTTCATTTGTTGCTCATTGATCATTTTCCATAATCCCTTAGATTGAAGTAGTTGTTGTGCTTTAACTTTCTATGTGTGGAAATTATTTGGTGTTAATGTTGGCTAATAGATTGGACACCTTGATATTTACTTCTTAAATCTTGACTCTTGGCCCAAAAAGGTGCAAATGTTCCCCAAAAGCTCTAGATAATTTTTCTCTAGAAGAAACAATCACCCTCCAAAATTTAGAGGTACAACTCCCTCGCATATTTTTAATGAGTTCAAAAGAAAACTAAGAAATAAACCATATGTATGCTTTCAAACTGAAAGCAATAAGGTGAATAAACCTAATACCAAAAAACTTTTTAATATCAAATACAATAAGAATGGAAAACACCAAATATAAGCACAAAGACTAGCATGTACTAAATAACATTTAAATAACAATTACTAACTCAATACAATCTGAAAACGAAACCAATTATAGAGATAAACGACTACACATTCACATAAGAATAATCATAAACATTAGAGAAAGCTTAAACACAATGATTTAAGATTCTCAAATTATCTCCATAAACCAAATGCTCACGCCAAGGAACGAAAGCTCTGAAACCAATTGTTAAATAGGCACAAGACAACTAGGAGGGGGTTTAATTAGTTGTCACAAAATTAAAACTTAAGACTTCATTCACTTATCAATTCCACAACCACACTATTTTGTTATTAAGCAAGAGCATGAGACACAAATAGCAAAAATTAAATCAACACAATCAACACCAAATTTTTACATGGAAAACCCAATAAGGGAGAAACCACGGTGAGGGTTAACTCACAATATAAAAATATTATAAAAGTGATTACAGAGGCTCACTGCCCAAAAGAGGACTCAATGTCCAAGTACAAAGGCTCACTGGCTATAGAAAGGACTCATTGTCCATCAGGGAGGCTCACTTCCTACATATACAAGAGAGAACAAAAGATCCACCACATCAATTAACACACATCTACAACTTGAATAAGGATTGCAAAAACCTTTAGCTCACTGCCTTCGGGAATCCAACAATGAAGAAATGTTGTCACAACTCACTCACACACACACTTTTTCTCTTATGATTTGTGGCTTTCTTTCATCACTTTGCATCACACTATCATATGACTCTTCACAATTTGACAAGATTTTATACCATCCTCAACCTTAGAAACTTTCTCCAAGGTTGGCCACAAATACCTCATTTCATAAATTTAAATTAGGTCGGAAACTCAACATTCCCGCAGTGGAAAGGAATGAGAGTGGACCAATAATTTTTTTTTTTCAAGATTAGAAATAATATCTCAAATCAACCACACACTTCCTTAATTAAATTTTATTCTTTGAATGAAGTGTAAACAACAGGTTGGAAAAACCTAATGAAAACATAAATGGACATTGATATACACGCTTCCCAACAAGAAGATGACATGTGGACTCCACAACACGCTTCCTTATGCATGAGAATACATCTCAGATTCCTCTAGATACATCCACAACAAAAAAAAAACTTCAAACACTAAACTATTGGACGTTGTGGTTGTGTTGCTGATATGTGGTTGTCATTGATTTCAACACTATTAGCATTGATGTATTGAAGGTTGTATATGTCAAGGATACTGAGAAAATTGTTAAAGAAAATGTTGCAAGTTGCCAGTGGAATAGTGAAGGTCATGAAGGTGTCTTGCTCAATACGTTGAAGATAAGTTGTTGTGGACCAAAGGGTTTATTTCTGAGAGTATCTAGTTTATCCACCAGAAGTTTCAGAGGTCCACGTGAAGTTTTGATCATGTTATGAATAGTTGTGTTTTGACAATTTTTCTGTGGTTTCAGTTAGTATTCTTGAGTGAAGTTGATATGATTCTAGTAATTTCATTTGTTGTGGATGTTTTTCTATTGGTTCTTGTTGCTTGTGGATGCTTCTAGATCATTCCCTATCTTTGTTGCATGTCCTTGTTGATCGGTGTGTTCGTGGTCAGAGATTTTTCTCATATGTGTTCGGGTTTTCATTTTCTTGGCCAACATGATGGTTGTAGTGTGTTGTGGATCTTTGGAGATTAAAATTTGAATGTTTGGAGCACTCGAGGATGTTCTTTTGGGCCACAACATTATATTGGCTAACAATGTTTGATTCGTATTGAAAATTTATTTATAAATTTGGGCCGACATTGCATATATGTTTTAGATTTTCATATGTCTTTTGGTCGACGAAGTTGTTGATGAAATTCATGTTGCAGATATATAAGAGCGGTTGTTTGTTCTAATTGAAGTGTGCTCATGTGTTTGTATGTGTGAATATCATTTGATTGCAGAGCAGAGTGTGAAGGAGTGTCTCTGTGCTTAAGCGGAACTGTCATCGAGATTTTGGAGAAGCTATTTTCTCAATTCATACCCTACGGATCTAATTTGTATTTCTATTTCTTGGGCAGTGAGCCCTCCTATATTTGAGCAGTGAGCTCTAGGTAATGTGCTTGAATGCATGTGCATTCCCATTATTCTTATACTTTTAACAAGGTATAATCTTGTGGACTAACATCCACCATGGTTTTTCCCCTAACAGGGTTTCCACGTAAAAAATCTTGTTGTTCTTCGTGTTTCTAATGTGTTGATTATTTATGGTCTATTGTTCATGCATCAGATCTGAAATTGGGTTAAGTTAAGTTTGAGTTAAGATTTAAAATTTTAAATAAAATTGTGACAACTGATTTACCCCCACCTCTCAGTTGTTTGTCCTTGTTTTTCCAACAATTGGTATCAGAGCAGGTTCCTCTGAAGAAGTTTAAAAGCTTGAGGTGATCCATGATGGCATCATACTAGAGGGACAACCCTAGATTTGATGGAACAAACTACTCAATGTGGAAAACCATAATGGAATGTAATTTGACATGTTTAGGTGAACACTTCTAGAAGATTACAAAGAACAAATATACTATTCCTCATAATGGTCCTTCCACTCTTGATGAGATTAAAAATGCTGAGAATAATATCAGAGCTATGGAAGCTTTTCTGAGTGCTCTGACGGATTCATAAATGACAAATGTGATAGGTATGAAGACAACTCATGAGATGTGGATGAATTTGGAGACTTTGTATGAAGGTGATGTACATTTGAAGGTTGCTAAGCTATAGAGTTTGAGATGCAAGTATGAAAATTTGAAGATGGGTGAAGATGAAAATATTTCTTCTTTTATTTAAAGAGTAAATGAAATTGTAATGGGTATTAGATGTGTTGGTGGTACCTTGGATGAAATTGTAGCTAAAGTGCTCAGATCATTGCCTCCTTCCTACAAATCAAAAACTAATGCTATTGAAGAATTCAGATTAATAACAAATGTGACAAGGGATATGTTGATTGGTAAACTTGTTGCCTTTGAATTAAGTGAATTTGGTGATTCTACCCCTAAGACTGAATCTGCATTTAAGGCTTATGTATCTGGAAGAAACATGCAAATATATGATCTAGGAGAAAGTTCTAGAAAGACATTCAACTATGAGGAAGAGATGAAACAACTTGAAGAAGAAGAAAGAGAGGTTGAAGAGCTAGAAGCATTGATTGTGAAGAAAGAAGGTAGAGGACAAGGTAAGTATAAAGGAAAACTGCCTATTAAATGTTTCTCTTGTAGTAAAATTGGTCATTTTGCTTCAAGGTGTCTTAAAAGAGTTCCTAGGTCTAAGCCCTACAAACCTAGATTTAAAAAGAAGTGTTATTTTGTTGAAGGAGTGATTGATGAAGAATATGATAAAGAAAATGGAAATGAAGATGAATGGGTTTTCATTGCTACCATTGAAAATGGTCTCGTGGCTACTGAATCTGCTAAAGTTGAGAAAGCTCTTACAACCTAAATTGAAGAGAAGGATGAGTGGGTTATTGATAGCGGATGCTCACATCATATGACTAGTGGTAAAATAAATTTTTTAAGTGTAGAGAAGTATGACGGTGGGGTTGTAAGATTCAGAGATAACAATGCTAGTGTGATTCATGGCAGAGGATCTATTTGTCTTGGTGGGAAACATAACACTGATGATGTCCTTTATATTGAAGGCTTAAATCACAATCTGTTGAGTGTTGGACAGATGGTGGACAAGGGTTATGATCTTCAATTCAAAGATGGAAGATGCAGGATACTTGGAAGCTCTGGAAATATGATTGCTTCAGGTACAAAAACAAGAGGTAATATTTTTCACCTGAGTGTTGCTAAAGTAAGTTGTTTAATTGCTCAAGTAGATGAAAGTTGGTTATGGCATAGAAGGTTGTGTCATGTCAATTTTGATAGCATTTTCAAGGTAAGTTCCATTCAAGCAGTAAGAGATCTATCTAAGCTAGTGAAACCTGCTAACATGATATGCAAGGAATGCTAGATGGGTAAATAGACTAGAGTCTCTTTTTAGAGTAAAAAGAATCATTCTAATGGAGTAATGGAGCTGGTGCATACTGATCTATGTGGTCCCTCCAGAATTAGAAGTCTACAAGGAGAAAGGTATTTTATGTTGCTTATTGATGATTACTCTAGGATGATATGGGTTGCTTTCTTAAGAGAAAAATGTGAAGCATTAGAGAAGTTCAAAAGTTTAAAAGCTATGGAAGAAAATGAGAAAGGTTTGAAGATTAAATGCCTATGGTCAGAAAGAGGTGGTGAGTTCACCTCTAGGGAGTTTGATTATTTCTATGAAGAACATGGAATCAAGAGACAGGTTTTTGCTCCTCGAACCTCGCAATAGAATGGAGTTGTAGAGAGAAAAAATAGAAAAATTATGGATGCTACTAGAACAATGATGATTGAAGGAAATGTGCCTCATATCTATTGGAGAGAAGTTGTAAAAACTGTTGTGTACACTTTAAATCAAGTAAATGTTAATGGTATTTTTGGTATGACTCCTTTTGAGCTATGGTTTGGTTATAAGCCTACTGTTAAATATTTCAATACTTTTGGAAGCAAGTGCTACATTAAGAGAGATGAGGACATAGGAAAGTTTGATGCAAGGAGTGATGAAGGAATCTTTCTAGATTGCTCTACCAAGAGCAAGACTTACTAGTGCTATAACATAAGATTAAGAAAAATGGTTGAAAGTGAAAATGTTAGAGTTGATGGGGACTTTGATAGATCATCTAGATACTGTAGATATGATTCAGATGATCAACAAGACAATACAAATAAAGGGAAGAATGCTCAGACACAGAATCAACTTCAAATTGTTCTGGTAAATCAAGAAAGTCTGGAAGAAGAGACAAGTGCAATTGTAGAAGAAAGAACAAAGGAATCAAAAGTGTAAGTGAATACTAAAACTCTAAGGTATGTGAGATTGAATCATTTTGAAAATCAAATTATAGGAGACAACAATAAAGGTGTGCAGACCAGAAGAAGGATTGTAGAAGAGTATTGCTTGATTTCCAAGATTGAGCCTAAAACTGTTAATGAAGCTTGCAATGATGAACACTGGATCGAAGCTATGAAGGAAGAACTAATGCAGATTAAAATTAATGATACATGGATTCTTGTTACTAGACCTAAAGATAAAAATGTGATTGGTACTAAATGGGTCTTTCAGAATAAGCTAAATGAACAAGGTGAAGTGATCCGGAATAAAGAAATACTAGTATGTAAAGGGTATTCACAAATGGAAGGTATTTATTTTGAAGAAATATTTTCCCCTGTTGCTAGAATTGAAGCTCTAAGATTATTTCTTGCGTATGCTACATATAAGAACTATAAAGTCTATCAAATGGATGTGAAGTTAGCTTTTCTGAATGGTGAGTTAGAAGAAGAAGTATATGTTGAATAGCCGGATGGATTTCAACTGATTGATAAAGAAGGCATGGTTTTTCGATTGAAGAAAGCTCTATATGGACTCAAGCAAGCTCCTAGAGCCTGGTAAGCTAGATTGGATAAATACTTACTAAAGCTTGGATTCAATAAAGGTACTGCTGACAACAACTTGTATTTTAAGTTGGATCATGATAAAGAGTTGATTATTAAAGTATTTGTAGATGACATTATTTTTGGAGGAGATGATGATTTATGTATGAAGTTTGTTGATGAAATGAAAAGTGAATTTGAAATGAGTATGATTGGTGAGATGAAGTTCTTTCTGAGATTGCAAGTCACTTAGATAGACAATGGGATTTTCATATCTCAGTCCAAATATGTGAGAGAGCTACTGAAGAAGTTTGGCATGTAAGACTCAAAGACTGTTGGTATACCCATGGTAACCGGATGCAAGTTAACACAGAATGGTGATTCTCCTAAGGAAAATCAAACAATATACATGTCAATGATTGGTGGATTTCTCTACTTAACTCAGACCAAACTAGACATCATGAATGTTGTATGTATGGTTGCTAGATTTTAGGTTGATCCAAAAGAATATCATGTGACTATTGTAAATAGAATTTTTAGATATCTGAAAGGAACAGTTGATTTTGGGCTTTGGTATCTTAAAGATGATGATCTTACATTGAGTGCATATATTGATGTAGATTGGGCAGGAGATGTAGATGATAGGAAAAGTACTAGTGGTGGTGCTTTCTTCCTAGGGAAGAAGCTGGTGTCTTGGTTGAGAAAAAAACATAATTCCATTTCCCTATCTACTGCTGAGGTAGAGTATATTGCTACTGCAAATAATTGTACTCAAGTGATGTGGATGAAATAGATGCTGAAAGATATCAGAGTAGTATATGATGAACCCATTTCCATATACTGTGACAATTCAAATGCAATTAACATATCAAAGAATATGGTGCTACACTCTAAGTCCAAGCATATATCAATCAAATTTCATTTCCTAAGGGAAAAAGTGAATGAGAAAGAAATCAAATTAGAGTATGTGCCTGCCAAAGAACAGATTGCAGACATTTTCACTAAGTCATTGGAAAAGGATACTTTTGAGTATCTTTGAGGAATGTTAGGGGTGATTACCCCTCCTGATATGAACTAGAGATGCATTTACTTGCATCAATTTGTATGCTTCAAAGCTATATTCTAATCCAGATTGATGTTTCCATGACTACTACTCAGGGGGGGTAGTCAAATGTGTAGACATGTGGTTCAAAGCTTGTATGTGAGAAGATAATGTTTATCTTTTCCATTGATGTCAAGGGGAAGAAGATTCATGTGAAAAACTATTGTTTATCTGGGGAGAAGAGCCTTGTGGGGTGAAGATCTTGTAGAAGAGGTTAAGGAATAAGAGTTAGAATCTAAGGGGGAGTAAGTGTTGATTGAGAGTTGTGTTGATGGTGTTTTTCACATTGTGTTGCCATCAATTCCAAAGGGGGAGATTGTTGGATGTTGTGGTTGTCATTGATTTCAACACTATTAGCATTGATGTATTGAAGGTTGTATATGTCGAGGATACTGAGAAAATTGTTAAAGAAAATGTTGTAGGTTGTTAGTGGAATAGTGAAGGTCATGAAGGTTTCTTGCTTAGTACATTGAAGATCAGTTGTTGTGGACCAAAGGGTTTATTGCTAAGAGTATCTAGTTTATCCACTAGAAGTTTTAGAGGTCTGTGTGAAGTTTTGATCATGTTATGAACAGTTGTGTTTTGATAGTTTTTCTATGGTTTTAGTTAGTATTCTTGAGTGAAGTTGATATGATTCTAGTAATTTCAGTTGTTGCGAATGTTTCTCTATTGGTTCTTGTTGCTTGTGGATGCTTCTAGATCATTCCCTATCTTTGTTGCATGTCCGTGTTGATCGGTGTGTTCATGGTCAAAGATTTTTCTCATATGTGTTCGGGTTTTCATGTTCTTCGCCGACATGTTGGTTGTACCATGTTGTGAATCCTTGGAGATTAAAATTTGAATTTTTGGCACACTTGAGGATGTTGTTTTGGGCCAAAAAATTATATTGGATGACGTTGTTTGATTCACATTGAAAATTTATTTGTAAATTTGTGTTGACATTGCATATATGTTTTAAATTTTCATGTCTTTTGGTCGACGAAGTTGTTGATGAAATTCATGTTGCGGATATATAAGAGCATTTTTTTGTTCGAATTGAAGTGTGCTCGGTGTGCTCCTATGTGTGTATGTGTGAATATCATTTGATTGCAGAGCAGAGTGTGAAGAAGTTTGAGCGAAGTGTGAAGGAGTGTCTCTGTGCTTAATCGAAACTGTCATCAAACTTTTAGAGAAGCTAATTTCTTAGTTCATACCCTATGGATCTAATTCATATTTCTCTTTCTTGGGTAGTGAGCCCTCTTGTATTTGAGCAGTGAGCTCTAGGCAGTGTGCCTAAATTCATGCACATTCCAATTAATATTCTTATACTCTTAGCAGGGTATAATCTTGTGGACTAACATCCACCATGGTTTTTCCCCTAACAGGGTTTCCATGTAAAATATATTGGTGTTCTCTGCGTTTTTGATGTGTTTATTATTTATGTTCTATTGTTCATGCATCAGATCTAAAATTGGGTTAAGTTAAGTTTGAGTTAAGATTGAAAAGTTTAAATAATCCGTGACAACTGATTCACCCCCCCTCTCAATTGTTTGTCCTTATTTTTCCAACATGAACACTTTTCACCAATCCATCTGGACTACACAAACTCATACTGAAACATTAAAACATGACTTTCAGATCACCAAACTTTAAACCTCTTTTTCAAAGCACAGAAAATACCTTCACATGATATATCCCAAACCTACAAGATCTGAAACAAAACAACAGAGGATTGCAGAGCAGAAACATTTCTCCCAGTCCATAGAAGATCAACTTTTCTAGAACAATTCACATACCAGTGAATGCAACTTTCACATACCATCAAAACAAAAGCTAAAACTCAGGAGATATCACCACTATATCACCTTTATCAAATCTTCATATCTACACAAGCTTAGGATCAACACAACATAAATGCATAGCACATTTTGAACACATTCATCACTTTGACTTCTCTTCTTTGTTAATTTTATCAAAATAACTTGGAAACTCATCAAACCAACACATCTGTAACACCATAAAGATAGATCCATGTACTCACAGCATCTCAGCAGCATCTCAGCTATACATGTATAGTCTCCAACATACTGAACTGTGTTGACATCAATGACAACTAGTAATAATAGATTTCCACAATCCATGTAGATTATTGCAAGATTTTGTGGATGCAAAAATTTGGACACAATCGAATCTAGAAACTCTTGCAATAATCATTGACAAGATTAATGAAAACACAATCAAAACTTGCTCATACTTGCAACAATCTCCCCCTTTGTCATTGATGGAAACACATGATGTGAAAAACCATCAAAGGCAACTATTTTCTAAGACTTTTCCTCCCCCTTTGACATCAATGGCAAAGATCAACAACTTTGATCACTCCCCCTTAGTGGTACACTCATACTGCAACAATGGAAACCTTTTCTACTCCCCCTGCAGAGTGGAACCATTTATCAGTCCAGATAAATAAAGAATCTATCAATTCACTGGACTGATTAACCTTCATGTGCACTTAGTTTGGAGGGCCAATGAGCCCTAATCTCTCCCTAAGATTCTCAAAAGTATCATTTGGAAGAGCCTTAGTAAATATGTCTATAATTTGTTTCTTTCTTGTCACATACTCCAATCTGACTTCATTCTCCAACACTTTTTCTCTTAGGAAATGATATTTGATAGATATGTGTTTTGGTATTGAATGCATAACCGGGTTCTTTGAAATTTTTATTGCACTTGTGTTGTCACAAAAAATAGAAATAGATAATTACATATCACTCCAATGTCTTTCAGAGTTTTCTTCATCTACAAAACTTGTGTGTAGTAGCATGTTGTAGCAATATATTCTACCTCTGTAGTGGATAAAGAAACCGAGTCTTGATTTTTACTCAACCATGAAACTAATCTTCCACCAAGAAAGAAAGCACCACCACTGGTACTCTTTCAGTCATCTACACATCCGACCCAATCAACATTGGTGTAAGCACCTAGGGTGAAATCATCACTCTTAGGATACCATAATCCATAATCTGGTGTACCTTTAAGATATCTAAACATCCTCTTTACAACTGTAACATGTGCTTCTTTAGGATCTTCTTGGAATCTGACAACTAGACATATTGCAAGCATAATATCTGGTCTAGTAGTAGTAAGATATAGTAGTCCAATAATCATAGATTTGTATTTGCTCTAATCAGTCTTAGCAGATTCATCATCTTTGCTCAGTTTACATTCGGTTACCATAGGAGTACAAACCGGTTTGGAATCATCCATCCCAAACTTCTTCAACAACTCTTTTACATACTTAGATTGTGAAATGAATATCCCTTGATCAGTTTGATTCACTTGTAGACCAAGGAAGAAATTCAATTCACCAATCATAGACATTTAAAATTCTTTTTGTATCTCTTCAGCAAAATTTTTACACATGCCTTCATTTCCACCAAAAATGATATCATCAACATATACAACTACTATCAACATTTTGTTACCTTGCACTTTGAAGTAAAGATTTCTATTAGCAGAGCCTTTGTTGAATCCTTTCTTTGTTAGGTATCTGTCCAATCTTGCATACCAAGCTCTGGGAGATTGCTTTAGTCCATACAATGCCTTCTTCAACTTACAAACCATGTCTGGTTTGTCAGATAATTGAAACCCTTCAGGTTGTTCCATATACACTTCTTCCTCCAATTCACCATTCATAAATGTTGACTTAACATCCATCTGATACACTTTGAAGTCCTTGTGGGAAAAAAATGCCAAAAACATCCTAATAGCTTCCATTCTAGCCACAGGGACAAATGTCTCTTCAAAATATACACCTTCAACTTGTGAATATCCCTTGCATACAAGTCTTTCCTTATTCCTTACAACTTCTCCACTTTCATTTAGCTTATTCTGAAACACCCATTTTGAGCCAATCACATTTTTTATTCACAGGCCTAGGTTCTAGTTACCATGTCTTATTCTTTTCCATCTATTGCAACTCTTCTTTCATAGCTCTCATCCAACTCTCATCTTCACATGCTTCACTTACAAATTTGGATTCAATTTTAGAAAGAAGACACAAATTTACCTTAGCTGTAACTCTGTTTCTTGTCTTCACACCTTCACTTTTATGTCCAATTATCTATTCCTCTAGATTTGTACATACATAGGAGTCTTAACAACAAATTCTAGCTCATTCTCTTCTTCTTCTTCTTCTATTTGTTCTTCTTTCTCTTCTTCTTCCTTCTCCTAATTTTCCTCAGGTACATGTCCACAAATAGGATCATTAGGTGCAACTTCACTTATCTAAATAGGTCTATGTATGTCTTCATTAACTTTCACATTAGCACTTTCAACAATCTTTCTCAATCTTTTATTAAAGCATTTATATGATTTTCTAGTAGTAGAGTGTCCAAGAAAGATTCCTTCATCGCATCTAGCATCAAACTTTCCAAGATTTTCATCATTTCTTTTAATATAACATCTACTTCCAAATACCTTGAAATACTTCACAGTAGGAGTCTTACTAGTCCATAACTCAAAAGGAGTCTTTGTGCTATTGTATCTAATATGAACTCTATTAAGAACATAAACAACAATGTGTATCACCTCTCCAGTACACATTCAGTACATTTGATTCTTTCATCATGGTTCTAGCAGCTTCCTGTATTGTCCTATTTTTCCTTTCAACTACTCCATTTTGTTGAGGGGTTCTCAGAGTAGAAAATTGTCTTCTTATGCCATGTTGTTCACAAAATGCATTAAATTCACCAGAAGTGAATTCTCCACCTCTATCAGATCTCAAACACTTGATTTTCAAATTTACTTCATTTTCCACTCTTGCTTTGAATACCTTAAACCTATCCAAAGCCAGAGCCTTTTCTCTGAGAAAAGAAACCCATGTCATTCGAGGATAATCATCAATAAGCAGCATGAAATAACTGTTACCATGCAAGCTTCCAATTCTAGTCAGACCACAAAGATCAGTATGAACTAACTCTAGAATTTTGGTAGTATAGTGCTATTTTCCCTTAAAGTTGCATCTTGTCGGTTTCCCCAATTGAAAACTTCTACAAATAGCATTAGTAGGTCTTGTGATTCTGGACAGCCCTCAAACAATCTCCTTTGCACTGATTTTGACCAAGTTATCAAAATTTACATGTCCCATTCTCTGGTGCCATAACCAACTTTCACTGATTTGAGATACAAGACAATGGCCATCAACTCCCTTCAGCTGATAGATGTTTCCATGAGCTCTTCCACTAGCAATCATATCTCCATTTCTGGGTCCTTTTCTAATTTCATTGGTATTATTCTAAAACACAAGTTTAAAACCATTGCTACACATATGACCAACACTCAAAAGGTTATGCCTCAAACCCTTCACATAATATACATCATCAGTACTATGCACTCCATCAAAACTAATTGAACCTTTCTCACCAAACAGAACTAAACCACCATTATATTTCTCAAGTTTAGTGAACTTACTCTTATCTCTGGTCATGTGATTAGAACATCCACAAGTTTCATCCTGTCATGCATAAAAAGCGGTAACAAAAGTACTTTCCATCCTATTTCTCTTATTCTTTGGAGCCTTCTTTCTTACACATTTTCCAGGGTTAGTGGATACAGATTTACTTTCCAAAGCTAATAAGAAGCATTCACTATCATCAACCTCATTCTCAGATTCATCATAAAAAATTCTTGCTTCTTCTTTAACATAGTACAACTTCTTATATTTCTTATCCTTTCTATCCTTATCCTTATAATCCTTGTTCTTTTTATGTGCAGCTCTATTCAGACATCTTAAAGCATAATGACCAATATTACCACAACTAAAACATTTAAAGGGCAACATACCTTTATACTTTCCGGTGCCTTTCTTCAAATTCATGGTGAAGTTTGCTTCCAACTCATCAACACCATCACTATCCAGTTCTTCTTTAATCTTCATTGCCTTAAATGTTGTTTCTGTATTTTCTTCTATCTTGTCTTCTTTCCATAACTTCCTCATCTCAAATGCTTGCAAGGTGTCGAAAAACTATTCTAAAGTGTACTTCTTAGGATCATACATTTCTTCAATAACTGAGATCTTATCGCTATAGCAATCTGGTAGGGTGATCAGGATCTTCTCAACTATATCTTCATTTGATAGTTTTCCTCCTTGATTACTAACTTCAGTTGCATTCAGTTTAACCCTCTAAAAGAAGCTTGCAAATTCTTCACCTTCTTCCATTTTTAGATTTAAAATTTGCGCTTTGTCGCTAGCTTCTTTATCAATTTCACTCTTTCGTTTCCTTCATACATGTCTTCCAACTTCTTCCAGACTTCATTTTTAGATAAGCCACTGCAAATAGCATACTTTTCCTTCTCATTTTCTTCATAAGAAAAAATCTCATCTGTAGTAGTAAGACCACCAGACGGAGGTGTATACTTTGTCTCAACAACCTTCTAGGTCTTGAAACCAAGAGAGATAATATATCCTTTCATCTATCCCTTCCAATCATTATAGTCAGTTCCATCGAACATAGAGATTTCAAACTTATGCATCATCGGATCTTCCTTAAGCAGTTAAGCTCTACACCAAGGAACCAAAGCTCTGATACCAATTGTTAAATAGGCACAAAACAACTGAGAGGAGGGGTGAATCAGTTGCCACAAAATTTCAATGAAGTGTAAACACCAGGTCGGCCAAACTTAATGAACACAAAAATGAACATTGATGTACACGCTTCCCAACAAGAAAATGACACGTGGACTCCACAACATGCTTCCTTATGCACAAGAACACATCTCGAATTTCTCTAGATACATCTGTAGTAAAAACAAAAAACTTCAAACATTGAACACCTTTCACCAAGCCATCTGGACTGTACAAACTCATACTGAAACACTGAAACATGACTTTCAGATTACCAAACTTTAAACCTCTTTGCCAAAGAACATAAAAGACCTTCACAAGACATATCCTAGACTTGCAAGATGTAAAAAAAATAGCAGAGGATTGCGGAGCATAAACATTTCTCCTAGTCCACAAAAGATGAACTTTTCTAGAACAATTCACATATTGGTGAACGTAACTTTCAAATAACATCAAACCAGAAGCTAAAACTCAGGAGATATCACCACTAGATCACCTTTATCAAATATTCAAATCCACACAAGCATAGGATCAACACAGGAGAAATGCAGAGCACATACCGGAGCACATTATGAACACATTAATCACTCTGAATTCTCTTCTTTATTAATTTTCTCAAAAGCACTTGGAAACTCATCAAACCAACAAGTCTACAACACCATAAAGATATCTCCAGGTACTCACAACATCTTAGCAACATCTTAACTATACATGTATAGTCTGCAACATACTAAATTGTGTTGACATCGATGACAACATTAATGACAACACCATCAAAACTTGCTCATACTTGCAACATGTTCAACTAACTTAACTATTGTTATATGGAAGTTATGTACATCTCTATCTCTTGTGTATGGTCCTAAGTTTATATGGCAACATCGAAGTCACTTGTAGTTACCTAATTGACTTCTTTTTGTGTAGTGGGGCGAGCAACTTCCACACAAAAAATTCTAGTATTGTCATCCTCTACCAATCTGGATGTAGTCTTCAACTTTTTGGGCTTAGGAGTCCTCTAAAGCAATTGAATCACCATGTATTGCTCAAGAAGATCTACTTGTATTACCTTTCTTTTCTTTGACAATGTATTTTCCAACCAAGATGATGTGGAAGGAACAACAATTACTTTAGAACTAGAAGAACCAAAAAGGGTTCTCCTTAATGGAGGGGTGATAGACTGCACATGTTCCCGCGAAGAAGGTGGAGTAGGTCCCATCCAGGGAGGCTCATTTACTTCTCTAATAGGAGATGCTCAGTGAGACAAGGAAGAGGTATTGATGGAGATTTTACCTATATCTTCTTCACCCTTAGCTATATCTTTATCCTTGCTTTGTTGAAGCAAATCAAGAGAATCTTCTCCACAAGTTATTTTTGGTAAACTCCTTTTAGGGGGATCATTATCACCATCACCTTGAGCTTGTAATGATATCTAATGTTAAGTTGAAAATGAAGTCTCTAAGATTATGGTTTGTTGACTACTCTCACCAGTAGGTTCAGTACTTTGTGACTTGGTTTGAGGACGTTGTTATTCTATATTCTTCTCAACAACCTATTCCTTTGTTCTCCTTACCATAACCGTAGTTCTTGCCTCAATGGTTTCAATCTCCTTGATGTTCCATTCGATGATAATGATGGGTTGAGTAGAGATATGATTAGTAAAAATAGGGTCAACTAGATTTCATTCATCATCTTCTATACCTTGAACATCTCATCCCAAATTAAATATTCTTATTTGTCTCAAAGAAAATCTCATCCAACTTCTCCTAACTTCATGCTCATCAAGGAAATATTCCAAATAATCTTCTAGATTAGGTATATGATGGAAACCCGTGCCGACATGTAAATTATTCTTAAAATCATCTTTGCTGACAAAAGGAAATCATTCATCATAAAACGGTAAAGTGTACTTAACTAGATCTCTTTCAATATTAAGAGCATCTAACATCGAGTTGCAAGTGTAATAACCAAAACCCATAGGAAATTGTACACCCACTTTCTTTCACTTTTGACATCTCTTATTTACATCAAAAAGCTACATACAGACTTCTATCAGTAAAAATTTATCATCTACATATCTTGGAAGCTTTAATAGAGGGCCACTGAAACCACCAACTTGAATCTATGAGAACCCTTGGAATTGAATGAATTGGCTTCCATACATTCCAACTAACTACATGGACTTAGGAGTAAGCCTCAGGTCAATTTTACCTTGTATTTCTTGAGTCACCCTCATGGTAAAAGTATCAGTAAGCTTTATGTAATGAAGGTAACTCTTACCCAATTTTAACTTATCATAATATTTGAAAATTGGGACTTCATTTCAAGGAAGTGAGCTTGGTCTCAAACCAGACCAAGGCATAGTATTGCCAATGGTATAGATGAGATATGAGGACATAAAGAAGGATCGATTAATTGCAAAAAAGACAAGAATTTCATGCATCCAATCACTAATAAGTTGGGGCCAATCTAAGAATTGTTTCCCTATGAGAACGACTTGGATAAAGAAATACATCTACTCTTTAAACTCGTGTGCTCTTTCATTTCCCATTAATCTATAGTAGTACCATAATTATATCTAAAATTTCACTAACAAAATGATTTCTCTACAAACCTCTAGGCAATTGGGATTTTCCCTTTCTGGGTGCAACCAACCAGTTCTTGGAGATTATATTTTGGTAATACCCCTATTTTGTTGAGAACTAAATTTGTGAGGAAGAAAAATTGACACTTGAAAATTGTTCTTTTTGGAATCTTTAGATAGGAGGAAAAACTAGCTCTTTTAATTGTAACTATCAACGTATTGCCACCAGTTCTGACTTCATAGGTTTGAGAGTCATAATGCCTAATGCATTCAATAATTAGGTTAGGGAATTGAATCATAATAGGGAAGGTAGCTGCTTCAACTAATCCACTTTGAATTACCCTTTGTTTAACAGGTCGGGGATTTGACTCGTTAATTCTTTCCCAAAAATTTTCTAAGCTTGCATGCCCTAGCTTAGTATTCCCTATTTGTGGCATTGTGCTAGTTAAACCTGAAACATATCCATAACCCTAATATTTATACTTCATAGTGGTTGAAAAACCCTAAGTTTTATGTACAATTGGCCCCATGAAATTTGCGCTAGCAAAAACCCTTCCACTTAAGGTGCCATTATTTGTGGCCTATTGAAAAAAATAGGGAAATAAGTGGCTTTGTGGTTCTTATATCCAAGGGTTGACGATTGTACCAATTCGCTTCTTCACTCTTCTATTTTTAGTGCCTCAGCTAAAAATATTCTTCTCAATAGCTCGTACCCTTTTTAAACCTTCTATAATTAATGATCGAGTAGATGAGTAATTAATTATTCTCTTGCTTTGATTGGTTTGTGTAGTATTTCAAATCATTCCTTCATTGTATCCACTTTTGAAAATTTGAATGGGGAACGACTAATTGATCAAAAACATAAGAGTTTTAATAACCTTGTTGGTGACCGACAGGAGTTTTGAAACCAATATGAAACACTAAAAACTCTGTATCTCTTTTATCATTATCAAGTGGAGAAAGAGAAAGTTTAGACAACTTTTTCGGAGACTGACACAAGTTTCCTAACTTGAAAAAAACACTAAAATGACTTCAACTTTACTTAAACAAGGCTCACAAAAGTTAAGACAACACTTCTAGACACCAAGACACTTTAAAAATTCACAAAGATAAACCTTGTGTGATACGTCGAGAGTAGGAAAGGTTATGAAAACCAAAGCATTGACCGGAAAAGTTTTAAGAATTGACCAAAAGATTGATGACTTCAAGAATTAGCTAAATTTTGAGTCAATAAACAAGTTTTTGAGATGGCAGAAAAACTATGGTAACAATTGGCTTTGACTAGGGGTGAAGACTACTCAGGATGAAGCAAGGAACCTAGAAATTGATGACACATGACCAATGCTTTATCTATTGGGTGAATGAGTCAATATCACTTGGACTGAAAACTCTCAAATGACTAAGGAAAGAAAGTACACCAAAAATGAAAAAAGAGTCCTAAAGTAAATATGTACAAGAAAGTACCTTCATAGACACTCACGTCTGATATAGCTTCAGGGTATGTGTAGGATCATGATGGGCCAAAAAGTGGCGATATGATGGGTATGTGTAGGGTATGTGGCTGACGACTTTTTTCTACCCAAAATTGATGAAACGAAAAGGGTTTTTAAAGGAGATTCCTAGCTTTCCACCAATATAAATTATGGTTTACTTTGAATTTAATAAATAATTATTATTCATTTTCTATTTCAATGATGACTAAAGTCTTGATTGATAGGTTGATTGAAAAACATCTATAATTTTCAAATAGTATCACATTTTTTGAATCTGAAACATGTGTGACATTCTATGCTTTGCATATTATAGGATTAAAAAAAAATTGAATTTCATGAAGTTTTGACCAAGTTAAGGTGGTCAAAAATACAGGTTTTTATATTTTTTAAATGTTGTAATAAAAAAATCATAATTAATTATTTACTTGGAAAAAATTACAAAAAAATATGCATCACATCGGGACACAAGTCCTCTACTTTTATCTAAAATATTATAAAAAAATATTATCATTTTATTGTGGTTAGGGTGGTTAGACAGACACCTACTTCTTATTTTTTCCCTGATATCAAGATATGACAACTAGAAGGTAGTTGGACAACACTCATGAGTTTAACTTTAAATGAACCTTTTTAGAGAGCATCAAACTTCTTATAGTGGCTTTTGGTTCTCTTCGTTTATCCCATAACAGTACCAAATCCCCATTCAAGAATCTCCTTAGCCTAGCCTTATAAAAAATTCTCTTAACCTTGTTCTGGTGCATTGTAATCCTGTCCACCATTTCACTCCTTTTCTCTTCAATTTTAGAGAGATACAAGAATCATGAAACTCCTAATCTTCTATTGCAGTCTATAACTTATTGGCTGATAGTTCTAGTGGAAGAGGAAAGGAACTACCTATTCCATATGCCAACTCAAAAGGAGTCATGCCTATAGCTTTCTTTGGGGTTGTCTTGTCTGCCCACAATTCTTCAAAAAATTTCTTGTGCCAATCTTTCTAGTTTTCATCCACCAAATTTTTAATAATATTGACAAGATTTTTGTTACTAGATTCTACCTACCCATATCCTTGAGGATAATAATTAGCGAAATGAGACAAAGAGATTCCATACTCATAACAAAAAAGATAAATTTCGCTAGAGGAAAAATTGGAAGCATTATCCATTACTAACTTGTAAGGCACTCCAAACTTGATTATAATATTTTCATTGATAAAATAACATACCACTTCTAAAGTTGTCCTCTTAACAAGGATCACCTCCACTCACTTGGTAAAGTAATCTATAGCAATAAGGATGCGAGTATGCCCATCACTTGACTAAGGGTTGATAGGTCCTACGAAATCCAAACCCCATTGGTGAAAAGGTTCTTTGATCACTACAGACCTTAATGGAAGTTTCACCAACTAAGGTCTACCTACAAATTATTTACACTTTTCACATTTGACCACCCAATAATGTGCATCCTTAAACATCCTAGGCTAGTAGTAACAATGTCTTAAAATTTTAAAGGTATTCATAGTAGAAGAAAAGTACCCCCTACATGCTTCATTATGAAAGGTCTCCAATAATCTCTATGTTGAATTTTGATAACACATTTTAGAAACATGCCATCTAATCCCTTCTTATACAAGGTATCTTCCCAAATAACATACTTAGCAGTTTTCATTTTGAGGTTTCTCCTTTTTTTAGGAGATAAGGGCTTTGGGAATTTCTCATATGTTAGGTAGTATGCAATATTTGAAAACCATTCATCCTAAAGGATAACCATTAACACCATAGGGAGACTATCATTATCTTCTTCTTTGTGTTGATCCTCAACCATTAATTTACACAATCCTCTACCTCTGACCAATTTAGTGGGATTAAAATCTATATCAAACTCCTACACTTTAGCTACCCATCCCCCTCTTCTATTGCAACCAATATCTTGTTGAGTGAGTATACTTTTAACAACAGATCTGATACGTAGATAAATAAATGAGGGTGCAATATGTAAAAATGGAACTTCTTAACTGCTTTAACGACTACAAATGAAAGTTTCTCAATTTGAGAATAGTTGATCTCGTGTTTCTTAAAGGGTACTACACTCATAAAAGCAACAAATTCCTAAACATTCTGATCATCAACTTGGGGTAGGATGGCGGGCATTGTATGTTTAGAGGCATAACAATAGATAATGAAATCCTTATTGAAATATGGATGAACTAAAACAAGGTCATGGGTGATAGCTTTTTTATTTCTCTAAAATCTTGTTTTCCAACTTCATTCCATTTGAAAATCTATTTATGTTTCATCATATCCACTATATGTTTAGTAATCTCTTAGAAGTTTGGCATGAATTTCTTTATAAAATTAACTTGACCAAAAAAAGATTTAACCCTAGTCTTGTTAGAAGGTAAAATCAATTGCAGAATAGCCTTAACGCTCTCCAGATCTATTTAAAATTCCTCCTTTGATACTATATGCACAAGAAAATTACCTTCAATAACCCCATAATTTGACTTCTTAGGGTTAAAAGAGATACCATGTTCCTTACACCTCTAGAGCATTTGTTCTAAACCTTTCAAATGATACTTCCTTTATTTGGAGAACATGGTTAGATCATCTAAATAAATAACAATAATTTTATTCCTGAGGTCCCCAAATGATAGGTCCATGGTTCTCTAGAAGGTGGCTCTAATGTTAATGAGTCTCAAAGGCATTCTATTATAGGCGAAAGTTCCCCACGTGGTAGTAAATGTTGTTTTATGTTTATCCTCCCCTGCAACACTAATCTAATTATATCCCAAGAAGCTGCCAAGCATGGACATCATTTCTGAACCATCCATTGTTTGAAGAATATGATCCATCATGGGGAAGTGGATGATTATCCTTTAAAGATGCCTGGTTGAGATTCCTAAACTCTGCACAAATCCTTATCTCCCCATTTTTATTCCAAATTAGGACAATGTTAGCTACCCAAGTTGAGTGATGGATTGGGTATATGATTTTTGCCTTCAACATTTTACTTATCTCTCTAAAAAATTACACTAACAACCTTATGATTGTGGTTTTTTTGCTTTTGTCTGAAAGTGACTATTCCCTCCTTCAAAGGTATATGATGTTGGAATTTCCCACTCATAATTTTTTTATGTCATCATAACACCAAATGAAGACTTCGCTATATTTGATCAGCAATGGTATCAACTTCCCCTTTTCCTTAGGAGTCGAACACTTCCCAATATAAACTAACTTTGGGGATTTAGCATCACCAATGTTCACTGCTTCATACTCCCCTGAATTGTTTATAGATTCACTCACTTTCATCTTGATAGCCTAATCATGTCGATCAAATGGATCTTCCAAAGAAACTAAAACCTTAGGAATCTTATTACCCTTAAAATGGACAACTCCATCCCCTAAATCTTGTGCATCATCAGAGAAGAAATCTTTACATTCACTAGTACTACCCACAAAGAAGGTTTGGGAAAAATTCTCATCATTCTTCAAAAAGGCATGAATTTGCTTATCATTGTCAAATACTTGCCAACGATTAACATTATTGGGAACACTAGGTCTTTAAATCATCTCAATCCTATAAGACTTATTCTTGAAGTTAGGATGGGGGAGGAAAAAAGAAGCATATACTACTAATGAGTTAGCTCTAAAATTTAACTCCTTGGGTATTGCCTCTATAGAGAAAGCATCAAAACATTCAATGGAGTCCCATACTTTAGTCTGATAGTGTCTAAGTCTTTCATTTTTTATAGTGAAAACCTTGTACCTATTTGACTATTAGTTTGAGGTCTCCCAAGGCCCTGGGCATCTTAATACCCATATTCCTTGATTTAGAAAATCCTAGTAACAAGGCTTCACACTTTTCCATGTTATTAGTATTTGCAAACTCCAACTTATAGGAAAAAGATAATTTCTCACCAGAAGGAGCAATGTTAACTACACCTGCTCTCAACCCAAAGTTGGAACAACTTCCATCAAATTCCATCATCCACAGTTCAAAAGATATGTCAAGACTAACAACGTCAACATATTTATCATGATCAGAGAAGAGAATATAGTTCCCAAATTCAGATTCCTCATACAAGATTTGTGATCTGCGATCTTCTGATTTTAGTATTGTAATCTTGGCCTTATATTTAGGGTCCAAACACTCTTTTTTATTCCCTATAGGAATAGTAGCATAATACCAATCTAATTGGATCTCTCCTCCCAAATCCTTACAAAAAATTATGCTCAAGAGCATGCCATAGCTAGCAAGAATATATCTGCCACTGAAATCATGAGTTTGAGTCTCTTATTTGGGTGAGACACAAGAGCAACTTGAGCATCCTTGAATTTTCCAATCAAGGGAACTTTTTTAGATTCCATTGAATAGCATTTTCCAAATGTTTTGGTTAAAATCAAACCCAAGGATCAAGAAATTTGTGCTAGCATAACATTATTCGAGGGACCAGATTCGATGATACAATTGCTTATTCTAAACCCATTTACAAATAGTGAAATGTAAAAAGGGTTAGGTTTGTCTTCTATAAGATTCGATATTGATGTCCTACTGCTCAAAGCTAAGCTGGTCATGGGATGTCCAGGATTAACCATTTGTTCATCTAGGCCTACATGAGATTAAAAGTGCCTTGATTTCACATACTCAACTAATCTATCCAAATCCTTAGGGTTCATTCTCAAATACTCTGCTTGTGAGATCTACACCTTTGAATTCTTGAAAAAAACAATTATATAAAATGACCCTAAATATTTTTTTTTGGGTGAAATATTTGGAGATTTGGGGGGGGTCCTTGATGGATATCCGATGTGTGTGGGATGCACTTTCACCTTTAGAAGTAGCACTAGCTCTACTAAGAAATTATTTTAGAGAATTTTGAGTACCTTTTAGGTTGCTATTTTGTTGACCTCGAGTCATGATGACACATGTAGGCTCATCTAGAGTGATGTAGATGTATCCTCCTCTATCATATTCAAGTTCAAACTCAAGGTACCCAATTGCAAAGTCGCCATATTGATTAGAAGGATTGCATTCCTTAGTAAATTTTTGATAGCTTATTTCATAGCAGTCATCTACATAAATCTATTCATCTCAAGGCATTTTGACCCATCATGGTCTGAAGTGAGATGGAAAATACACATATTTTTCTTATTGTCTCTAGAAAGGGCTTTTATTGCTAATCTTCGCTAAGTTAGAGGAAGAGAAAGAGTTTTATTACCAGGTTGAAAATTCCCCTTTCTTGTGATGTCCTAATAAGGATGAACATTCTTTGACATTTATCTTTTAAGAGTAATGATATCATTTGCTAATATTTGGATCATAGGATCAAAGGATGTAGAAACTAATGATTTATTAGAATGCATTTCTCTCTTCCATTTTCTCGCCGTTTTAAGGTCACCTTCCAACTCAATGGTCATTATTTGTGTGGCATACAAGTTGGCTATCTGTACTCTCTTCAAGAGAAGACTAATGTATGGATGTTGTGCATTAATAAATAAACATTTCTACATCTCTTCTGGAGGTCTTTTTGCAACATCAATCTTATTCACCAGTCTGTTAAACTTAGTCAAAAATTATCTCATGGGTTCATTTGCCTCTTTTTTTCATTGTGTCACTTGTGCTATTAGGGTAAAACCATTTTGCAACAACGTCCATAAGAGATTCTACAAACAACATGACCACCAAATCCTCATGTTGCACACCAAGCACACCACAAGTGGCAAATAAAGCATCAGTGTGTTCTTCTAGAGACATCTTTCCATCACCTCTAAACTTGAAAAATTCTTACGAGATCCTTTAGGTAAATCATTTAGATTAGCACCCAGATTTAATGGACCGATAGTGGCTCCCCATAGGACTAGTGGTTGTTGATGAGCCATATTGTGAGGGAAACTAACAACTATAGGAATGAAAATCCCACGTAATATTAATTCTTGGTAGGTAGAAAAATATGGAGGTGCTTGTTGTACCCCAAAATTAAAATTTTTGTTACACTTAGACATTTTGAAGAAATGAGTAAAAGTCTTGTCAAATTAGTCAAAAAGGTCAAAATTTGGGTGTGCATGTCTTGCATGAGGGGTTAAAACGCAAAATTTTCAATTTCTGACGATCTGGGTCTGCTAAGAGCAGCTTAACTTACAAAACCCAGATCTCAGTTTTTCATCCCTAAATTTTAGGAAAACTGCTATTTTTAGAAATTTTCTCAAAATAGTAATGTTTTCTAGGTTTTTCTGGGTTTCTTTCGAAACAGATACTGGCAAAATTTTCTAAAAATAGAAAATTTCTAAAAATAGAAAGTTGGTCCGACAGGGCCCAAACTGATTTTGATTGGCTCAAAATATGTCCGTATCAGGCTGGTGCAGTCAGAATCTTAAAATAATCAGTTTTTCCCTACTGGGTCTATTTTGCTTTTTCAGAAGCATATTTGGACCTCCGAGGTCATCAATGGAGGTCATCCGACTGCCAGGCATCAATTTCAGCACTTAAACTTCCAGCAAAAGGTGAAACGATGAACATGCACGAGGAACGAGGAAGAAAGTTGAAAAGTCATGAAAATTTTCTAACACTCCTGAGTTTGGACGCCCCTGTTAAAGAAAGGCGCCCACCTTTATAGGGCATCAGATGAGTGAATTAGGGTTAGGACCTCCAATGGAAGTTGCTCAGTATTCAGTCAGCTTCGCGATGAATATCCCCATCAGAGCATCCGACAATCCAGTCTCCGGCGAATTCAAGTCAAAGTGGAAGGTATAGAATGAAGATCTGAAACTTGAAGAAGATGAAGTTGAAATTTTTTCTAAGTCTAGAGAAACTGGGCGCCCTAGGTGAAGCAAGGCGCCCAAATTTTCAAGGTTTCAAACAGATGAATTTGCAGTCAGGGTTATAACGAGATGTCTTCAGAATGCAACAGGCTTTCCAGTGAGCTATCCAGCATGACAAACGGAGCTTGCAGTCATCAGATTCAAGGGGCTGAACAAAGGGTCAGACGAGAGTTGAAAAGAGAAATCCAAAAGCAAAGGTGAAAAATGTGAAAAATAAACTAACTCTAGTGAAGTTGGGTGCCCCAGCTTGCCAGGGGCGCCCAAGCTTTTGAAAACCTAAAATCTTCCTTTTGACAAAAGGGTTTCCAGAAGACCCCTCCTGAAATCCTCTCAGCTTCGCAACGAGTCCAAACATTCATCAATCCGACGCCTGGAGCTCAAAATTCAACAAGATCGTCCGTAGAAGTGAAAGACATGAATAAATTGAAATTTTTTTCTAAGTCTGGTAGAAGTGGGCACCCCAGGTGAAAATAGGCACCCAAACTTTAAGGCCTTCAAATGATGGAATTTGCAGAAGTAGCATCCAAGATTGCCTCATCAAAATCAGTCTGGCTATCCAACGAAATATTCAAACAGTCAGTCGGATCATCATCGCTCCCGAAATCGAGGATTCATTAGAAAATCAAAGGGAGAAAGAAGAACTTGGAAATAAAAAAAATGGCTAACACTGAAGAAGTTGAGCGCCCCTAGAAGGACTGTGCACCCGTGAATTCGAAGGTCAAAATCTAGTTTTTAGCAGGAGGTGCCTCCAGAACATCCTTCTCAGTTTTAGTCAGGCTCCGCCGTGAACCACTCAGCTTGCCTATCGGGTTGATCTGTCAACGGGAAATCAGAGGTGAAGTGGCCTGTCAAAAGGGAGAAAAGTTGAAAAAGTTAAAATTTTGACTAACACTGGTGGAAATAGGCGCCCCTCTTGGGGAAAGGCGCCCAAAGTTTCATGCTTTAGAGTATTTTCAAGAATTTTCAAATTTTCAAAATTTGCAAGAGGAGAAGGGTGGCATCCAAATTCAAGGGACTGGGATTTAGGGTTTTGAAAATAAAAGCAAAAAAGAAAGCAAAACCTAAATCAAACCCTAAGTCTATTTAACACTTCTTTTCAATGTATTTTTCATTATTTTTGCAGGTAGCATCTAGGAGAAAGTTGGAGCAGCAAGTTTGAAGAATTTTTGTGATTCAAGAATCCATAGTTGCTGGTTTTACATCAGATTTTTCAGACCAGCAAGCATAAACCCTTGCTTTTTCATTCTTCTTGTTCCAAGATCAAATTTTTCAAGCGAAGGCCAAGGCTTTCAATTTTTCAGTCATCTGGGTCTTTTTGCCTCAATCTTCTGAAGAATTTTTCAAGAACTTCATCAAGTTGCAGCAAGTGCTTTTATCTTGCATGTCAGTGAAAACCTCAGTGCATTCAAATTTCAACCATCTGGGTCCTTTCCAATCAGTCTTCTGAAGAAAACCCATATCGCAGTTTTTTCAAGAAAGTTCAAAAACCTAGGGTTGGTTGCTTTTTCGATCAGATGTCAGGGTTTTGCAAATCTAATCGACTGGGTCCATTTCTAATCATATTCTGAACAAAACCCAGATGCCAATTTTTTTTGGGAAAAATTGAAGAAATTAGGGTTTGCTGCTTTTTCAGGCTAAATTCAAAATTTTCAAAAACGGACAATCTGGGTTGTCTTGTATCGATATTCTGAACAAAACCCATATCTCAGAAAAAATTTCTCAAAAATTTGTCCGTTGAAGTACAAAATCAGCATTCTAAAAATAGAAATTGTTCAAGACTTGTCTGAACCAAGGCGAGTTTACAGTCATTCTTTGAGTTTTCTGAAATGGAGTACACTCCTAATATTTTCAAGTCCGAATCAGCTCTCTTTCACAATTATATCAAAACAGCTGAGACAGACTTGCATCATGTCAAGCCGGTGTTCGATCTACATGCCTTGGAGAGAGCAGGCAACACTTCAATCAAGAACCTGGGACATTCTGGACTCCTTATAGCAGTGTCTATTCCTATATCAGTTCAGAGCCTTGAGTTCGTAATCTCTTGCATTAAGCATTACAACCCGGCTACTAGGGAGATCCAGTCAGCAGACGGTAGATTGATTTGCAGTCTAAAGCCTGATATGGTCGAAAGGTGTTTTTCCATTCCCCCGTGGTCTGAAAGCGTAACTCTTTCAAGGGATGAATGTGAAAAGATGTGGAATATGCATAAAGATAAATATAGCAAGAAGATTGCACATAGATGGATGAAAGAAAAACATAAGACATTGCCCAAGAATGTCGGGCGAGGAGAATTCAAGGACGAGGTTGCCATCATCATCACTTTGCTCAACAGGGTCACTGGCTCAGAAGACGCCACCAAGTTCCAACCTTGGATGTTTTATGCCATACCTCACATCATGAAGAAGACCGAGTTTTATGATTGGCCTACTTTGATTAGTGATGCCTACATCAGCAAATAACAGAATATTTCCAGTTTCATGTATTCCACATGGTGTCATACCTAGTCTACCTGGTGGCCAATCAAGGTCAATTCAGAGGGTTGAACACTGAAGGATCATTGAGCGTACAACACATATATAACTATTATCCTCAGCTGGAATTCATAAAGTCGTTGCACCACTACAAAAGGGTGAACGAGGCATTCTTGATGTACACAGTGCGGGACTTAGACAACGAATTGCACGTCCGCATCTCTTCAGTTGCCAGGGCAGCAATGGCGGAATGGGCGGATTGGTTTATACAGTTTCCTACCTTTACCTATCTCAGGGTCTATGGTTATTCAGGTGCCCCGCTCATGTTGCCAAGGTATCCGTCAGATGAGGTCATCTTCATGGAATTCTTGAGGCAGGCTCACGGTGTCCACACAGTCTTGAGAAATAGAAAGAAACCCTCTCTTCACTTTCCATTAGGGTTGGGTATTTATACATGCAGGACTGCTGCAGATGCCAGGACAATTGGAGAAGGATTAGATAAATTCGGTCTCAAAACCTATAGTGAGAGGCGATCATTTGATCCTCATGGTGTCTACGCTGGCCGATTGGAGAAGAACTATAATCACATACCCGCACTTGAAGATTTCTGGGCTAACTGTGCAGATGAGTTTGAAGTGTGAAGGCATAGTTACAGCAGGCTAACTCTCCATCAGATGAAAGACTATTTAAATGAAGATATAGAAGGGCTCTCTGATGATGATGAAGATGTGCTTCTACCGATGTACACTTAGAAACGAATCGAAGATCAGCCCCTTCCACAAGTTAATTGGGCAAACAAGGAATCTCTTTCAGTTGAAGACAGAACAAAACAAGTCATTGAGTATAGTAAGGTTTTCTTAGTGCTTAAAAGAAAGAACTCTATTCCAGTAGCAGAGCCACCAAGGATAATTCCCTCTTCTTCCAGAACACAGGAGAAAGGAAAGGGTAAAAGTCAGTCTCAAGATGGTGTCAAAGTTTGTAGATCAAATAAAAATGTAAAAAGAAGGTTGGATTTCTCGGGCATAATCATACAGGAACAGTCTACAGTCGATTCAGAAGTTCCTCCTGTCGAGCCCATACCTCAAAATGAAGCAGAGGAGCCACCTTCAACACATGATTATGTACCTTTGACGGGTTCTTCACCAATTCACATTGATCTTGATATCGAAGATGATGAAGAGATTGCAGCAGTACCTCCTGAGGAAGTTAGTAAAAATACTACTGTGTCTTGGCTTGAGAACTCCTTAGGAAGGGTTAGGAGAAGGCCTTCATATCAAGTGAGTGTTGATGATCTCGATAACATCTATCAGGAACCTCCTAAGAAGAAGGCAAAGAAGCAAGTTCACTTTGATAGGAATCTTGATAATGAGATAGTCGTGGAGACTGCAGTGCCCCCATAAGATAAGAATAGGGAAGAGGTGAATATGGATGATTTCGTCATGGTCAAGGCTAATCTCGGTAGAAATACCAGACATGCAGATTTGAGTCTCTTCAAAGTTGTATCCGAAAACCTTCAAGAAAGAGTGCTTAAAGATGGAGAAGACAAGGCAGCCCTCAAGGCTGAAAATCAACAGCTTAGACTTTTTATTTCTAACCTTGCTCGTGGTTCTTCACAAACAACTCAGTTGCTGCCCCAGGTCTTGGAGACACCAGCTGATCACCATCAGTTAAGACAGCTGGTCATATGTGGGAAAGAGACTCAGGAGTGGATCGAGAGCTTCATTGTCAGAGGAAAGGAGATTTTGGCTCGGATGTTCCAGTTGAGAGAAAACGCTCATGAGCTTCGTCAAGGCATCCAAGGATTTGAACAAACATTGGCTGAAGTAAAACCTAGGCATGAGAATATCATTGCTGATTTAGACACAG
The DNA here is from genome assembly GCA_007258455.2 of Sequoia sempervirens. Taxonomy (NCBI): domain Eukaryota; kingdom Viridiplantae; phylum Streptophyta; class Pinopsida; order Cupressales; family Cupressaceae; genus Sequoia; species Sequoia sempervirens. Next base: position 13,412,995 of record VDFB02000019.1, read on the forward strand.
CCTACGGTTCAGCAGTTTCAAAGGAGCATAAAAGACAAATTCTTGCTTGGAGAGAGCGTCACGTTTTCAAAGTTAAAACTTATGAGAGGATATCCGAAGAATTCATCACCTACAGACAAAGGGTGGTTGAAGCTCTTCTTTTCATCAGCGAATTCGTCATAGAGATCCCCTCTCAGTATAGTCTTGAAGACGGTTCCTACGTCGGGCTTGAGGAGGTGCAAAATCAGTTCCAGAATGTTGTTCATAGTTGCAGTCCAATTGGCGGAAGGATAGGCCATATTTCAGGCAGGATTAGGTCCCTGATATTTCAAGATGATGTCAGCAAAGTTCATAGATGCACCCAATGAGGACAGATCTATTGCAGATCTGAAGATATTCTAAAAGCTGTTTTGTTGTTGATGGCATAGATGCTACACAATCTCTAACTTCCTAGCGGATGTGATCGAGCTTTAAAGCAACTTTCTTCTAGAAGCTTTCTTTCCCGCTTTCTTTCTATTCTTGGAATAATCTTTATCCATTCTTTGAGGATAGAAAGAAGATAAGATGTAATAGTTGGCGTTTCCCGCTTTTTCTGCTTTCTAGGGTTTTATCTTTCTAGATTTAGTAATAAAGCTTGCTTGCTGAGCAAGCCCTAGATTGTGAAAGCAAGGAGATTTTAGGGTTCCCTACTCCTTTGCTTGTCTATAAATAAGAGCCTTTGCTCATTTAGTTTTCTTTAACCATGCTAGTGAGAACAAAACGCTGAGCCTATTGTGCCTTCTATTTGTTGCTCAAGTATTGTTCATTTGTGTTGTGATAAGCAAATTGTTGAGCCTCTTTAGCCAACAAGGAGTTAGTAAGATTGCTGTTTTCTATTGTGTTAAGAATAAGTTTGCAAGCCTCCTTAGCTGCAATTTCTTGTTCAAGGCATGTTAGAAGTGAGCTTTGTTTTAGAGATTTGAGTAATAAAATCATGAGCCTCTTTTGCCTTGGTCTAAAATCTCAGATTTCCATTATCAGTGTTCTACTTTTATGATCTTTATTTCAGCTTGCAGTGAAGTGTGTAGGTGTTCGTTGAAAGAGAGATTATTGAAGTATCTTTGTCAGAGAATCTACCTTGTTAATTTCTAACTTCTCTTGCTCTGCTATTACTTGAGAGGCTAGAAGCGTCTTTAGTTTAAGTTAGTCGTAGTTGAAACTTCTTATCAGAAAATCTCAGCTACGACGTTTGTGTTTAAAAAACCTTGTGCTCTAAGCTGATCAAAAATATAGGAAACTTAGTTTTAGTTTACTTTCTTTCAAACACCATCAGCAAGAGGGAGCTTCCCCTCCTAATTTGAAGAGCAGTTTATCTGTGCATAGCTGTCCATTTTCAAATCCGCATTCCAGAGGTGCGAATTTAAACGCCAACAGTGCTCTAGTTGGAGAAGTAGGTGGGTGAGTGTAGGATCACGAGGGTCCAAAAAATGACGTTATGACAAAAAAGTGGCTGACGACTGTTTTTATCCAAATTTGATGAAATGAAAAAGAGTTTATTGAGAAAATTGTTAGATTTCCAAAAATATAAGATATGTCTTATTTGGAATTAAATAGATAATTATTATTCATTTTATACATATATTCTAACTAAAGTCCTGATTGATATGTTGATTGAAAAACATCTATAATTCTTAAATGATTTCACATTTTTTAAATCCAAAAGATGTAACACATTATATGCTTCTCATACTATAGAATAAAAATAAGAAAAATTGAATTTCATAAATTTTTTGTTGGTATGTGGAAATTGATCATGCTATAATGTACACTCTTCATGTATCCCTACTTTTTTGTTTCATCACTGAAGAAAGAAAAAAAAATGACTTTGTAGAACCCTAATTCTGGAAATTTCTGAAAAGCTTGTTATAAGCGGTTGGGATGGGGGTTGCAGTAGGGCATTATTAGCGAGATTGTAATATGTTTTGTACTAGATAATAAAATCATTGGATAGCTGCAATTTTGTGAATGTAGCCCAGATTGGGTGAACCACATTAAATTCTTTGTGTTGTCTTGTTTCTACTATAATTTTTTGTGTGTTTTATTTCTCTATTTTATTGATCAAATCTGCATTTAATTGTTAGATATCTGTCTTCTAACCCTAACAAGTGGTATCAGAGTAGGATTGTGTTCAATTATCCTTTGCAGGAAAGTCTCACAGTTGAGTGGGAGAAGTGGCAGATGAGGGTAAGTTGAAGGTTGAAAAGTTCAATGGGCGGAACTATCAGTTATGGAAGATGCAGATGGAAGACTACCTCTATCAAAAGGATTTATGGCAGCCATTAGAAGGGAAAACCAAGAAACACTCAACAATTTCTGATGAGGACTGAGATATTTTGGATAGAAAGGCACTTGGCAGTATTCATTTATGCTTGGCACAATCGGTGGTGTTCAATATTACAACAACAAAGACAACTCAAGAGTTGATGCAAACCCTGGCGAAGTTATATGAGAATCCTTCTGCTTCGAATAAGGTATTTCTTATGAAGAATTTATTTAATATGAAAATGGTAGAAGGTGGGTCATTTGTTGATCATTTAAATGAGTTTAATACGGTTACCAGCCAATTAACTTCTGTAAATGTAAACTTTAATGAAGAAGTTAGGGATCTTTTGATTATGTGTTCTTTTCCTGAAAACTGGAATAGCTTGGTAATGGCTACTAGCAATTCTATTTCTGGTTTGAATACATTTCAAAATTCAATGATGTTGTTAGTGTTATTTTGAGTGAAGAAATTCGTAGGAAAAGATCAAGTGGAACATCCACATCATGTAGTGTTTTGAATGCAGAAAAAAGGGACAGAACAAAAGAGAGGAAATAATTCTGGAAGTCATGGGAAGTCACAAGGAAAATCAAAGGACAAAAGGTCCCAATCTAGAGACAAGAGGGATTGTTGGTACTATGGTAAGCAAGGTCATTTAAAGAAAGATTGTTGGTCTTAGAAAAATAAAGGAGACAAAAAGGAAGGATATAAAGAGGAAAATGTGGTAAGTAATAAATTTGTTGAGGATGCTTTGATTCTTTCCCTTGATAATGTTGATGATTCTTGGGTGTTAGATTCAGGGGCTTCATTTCATGCTACACCCCATAGAAGTTATTTTCTTGATTATGTCCAAGGGGATTTTGGGTTGGTTTATTTGGGAGATAATGAACCTTGTCAGATTGTTGAAAAGGGAAGAGTCAAGATTAAGTTGCAAAATGAGAATCATTGGCTACTACATGAGCTAAGGCATGTTCTAAAGTTAGAGACATTTAATTTCAGCAGGGAAACTAGATGATGAAGGTTGTGTTGTTACATTTAGTGATAAAAATTGGAAGGTTACAAAAGGTGCCTTAGTGGTTGAAAAAGGTGTGAAAGTAGGAACCTTATATCTTTGTACAGGTCATATTGTTCCTTCTACTTTAGCTATTGCAGATAAAAATCAATGTTCAAGAACAATTGTTGCAGTTCAACAAGCAGAAAATCAGATAGTTATTGTGGATTCAGAATCAACACTGTGGCATAATAGACTTGGGCATATGAGTGCAAAAGGTATGAAAGTACTTCATTCAAATAATGTTTTACAAGGTCTAAAATGTGTTAATATGGATTTATGTGAAAGTTGTTTGTATGAAAAAACAAAAGAGAGTAAGTTTTCTCAAGGATGGGAAACAAAAGAAAGATGAAAATTGGAGCTTGTGCATATGGATGTATGGGGACTAGCTCAGGTATCTTCTCTTGGTGGCTCTCAATATTATGTTACATTCATTGATGATGCAACTAGGAATGTATGGATTTATTTCCTTAGGCAAAAATCTGATGTATTTGAAACTTTTAAAAAATGGAGAAGCTTGGTTGAGAATGAGATGGGTAAAAAGTTCAAATGTCTTACATATGATAATGGTGGTGAGTATTGCAACAAAGAGTTTGAAGATTCTTGTTCCTCAAATGGTATTCGTAGGCACAAAATGGTTCCAAGGACTCCACAGGAAAATGGAGTGGCTGAGCGCATGAATAGAACAATAATGGAGCATGCATGGACTATGAGATTGCATCTTGGGTTGCCTTTAAACATGTGGGTAGAGGCTGTAAACATTGTTGTTAATTTAATTAATAGAGGTCCCTCTAATCCTTTGGGTTGTGGTATTCGAGAGGAAGCATGGACGGGTAAGAAGTTGATTTATTCTTCTCTCAAAACCTTCGATTATGAAGCATTTGCACATATAGATTCTGAAAATAAAAACAAGCTTGATGAAATATAAAAGAAATGTATATTTTTTGGATATGGCATTGATGAATTTGGTTATATGCTTTGGGATTTTGAAAATCAAAAAATCGTGAGAAGTAGGGATGTCATATTCAATGAGAAAGTGTTGTACAAAGATCAATTGTAGTAGCATGAGAAGAAGAAAATGATTATGCAATGTTGGATGATACTCCAAACAATGATGTTCTAGTGGTTCCTCATGCTCTGTAATAACAACAACAAATACCACAAACTCTAGTGAATGTTAGACGATCTTCAAGGATAAGTAGACCTCGGGAAATATTTTCTCCCTCTTTGTATTCTATTTTATTAACTGATGTTGGTGAACCAAAATGTTATGATGAAGCTATGCAGGTGGATACCAAGGTTCAGTGGGAGCATGTAATGGAAGAAGAAATGGACTCCTTGCTAAAAAAAAGACTTGGGAATTATGCAAGTTGCCTGCAGGTAAAAAGGATTTACCAAACAAATGGGTTTATAGGCTGAAAGAGGAGGATGGAGGTAAGAAAAGATTTAAAGTTAGATTAGTTGTAAAAGGATCTACACAAAAAAAGGGTATTGATTTTAATGAAATACTTTCTCTAATTGTTAAAATGACTTTTATTTGTACTATTTTAAGTATTGTGGCTGCTGAAGATTTGCATTTAGAACAACTTTATGTTAAAACAACCTTTCTCCATGGTGATTTGGAAGAGGAAATATATATGGAACAACCACAAGCATTTGAAGCCAAAGGTCAGGAGAAATTGGTGTGCAGATTGAAGAAAAGTTTATATGGCTTGAAGCAAGCACCTTGGCAATGGTATATTAAATTTGATAGTTTTATGGTTGAGCATGGCTACACTTGATGTAATTCAAACTATTGTGTTTATTTTAAGAGTTTGGATGATACATTATTTTATGTTTATATGTTGATGATATACATGTAGCAGGGTCTAACATGGATCGCATAAAGGAGTTAAAACAGAAGATTACAAGAGATAGGAAAAATAGAAAACTATTTTTATCTCAAGCTGATTATGTTGAAAATGTGTTACAAAGATTTCATATGGAGAATGCAAAAGCTGTCAGCACACCTTTTCCCAATCATGTCAAATTAACTAAGGATATGTGTCCAAAGACACAAGCGGAGGAAGAAAAAATATCCAAGGTACCATATGCTTCAGCTGTAGGTAGTTTAATGTACACCATGGTATGCATGAGACCAGATATTGCACATATTGTAGGAGTTCTTAGTAGGTATATGAGTCATCTTGGAGTTGAGCATTGGAATGTGGTAAAATGGATTCTTAGGTATTTAAGAGGTGCATCCAATAAATTTTTATGTTTTGGGGGCTCTAATACTTATTTAAAAGGATATATTGACTCAGATTTAGTAGGGGATATAGATACCAGGTGGAGTATCGTAGGTTATGTATTTACAATTGGTGGGACGGAATTGAGTTGAATTTCTCGATTGCAATAGGTGGTTGCTTTATGAACCACAGAGGTAGAGTATGTTGTTGCAACAGAGGTGACAAAGGAGATGATATGGCTACAACTTTTCATGGAAGAGTTGGGAAAACAACAGGTTGACAATCACTTGTTTACATATAGCCAAAGTGTTATACATCTTGCAAAGAATTTTGTCTTGCACTCTAAAACCAAACACATATAGTTGAGATATCATTTCATTTGGTCGGTGTTGGAAGATGGACATGTAAACTTGGAAAAGATACAAACATATCAGTGGATATGTTTACAAAGGAAATGAAAAGCGAGAAGTTGAGCTCCTCTTCAGCTTTGGTTGGTCTTCATGGTTAAAAGTATAATAGAGCAGTAGGGTCCAAGGTGCTTATTTCCAGTAGGAGCTATAAGTGCAACAATGTCGTCCAAGATTAGTCTCCAAGTGGGAGATTGTGTTGGTGTGGAGCCTGATCATTCTCCAATTGGGAGATTGTTGTTATGTGGTGAATGATCATGTTATACTTTTTCGCTTCATCACAGAAAAATGATAAAAATGACTTTGTAGAACCCTAATTCTGGAAGCTTCTAAAAAGTTTGTTATAAGCAGTTAGGATGGGGCTTACAGTAGGGTATTATTAGTGATATTGTAATATGTTTTGCACTAGATAATAAAATCATTAGATGACTATGATTTTGTGGATGTAACCCGGATTGGGTGAACCACACTAAATTCTTTGTGTTGTATTGTCTCTTTTATAATATTTTGTGTTTTATTTCTTTATTTTATTGATCAAATCTGCATTTAATTGTTATATATCTACCTTATAACCCTAACATTTTTGACCATATTATGGTGGTAAGACAAACAAGTTTTAATATTTTAAAAAAAAATTAATAAAAAATTCACAAATAATTATTTGCTTGCAAAAAATTACAAAAAAAATGTAGCACATCCGAGCATGTGTCCTTTACTTATATTGAAAGTTTCAAATAAATATATATATATTTTTCTCTTGTACTTAGGTTGGTTAGACGTAGACCTGCTTTTTATTTTTTTCTAAAAATTTAGTACTAATGGATTGAAATTTCAAATTTTAACCAAATAGATTTACTTTTTTCTAAAAAAGGAACAATATCTTACAAACTACATTCAATTTGATACAAATTTTGTTCTTACATATTTTTAAAATTATGTTAATAACTTATTCAAAATTTTATGTTAAGTTGCCTAACTCTGTTTTCTAAATTTTCATTGCCACTTAAGGGCCTAGTTTGGACCCCCATGATCCTATACTAACCCAAGTCTACTCCTAGCTTATAATTTTATTCTAGGGGGAACAATATAAGGAAAGTTGTCTCTTTGGAAAGATTCAAAGATAGGGTAAAAAATATACCTTTATTTTTATCCCCTCTCGTAAACCTTATAGAATCCAAGATGAATTTTGAACCGTTTGATATAACCTGGATAAGGAAACTCGAATGTAACTTCTATTTGAATCCCCAATGGAGTCACCAAAAATCTGTTTCCTAATAGATTGGGCACCTTGAGATTTACTTCTTAAGTCCTAACTCTCAACCCAAAAAGGTGTAATTATTCCCAATAGCTCTGGATAATTATTCTCTAGAAGAAACAATAACCCTCTAAATTTTAGAGGTACAATCACTCAAAAAATTTCAATGAATTCAAAAGAAAACTAAGAAATAAACCATATGTATACTTTTTACAATGAAAGAAGTAGAGGAGAATAAACCTAATACCAGAAAAATTTCTGATATCAAATGCAATAAGAATGGAATACCAAAAATACTAGCACAAAGACTAGCATGTACCAAATAGCATTTAATTAATAATTACCAACTCAATACAATATGAAAATAAAACCAATTACAAAGATATAAATGGCTACGCATTCACATAGGAACACTGAAGAAAGCTTAAACACACATTTAAGATTCAAAAATTATCTCGATAAACCGAACACATACAAATGAATAGAGGTTTCATTTTCAACATTAAATTGGAATTATAAATATCAAGTCTTTTCAAAAACTATCTAGAGAGTTTATTTTGGTTCCATTTAAAAATATATATAAGCAGATGAGTAACCACTTCTTTTTGAAAGTAACTTCCCAAAAATAAATAAAGTCATTTCAAATAACAATGAAAAATTTAGAAAGCAACTAAAGAGTCATGGTGGTGGTGCTTCATTGATCGGTTACATAGTTAACTGATTTGATTATGTGACAAGCCTCTTCTATAATGCTTGGAAAGCCTTGACAACATGTGGCATCTCCTTATGTTGAGGAATAGTAATATTCCCTACTCGCAACTTCCAAGCCATTTGGTCATTGTGTCCTGCTTCAATCCTTTTGTCATATGTACCTGCCAATCCATCTGTTTGAAACAAAATAGAGCCTATTTTGTTGAATTTCCTCAATATTTCAGCATTGAAAGGTTGTGAGTTAGTAATATCATCAATCACCTTCTTGAAGTTCTCCTTCAAGAATCCATTGTCATCATCATTGCCACTTCCTTCCCACCTAGACTCTAAATCGAGTGCATAGAGGTTCTTGTGAACTTCTTCCATAATTGCATTGCTTTTTGTTAACACTTTGTTAAATTCCTACAAACTCTGATCTACTACTTGTAGTTTCCATTCAATGCTCTTATTCCAAATTACACAATGACCATCAACCCCCATACTCAACACCCCCTTGATCTCATTCAAGTATGCAATCCATACTACTTCATTTCTGGGTGAAGAAATATCTTTTTCTATCTCCATTTTCAAAGAATATGCCCTCTGATTAATTCTTACTAAAATGAATTGGTTTCCTTTATCTATTATGTTTCTAACTCACTCAACTATAGCTTTTCCAAACACATTATGACTCTACATCTTACTTACTATCTATTTTCCCATTCCTGATGTTGTATTGAAAGAGGCTTCAACTTGAGAGATTGACAAAGAGGTAAAGTTAAATACTAACTTTAGGCATTCAGTCAAAACCCTGACTTGGATTTTCAATTCATCTTTACTTTTCTTATTCTTGTTAGTTCATTCAACTAACTTGGTTGTTGTTAACTAGAAGTTATGTACATCTCTATCTCTTGTGGATGGTCCTATTTTTTTCCTGCCAACATTGAAGCCACTTGCAGTTGCCTAATTGACTTCTTGTGCAATGCGACAAGCAACATCCACACAAACATTTCCCATATTGTCATCCTGTACTAATCTAGATGTAGTCTTCAACTTTTTGGGCTTAGGAGTCCTCTGAAGCAACTGACTGACCATGTCTTGCTCAGGTAGATTTACTTGTATTACCTTCCTTTTCTATGACAACATATTTTCCAACCAAGATGATGTGGAAGGAACAACTTCTTTAGAACTAGAAGAACCAAACAAGGTTCTCCTTAATAGAGGGGTGATAGATTACACATGTTTTGGTGAAGAAGGTGGAGTAGATCCCATCTTGGGAGGCTCATTTATTTTAATATAAAATTTCCCTCATTTACTTGTAAATGTTATTTTGTGTTGATATTCTCTTTCACTAGTATTTGATCGAAGCTTAAAAGGACATCCAACAAAGAAAAGAAAAAAAATAGCCATAATTTATATAATTTATCCCATTAATGGTAGAAATAACTCATTAAGCTTTGCACTAATTGGGAATTAAGGTCTAGAAGTAGAGGTCATATGCACAGTAAATAATGGAACTTTTTTATTTGTTTGTTTAGCTATATATTGGTTACTTTATTTACACTTAACCCTCTAGTACCTTCCTTTTATCTCTAGTCAAGTAATCATGTCAAACATTTTACTTTCTAGTAGTTACAAAATGTTCACTCATAGCATAAGTCTCACAATCCTCCTAATTGAACAAGGTCTACCCTAGTATTGATTATTTTTTATAAGTTTCTACTGTAGGACACCAGATGCTTTTATTGGCACTTTGACTTTGGTCAAAATAGAGACCATTTAGGATTGGTAGTTATTAGGGCACATAGTCTAAGAAGTGTGTGTTGTAGAATAAGAGTGATTCCATATAAATATCTCTTTTTATGGTTATTTTGAGCTATTTTTGGCTTTGTGTTAGGATTATAAGGAATCTATTGCATGGTTACTTCATAAGAAATAACCAGTTATGAGATTTATTATGTACCCTATTTGGTTGAAAGGCATGATTTTATTGGAAATTTAAAAAAATGTGGGGGGGGGGGGGGGGGGGGGGGTATAGCAATGGTTAGCTTGGTGATTGTAGTATTGAACTTGAGGTATTAGTTGTTAGGTAATAACTATATTTACATATTATTCTATTGACTTGTTAGAGAAATTCTCTCATTAGACATGTTTCTAAGAAATTTCCTCATTTCATCAAGCTCACAAGGGGTTGATGGTTCGGCAAAGTGGTATCCTAGAACTATCCTTACTAGAGTAAGATTATAAGTAGGGGATTTATACAATTCTCTACAAGTGTGGGTTCATATAAAGGTTGGATGATGGGAAATAATGACATGTGGGTAAGGTTCCAACCTTACAATATAGATTATGAAATTCTTAGTAGCAATAATAATATTAGATGCACTTATGAGAGAGTTTCCCCCTTGGATTTGATCATTATAGCAATTTATAAATCTATTTATTTTAAATAATAGGTGTATTCCATACCTAGTGGTGTTAACCTTTTTTGGGGATTTACTGATATGTCTTTAGAAATATGTTAGTAAAAATATCCAACATCTTCACTACGACCCTCTTTATAGTGGTGATTTTCTCTAGTAGTGATATAACATCTTCCTTCTCTCTAAACTTGTTGATTAGAGATTGTCCTGACTAGTCAAAGTAAGCTATTGACGAAGGGGTCAAGGGCTAGTACCAATCAAGAAAGTTTCACTTTAATAAAGAAACTAAGACTCTAAGTATCATACTTTCATTTTTAATGTTGTGAGTCATGCAATGATTCAAAATGTCATGTAGATACTTAATAGTAGTTAAATATGAAATTCATGAAATTAGATCAAAAAAATTGAGGTACAACACCTAGAATAAATCCCCATATAATGAGTAGTATAGGCCGTATACAAAAACCTCTAGTATTCCATGTTGAAAAGAGTCTTGATGGTTGTTGTTGGGTATAAAATTATAGTTTTCGTACAATTTGTGACCTTCTTCTTAGGATTAAGACAAAGGGTTGTTTTGGGTCTCGAAACCACTACTCCACTTCTTAGAATAAAATATCACATTCAAGGAATGGGTTGTCATCATGAAGGTGAAACTTGCTCATCTATGGAAAATTGAGGGTTAAAGGCTAAAATTGGTTGTTTAATAATTTTCTAATGTGTAATTGAATCAATATACTCTCAGATCGATGCTTATTAATGAGTTATACATTCAAATTTACAAGAATGAATTGTAGTCAAAGAAAAAGTGTACAAAAGTTGACCAAAGCACAAAATGTATCAAAATTAGGGTATCTCAGATAAGACATACTTAACTATCCATTATTGAGCTACACAAATCTATGTGTAAATAAAAAATATTATTAAAAATACAATAATTATTTTAAAATGTTGCCACATTTATCAAATTGAATTTACACTCATATAAACAAATATGCTAAGAGAAAACCTTGTTACCATCAAAATTATTCCTTAAAGATGTATCTACAATACTAGAGACATGAAACATGTGACAACTTGCAATACTCTCTTCTAACACCTCAATAAAATACACTACCTTCTTGTAATTGAACTTCAATGCTTAAAACCCTAGAAAATGATTTGAAACCTCCTCTATTTGTTTAAAATATTCACTAAAAAATCCTTTAAAATGGAAAAAAAATATCCCTATAACCACATTGGGTAAAACTATAAATTGCAACACTATAGTTGTACTTGAAAATCCATGATTTGAAAGCACTCCCACCCAAAAAAATAATCCTATATCAAAGGGTATTTATTGGAGGTATAAAGATAGAATGGGATGTAATAGCGAGCATGAAAGAGTTAATATAGGTGGCTAGGAGAGCTAGACCTTGCATTCATGGAAAATAGATACAACACCACTATATTTGGTGGTCAAATCCCTATAAAAAAATACATTATTATTAGGCTCCTTTGAAATATATCCTATTCCTTCTACAATTTTTTTACTTTTACCATTTATAGGTGTCCCAATGGTTTTTGACACTTTGGGACCTATTGGGAACTCAAGGGAGTTTTGGAACTACATCAAACCTCTACTACTCAACACTCTTCCCCTTCCCCCTCATGTTAAAGATTGATTAGGAACTTGGAACCTTGGTGGAGGTTCTAGGCTCCTACTCCCTCATAAAGCACTAATATATTTATTTATCCTTAAATTTCCCCCACTTCAAGATATGACAAGGGGTAACAACTTGTTGAAGGTTTTGCAAATGGGGTAACAACTCAAGCGGGCTTAACCTTGGAGAAAACTCCCTGGTTAAGCGCGCTTGAGCTGGAGCAGTACTGGGATGGGTGACCTCCCGAGACGGACCAGTGCTTCACCTCTGTGAGCATCACCTAGATGCAATGAGTGCTAAGTGGACCATTCGATATCATGAGGGATGGGTTCTTGTTGAACCACTACTCATGAAACATGGGTCAATGAGTTTGACTCGAAACTACATAGTTGAATCCTGATAGCAATATCATAATTTGACACGTTGTGGAAAAATACCTCCTACTTATCAACATTATATTTGATAAATATAAGTCCTACAAAGGTAGTTTGCACCAGCAAGATTCCATAAGAGGCATGGACAAAATGCAAGTGGACGATTGAGCACTTGAGAGTGTTCAAGTGTGTGGCATATGCACTTGTGCCAAAAGAGAAGAGGAAAAAGTTAGATGAAAATGGTGAAAAGTGTATCTTCATGGGCTATAGTGAAGAGTCCAAAGCCTACAGGTTACATAACCCAATCACCAAGAAAATAGTTATTAGCATGGATGTAGAGTTCCTAGAGAACGAGTCATGGGATGGAATGGTGGTCAATAACATGGGTTTTTTTGTCTTAATACCCTATGAGGATGAAGAAGTTCCAAAAGCTAGGAGTGCTAGAACTCTACAAGGTAATAGTTCAGAAAACAACAACTCCAGAAATTTTTAGAAGGGTAGTTGCTCCAGAAATTTACAACAAAATGAAAATTTCAGTGCTCAGTCTTCTTCATCAGTTCAACAGTCAAGCAGCTCTAGAAATTCTGACCCTAGGCTTGCATCTTCGATTCCAAGAAAGACTAAGAGTCTAAGGGAGATCTACCAAAATGAAAGGTATGATGAAGAGTTTGATGAAAATATGAATTTTTCATTATTTTCTCATAGTGAATCGATTTATTTTGAGAATGTTGTAAAAGAAAAGAAATGGTGTGAAGCTATGGATGAGGAAATAGATGCAATAGAGAGAAACAAGACATGGGAGCTCACTAATTCACCCAAAGGGAAATCATTCATTGGATTAAAATGGGTCTATAAGACCAAGAGCAATGCCGATTGAAGAATAGAGAGGCATGAGGCAAGTTTAGCTGTCAAGGGGTACAAACAACAATTTGAGAGAGATTATGATGAGACATATGCTCTAGTTGCAAGGATGGAAACTGTGCGGGAAGTCATAGCAATTGCAACCCAACACAAATGGAAAGTATTTCAAATGGATATAAAGTCAGCCTTCTTAAATGGAGTGCTGAAAGAAGAGGTGTATGTGGAGCAACCATCTAGTTATGAAGTTTTGGGGTCAAGAAAACAAGGTATACAAACTAAAGAAAGCTCTTTATGGGTTGAAGCAAGCACCAGGGGCATGGTACATTAGAATTGACTCATATTTATTGAGCAATGGCTTTAACAAAAGTGATAGTGAGCCCACTCTTTACATCAATGTAGCTAATGGTAAGATTTTAATTGTTGTCTTGTATGTTGATGATTTAGTTTTCACTAGGGATGATGATTTCCTCATTACTAATTTTAAAGATGCCATGAAAATAGAATTTGAAATGATGAACTTAGGTCTCTTGAGGTATTTTCTAGGCATAGAAGTAAAAAAATGCATGATGGTATATTTATCTCTCAAGAAAAGTATCCAACAGATATTTTGAAAAGATTTAGAATGTTGGACAACAAACTATCCCCAACCTCAATAGCTACATGTATGAAATTAAGCAAAGAGGACATCAACAGTGATGTTAACCCGACCCTCCATAAAAACATGGTTGGAAGCCTCATGTATTTGACAAAAAAAAGACTTGATTTGATGTATGTGGTAACCCTGATTTCTAGGTTCATGAGGCAACCTAAGGACTCACACTGGAAAGATGGTAAAAGAATCCTGAGGTATGTGAATGGAACCAAAGGATATGGTATTTTTTATAGTGTAGCAAATGATTTTCAGTTGGTTGCATACACAAATAGTGATTGGGTAGGAAGCGTAGATGATAGGAAGAGCACTTTTGGATGTGTTTCACTTGGGTTTAGGAGTCATTTCATGGGATTGAAAGAAGCAAACCATAGTCTCTCTATCTACAACTGAGGTTGAATATATAGCAGCAAATGCAACAACATGTCAAGCCATTTGGTTGAGGAGGATCTTAGCAGATTTGAAGGAAGAACAAAAGGATGGAACAACTATATTTTGTGACAATGTTTCATCAATTTCCTTGATGAAGAATCCTGTCTTTCATGGACGAAGCAAGCACATTGAAATCAGGTATCATTTCATAAGAGAATTAGTTGAGAATGGTGAAATTAAAATGAAATTTTGTAGGTCTGAGTAGTAGCTTGCAAAAAATTTTACCAAACCATTGAGCAAAGATTGCTTTGAATGCCTAAGGGATAGGCTTGGGATGACATAAAGCCCTAGAATTTTAGTTCTAATAACTTAGAAATATGTCAAAAATCTGAACAGGACCAGACAAGAATCTCCAAAACACGGGAAAAGTGCAAATAGGTTCACTCTAGAAATTTTGCTCTGGAAATTTCAAATAGTGATGAAAAATAGAAAGTCTCAAGATTAAGGAGGAGCATTGGAATTTGTAATCTTAAGCAGCAAAATTCAAATGCATTAACTGTTGCATCAGAAGAGATGCATTGGGATCTCCACCCCCTTTGTCTTGTCTAACATCCACAATGGCTAGTTAATGTTTCTAGTAGTGAATTAAATTCTAGTGGTTGAATTTGAAATTGAGTGGCAGTTTTTGAAAAAGGTAAGAAAGACAAAAAGGAAGAATAGAAGAAGTTAGTAGACATAAAGAATAGTAGAAGGAGAAGAAGGAATGTTCAACAGAACAAAACAAAAGGAGAACAACCTACATTAGTAGAAGATATTGCATAGAGTGCAGAGGTCCAGTGCTCTGAAATATTTGTAGCTGCAACAAAGAGCAACACACAGTAAGCTCTAGTGCACCATAATCTAGGCAGTTTGTTGGATGAAGGAAATACAGATCCTTAGCTCTGATTTTGTATGTAAACATTTTTTAATGTAATCTTTTGTGTATTTGAATAAAATAGAAAATATATTCTGCTCTCCTTGTCTCCTTTTCTCTTTGTGCACGTTTTCATCTTTTCCCACTCTAGTAGGGATCTTTTCCCACTTTAGTTGGGATCTTTTCCCAACAATAGAATCAAGAATGTTCACGGGGTACTATTGTTCCCCAAACTTGTCTCACGAAATGGTGATCCGCAACCACCAAATATTGTTCTTGAGAATAGTTGCATGGGTATTGTATTTCCCAACACCATGGTATGGCCCAACTTTAGTACAACTGAATACCAAGTAGGAATGTCTCTACTTGTGATGCAGATCGGATCAATGCTTGAGCCAACATTGAAGAATCTTCTTATTTGCCAATCCCACATATAGATCGTTTCACAAGTTCGACATTGGTGGTGGAGTTGGTTTAGTAAGAATTGGCATCGATATCTGGAAAATATCCAATGCTAAAGAATATGCCAGTTCTGGTTGTCTTGATGGTTCATAATGATTATAAGCAGACTCTGCTAGAGTGCCAAACCGATGACCTAAATGTAAGTATGATCACCTAGTTGATGTCATCCAAACTGTTGGTTTTTAGATAGCTGAAGATTACTGCCAAGTGATGCTTCACGACACCTCTTGATGATGCGACAGGGTGCCAGGCACGGTGCCTTACTGAATCACTGCATAGTTCCTTTCTTGACTGTCGAGTGTGATGATCACCTTTAGTTGGAAGTTGTGCCTTGAGAAAGTATGAATTTCTTAGCCAACAAAATGCTCTAGAGTTCATTGATTTCATACACCATTTTAATTATTATAAAATTCAGAGGGAGTTTTCAAAAACACTATTTCACTGCCAAGATTTGAAATAGGGCCTTGTCAATCAATGGATATGATAGTCCTCCCCACTTAGATGTTGCTTGCCCTCAAGCAACTTTAGACTTGGATCCAGGGGTGTCTTGGTTCCTGCCGTTGTCTTCTCTGATGCCTAATTCGAAGCATGCTTAGGACCCACCTTGGAAAGACCTCGAAGAATGACCTCCTTTTCATCGGCTTTAAACTTCAATCCCAAAGTCTGATTGCTCATTGTGTATTCCCCAAGTAAGTGTAGCCACTGCACTCCTAGGACAAAATCTGTCTCACCGATGTCAATTGTGTAGAAATCATCTCGCATCTTGTGTCCTCCTATGGTCAGCTCCATCTATCCAATTTGACGATTGCATGGAATAGTGTACCCATCTACAACTATCACATCAAATCCTCCAAAATCTCCCACCCTTAAGCTTAACTTAGCTACTAGCTTCTCATCAATGAAATTATGGGTGGCTCCACTATCAATTAGTATTATTACCCTCTATCTGTATAAGTCTCCTTGAATACAAAGAGAATGATACCGAGGTGCTCTAGAAAGTGTTGCAAGAGTTCCCCTGGAAAATCCTTCCTCCCATGTCACCCCAAGCTCATCCTCCTTGGTAGCATCAACGGGTTCACCTTCTTCGTCATCGGAGGCTACCTCAATGTAGTAGACATGTCCTTTTCCCATACACCTATGATCATTTGTCCAACGTTCTCTACAAGTGTAGCATAACCCTCTCCTTCAGAGCTTGTTCCTTGATAAGTTCTTGATCATAGGATTACTCTTTGTGGTAGAGTCCTCAAGGTTAAATACTCTCTGAATAGCTTCTTCCAATGTTGTTGCCTCTAAAGCTTTGACTAGGCCATGGTAAGATTATGATATCCCTTTAATGAAGAGGAACATGAGTTGCTTGTCGAAAACATCGAGAACCATAATAGCTAGCCTTTGGAATTCTAAAACATAATCATCTACTATACCACACTGCTTAACCCTTGTCATATCTTGGAAGTACACCTCCAGATCTTTCCTATCAAATATCTCCATGAGATCTATGTGAAATCTGCATATGTAGTCACAAGATCAAACCCCTGAGTCACAATACCATGGTTCCACCATTCATGAGCAATCGCCTCCAAGTGCACAATGGTGAATTTGATAGCTTCATCTTTAGTCATAGGGCCGAGGGAGAAATATGTATTCAACTTTTGCACCCATGCATGTGTAGTAACCTTCTCTGAGCCATCAAGTGTAGGGAGTGTGATCTTTCTGACTTTGTATTGAAGGTCTCTATTCCCTCGTTGTAGACATGGTCTCCCATCACTTCCAAATCCTCTCTTAGCATTGAGGTATTTAGTAAAAGGGATTGTTGCTTGAGCATTGGCATCCAGCTTCTTGTAATCTTGCACCACACTGCTAATGCTAAAATGAACCTGATCTTCCCCTTCATGTGGTGTCTCTACTCTAGGAATAAAGACTAGCTGGGAGGGTCTGAAAATGGATCCTCTTGAAGGCCTACTATTATTCCCTCCTCTGGATCACTTGGAGTTACCCTCATCATCATTGTTAGACCTTGATTTGTTGTTGGTTATTGTAACAATGAGGGTCTGCATCATTTGCAACAGTGTCTGATTCACTTGATCTTGCTTCTCTATGAAGGATTTGATTTCATTATTCTGCTCCTCCATCTTCTTCTTACCTCTGCCTCCTATTCTGGAAGACTCAACTACTACCTTCCTTCTTTCCCTCTCAATGGCTTGCAGCTCCCTTTTGCTTGCTTGCATAAAATTCCCTTAGGCTGGCAGGACTTGAGGGTCTGATACCACTGTGATGTGCCTGCTCAAATCTGACATTCAACTAATTCCACATATAGAAATTAGAGAAAACAATCACTGGACTATGCTGAATATAAACCCCCAATGATTGCAAATTGCAGTGGCTAGTTAATAGGATAGTGTTATAATCAGATCTAATATTAACAACGTAACATGAACATATGTGTTTATATGGCACCAAATATTTGAATGGAAACAAACTAAAATTCACAAACATACAGATATAGAATTTGAATTAAGTGAACAAACTCCTTAGCTGGACGCATATGACTGAAACATAGATGTCTCACGATATTGGGACTATGCAAGAATATGAAAGATGCCTTTAAAAACCTTAATTCTGAAATGGATTACACAGAATTAGGAATGTTCTTGGGGTATCGTTGTTCCATAGACTTGTCTCACGAAATGGTGATCCACAACCACTGAATATTGTTCCTGAGAATAGTCACACGGGTATTATATTTCCTGACGCCAAGGTATGGCCTGACTTTAGTACAACTGAATACCAGGTACACTCGTGAGGCATATCGGATCAATGCTTGAGCCAACACTGGAGAATCTTCTTATTTGCCACTCCCACATACATCGATTCACAAGTTTGGTGTTGGTGGTGGAGTCGGTTTAGTAAGAACTAGGATCGATATCTAGAAAATACTTGATGCTGAAGAATACGCTAGTTCTGGTTGTCCTGATGGTTCACAATGATTATAAGCAGACTCTACTAGAGCGCCGAACCTATGACCTGGAAATGCAAGTATGCTTGCCTAGTTGATGTCGTCCAAACTGTTGGTTTCTGGATAGCTGAAGATCGTTGCCAAGTGATGCTTCACAACACCTCTTGATGACGTGACAAGGTGCCAAGCGCGATGCCGTACTGAATCATTCCATAGTTCCTTTCTCGACTGTTGAGTGTGATGACCGATTTCAGCTGCAAGTTGCACCCTGAGAATGTATGAATTTCTTAGCCAATGCAATGCTCAAGAGTTCACAACAGTCATACACAAAGTTCCCAGGTTCTAAGACTACGTTCAGACTTCAGTGCGGCAATGAGAGACTACGCCCTCAAGGTCGCAAGGCAAATGCTCCCAAATTCATGCTGCCCTCCAAGAAGCCTCGAGCCAATATAAATACTTGCTCCAGAACGCCTTCCCGAGTGGGTCGACCACAAACATTAAATTCAAATATTATTTTTAATAATTTAAATTTAATATTATTATTTTTAGATATTTAATTATTATAAAATTCAGAGGGAGTGTTCAAAAACACTATTTTTCTACCAAGATTTGAAATAGGGCCTTGTCAATCAGTAGGGACATGACACTTCTACATTGCTCACCAACCTAATGACTTTCACCTTTCTTGAGAGCATAGAAAAATATTTTCTATAAGACATAGACACTCATAAAACTATCTCATTCATCACTTGTAACAACATGACACTACTAGATGCACCTAATTACATCATACTATTATGAAGCAAACATCTATTGAAAATCAAAGTGGTATAAAATATATCAACACTTAGTTGACTATTTACAACTAAATCGCCTGGTATACCTAGACAATCTAATTTTTCTATACACACTCCTCATCAAGAACATTAACTTGTTGTCTAGATGAAACATCAGAGATGAAAGTAAAAACTCTTATCTTATGCTCAAGAATTATAATAGCTTCAACATGAATGGAAATGAGATCCTTATGTGATTGAAAATTTATGCAACATTAATGTGCATCAAGTGCTATGATCAACTTACTTGCATCTGGAAAGCCCACCTCATTCAAATAGGGCACAACAATATTATATCCTACCTCTTATGTAACTTGAATATTTATAGCTATATGGTTTGAGGGAACATTTTTGTCACCTCTGGACTCCTTTGATAATCTTTGCTTATGAATAGTTGTGCCACTTGTTTGTACAAGTTGAAGATAGAATTCAGGCATGTACCTAGTTTTAGTTTACTACTATTCTACATTTTTCATTTTGTTTGTACCCTTCTTGGAAAAGATGTGTTTATCATTGAAACTCAAATTCTACTTAACAACATCATTCTTTGGCACAATTACAGTTGTTTTATAAATTTTCTACCACTACACCAGGATAGACATGTTCCTCAAATGATAACCATTATAGACACACATTACCACTACATGAGTGAGGGTCTTGATATCCTCATATGATTTCTTGATTATCTTGTATCTCAACCTCTTGAGAGCCTTTAAATGCTCGAATTCATGAGTTGGAAGTAAAATATATTGTGGATCAACATTACCTTAACACTAATGAGAGAAAACCAGATCACAAAATATTGTTTTATATATAATGTTTTTTCTTACAAATCTTTGTAGGCACCAACCTACCAGAGAGACCAATCCCCACAGCTGCACACCAACTCAAAAAGTGACAACAATATCTTCTAAATTGGAAGGTATCAACCTCTCTAATGACTTCTCTAAGACTACACTTATGTCTGCTCCAAAAGTGATGCAATGTTTGCTCCAAATTCTACTTTATAACAAGTATAATGACTACACAATGAGTGCTCCAAGATTTCTTTATATCTCTAGTAAACTATTCATACAAATTACCTCAATAGGTTGATATAGATCACCTCTATAACTTCTCTAAATCTGTTCCACTCTGCTACAAAACTGCACTTGTATCTTTCAAGATCTACTATAAGATCTGGTCCATATCTGGTATAATATTTGCTTTGAATTTGCAATAAAGTTTGATTTGGTCTGCTCCAAATATACCCTTGTGATTCACCTCAATATCATTCACTTCTCCTTAATATCATTCAACCATGCATACTTGACATACTTCTATTTCCTTTTCAATTCAACTTTTACAATTTATTTGTTCTATTGTAAAGGATTTTCATTTTTTCTTCTTATATTTTCTTGCCACCATTTCATCTTCTTTTTATACATTTCTTCCCTCTTTAAGAGTGGCGATCCTTCACATTAAGTCAGCTATTCTAAGGGAGTTGGCCTCCGTAAAAAAAATAATTTACTTACTTTTTTATTCTCTTCCTTCAAGGTAGTGCTTAACAAGGCATGGGTCACCCCATGTTTTAAATGTTAATTTAAATTTATTTCTTATTTCAACTTCTATATAAGAGGTGATTACATAGGGAGTCAACCTCTTCAATAAAAAATATTTTATTCTTCTCTGCAATCTCTCTTAATTCCAATGCTAGCATAGTAATTCAATTTAGAATATAACTGGTGTCTTTTACAAGTCGACTACCTCTTACTTAATCTTAGATAACAATTTATTTGGCATCAACAAACTGATTTCTTTTTTTTTGACATCAATGATAAACTATATTGAGATTGATCCTCTTTTGACATTACTTTTGACACCAATGACAATCTTTTCCATGCCCCTTTGACATCAATGACAATATTTTCAACAATATTTTGGGTAATGAAATATTGCTCTTATGCCTTGGAATGATCCTACACCAAGACACAATAAAGATACCTAATTTTAGTTTGGAAGGGATTATATAGATGGATTTCTTAAAGACTACTAATTTAGAGAAGATTTGGAAAAAGAAGAATCCAATAGAAACCTAAATACCTTTGAGTCATAAGGAGTAAGAAAAAATAGAAGGATTAAGCTTTGAGTAGGAATGTAATAGAAAGATTCTATACAAATGCAAAAAATCTAAGCAAGATAGAAAGAGAGTAGAAGCCTCAATAGATTCAATGCCATAGATGACAACCTTGTCAAATATTGATTACGGAATCAATTTCTATTGGATGAGATCTTGGAAATCACTAAAGGGTTTATGATTAGTTTATGGTTTGTGTTCATAAATAAGGTGAAACTAATGCACTAAAATCTTCTACAAAGTGTATGTGAATATAAAGTATGTTCATTTATCTAGGATTACCATAAAATAATTTTATGGTAATGCATAAATCAACAACAATAATAAAATCAACAAATCATATAGACACAAGATTTACATGGAGGGAACCTTTAAAAAAATGCATTGGAGGAAGAGTATAAGTGTCTATTAATCTTCAATGTACATGAGATGATGTCAACACACTAACACCTTGCATTCTGACAAAATTTCATCATCATACAAAAACAATGGATACCAAACCATGATATCATGCAAAATTCCCATACTCACCTTGGAGATTATATTTCAAGAACAATAAATGCATCAAATCAATTTACATGGGTGTTATATGAACTTTATTAATAAGTCTTCAAATAGAATACATAACTACAAAGGCATTTTTGACAAAAAACTCCCCAATAGCTTACACTCTCAAATCTAGCACTCCACTTTGGAGTCAACTAACTCATGTGGGCCTCATCCATCATGAAAATATTTCTAATTCTTCCTCTAGCATCGAGGAATGGGAAATTTCCTTAAATGACCTCAAAGTCGATTGTAACCACTGCCCTTATGCTCCACCTCCTTTGTGAATGCATTTGGCGATAAATATGAAGTATCTAGATGAATTAAAATTATAAATTATTTCTTCAATTACACCTTAGGCATCTAAGTACACATCCAAAGGGTGTTGGAGATTCATAAAATATACATACTATAGCAAGGTAGTTGGCGACTTATTCCTAATAGTCTGACTGTCATTGGTAAGATGCTAAACCTCATTATAGCCAATTTAAATTGTAACATGAGGTAAATGAAGAACAATACATTGTTGCTAATATCAATAGATTTCAAGGTACTTCTCTATAGCTCAACATGGATACTATCTTGTTCTTGAAGACTAGATAAAGAAATATTAGACCAAGGTGATCATTTTTTACATGTATGCCCAATTTTTGTATGCATTATTTTCTCTTGTATCTCTTTCTTTTCATGTTTGCATCCATCTAAAAGAGCATACATACCATTTGAAATTATTACATGCAAAGTAAACAATTGACATTTTTTTTTTAAATAATCTTTATTTACAATATTAATGTATAATGATATTTTATTATATGGAAATCAATATTTTTTAGTAATTATTTTAGAAGATAATTTTCTCTTCACATGCTTCTTATAATTTGAAGATTTGTTGCCTCCTTTTAATAGTATTTTTTTAACTTTAAAAAATCCGATTAAAATAGTTTATTTAGATTAATACAATTATTTGTAAAAAGTGTATTTTTCTCCACGGTAATATTAAGTGAAGAGGTTTTGCAATGTAAAATTGCTAGTGGAAGCATTTTATTTTAATGGGAGCAGGTTGAATATTTGAATCGGACATGAGTGACCGGAAACTCATTTTAAAATCGATTGCTTTATGTTTATTGAAATTTGTCTCGGTAAGTGGAAGGAATTTTCCTTGTTACTAAGAGAGGAGAATAAAAAAGACAATTTTCATCCCCTATCAAAACTAGTAATTTTGAAAGAGCGAAAATAGACAAGTGTTGCGCGACACTTCCAATTGAAATTGTCTTATTCAGGAGACCATGAGCGCATCCAGAAGCGGTTTCGGAGACGAGATCGTGTAATAGTTTGAAGAGTTTCTATTGCCTTTGCTGCCACTTGTAAATCGTTGTTGCAAAACAACGAGAAACTCAAGAAGGGAGGCGAAGGGCAGCAATTCAAACAAAGTCAAATACACCAACGCTAACCAGTGCAACTTGCCAGGAGTATCAAACTCAACAAGATCTGCTCATTTTATCCATTTTAAGCGCTCTATCTACTTCTACAAACGCGTCATCATCATTCATATACAAACGCGTCAAAATCGTCCGATTTTCGCATGGACACTATCAGACCTGCTCTGATAATACCACATGGTAGAATAGAGTGATATAAAGAGCCAAATATTATATTTTATTGCATTTTACGTTCCTAAAAAGAGATATCGAATCGGATTGCATCTGTAATATCCAACGGATCACAAATTAACAATCACAAGATAATTAACTGTTCATCTCTAGCAGGGGGTTGAATGTCTGAATGTAGTACAAATGGGACCAAACTCGATGTTCTAGCTATTTTGTTTAATGTTTCGTGAATTTCAATCTCATGTATTTTTGCATAATGGCAATCCAAAGAATTTAAAGATTTATGTTTACAGTTTAAAATGTCCTGCTTTGACTTGTTAAAAGATTCATTTCTTTCTCTTTCTTTCTTCAACACTTTCCTCCGTTAATTGGTCTATAATGTTAGACTAATGTTCGTAAAAGTTGTAAGTTTACTTAAATTCTCCTGATTCATATTTTTGTCAGCATTTGATGCATTGGTTTCTCCTATTTTTGGTGATGCCTGCGCTGCTCCAGGCGTTACAGTTTTGTTTTTAATTGCTTCCTGACTTCTGCAGCATGCATGTTTCATGCAGTGGCTGTATTTACCATTTAGTCTATTGTTAGGTTCTGCGTTTTTAGTCAAGTTTGTAACTGGCTTTCTTTGTATTCGAAATTGTTCTTGTTTTAAGCATGAATAAAGGACTTCATTTTCTGCGTCTGCAAAAATACAGATTTTCTGTGTGTGTGTTTTGAAGTTTTTTTTACTTTGTTCTTTCTGTTGTTATCTCATAACCTCTGGGTGCAGGAATTAGGCTTGATTTAGTTTTTACATTTGGTATCAGAGCAGGTTAATTTTTGCTTTGATAATCATGTCTAGTTTCAATTCATTGCCAATTCCTGAATTTGATGGAAATGATTATGAATATTGGTGCATCAAAATGATGACCTTTTTGACAGGAAAAGATTTATGGGAGATTGTAGAAACAGGTTATGCAGAACCAGCAGATTGGAATGCCCTCACAGCCAATGACAGAACAGCTAAAAAGGAAGCCAAGAAAAAGAATTCTCAAGCTTTGTTTCACATTCAAATGGCTCTTGAAAAGAGCTTATTTCCAAGGATTGCGGGTGCAAAGACAGCAGAAGATGCTTGGAAGATTTTAAAGGAAACTTACCAAGGAAGTGATCAGGTAAAAGTAGTTAAGTTGCAAACTTTAAAAAGAGATTTTGAAAATTTGAAAATGCAAGAATCTGAGAAAGTAAGTGATTATTGTGTGAGAGTTAAAGATGTGGTCAATAAGATGGCTACACTTGGAGAAATTGTGAACAGTGAGGTTCTAATAAAAAAGGTATTGCGAACTCTCACCCCAAAGTGGAATCATGTTGCCATTATCATAGAAGAAAGCAAAGATTTAACAACATTTCAGTTTGATAACTTGGTTGGATGTCTTATGTCACATGAAGAGAGACTGAAAGATTCATTTGGAGAAAGTGATGCGAAAGCCTTTTCATCCAAATTGCAAATCACAAAGAAAGAGGATGCCAGCAGCAGCACCAAAAATAATGAAGGTCAAAATCAAAATCATGCAAAAGGAAATAGAGGTAGAGGTGGTTCCAGAGGAAGAAATGGTGGAAGAGGTGGTTCCAGAGGACGAGGTAGAGGCAGTTTTGATAAAAAAAATGTTCAATGTTACCATTGTAATAAGTATGGGCACTATGAAAGAGAGTGCAGATTAAAAGAAGGTAAAAATGTTAATTATGCTAAAGAAAATGATGAAAAACCTCCAGATCATTTATTTTTATCTTACTCTAAAGGTGGAACTAGTAGTAAAGAAGTTTGGTATCTAGATTCTGGATGCTCTAACCATATGACAAGGAATGAGAATTTGTTTTCAACAAAGGATGAGAGTTTCAAGTCCAAGATTCAACTTGGTGATGACAAATCGTTGGAGGTTGTTGCAAAAGGAGCTATGGAAGTCCACACAAAAGAAGGTATAAAGAGTGTCAATGATATTTATTTCACTCCACAGTTAAAGCATAATTTGTTAAGTGTTGGACAACTATGTGAGAAGAACTATAAAGTTGTTTTTGAGAATAAGAAATGTACAATTTATGATAAACATCAGGGCAATAGGGTTGTGACTGTTGTGCCTATAACAAAGAATAGAATGTTCCCTTTGACATTTGGTGAACATAACAGCAGCCTTGCAAATATGGCATATGAGGATATCAGTTGGTTATGGTATCTCAGGTATGGACATTTAAATTTTCATAGTTTGAAGACTCTCACATCAAATGCATTAGTTTGTGGTTTACCAAAGGTTGAAGAGCACAAGGAGGTTTGTGAAGGATGTGCTAAAGGCAAGCACGCAAGGGAGAAATTTTCAAAAGGCAATGCATGGAGGGCCCATCATCCCCTTCAGCTTGTTCATTCTGATATTTGTGGTCCTATGCAAACAAAGAGTTTGGGTAAGTCATCATATTTTATCACTTTTATAGATGATTACTCACGAAAATGTTGGGTGTATTTTTTGAAGGCCAAAGAAGAAGCCCTTGATATGTTCAAGAGGTTTAAAGCATGTGTTGAAAATGAGAAGGGGTGCACAATCAAGTGTTTAAGAACTGATCGTGGAGGTGAATTCTGTTCAAGAGCCTTCCAAGATTATTGTGAGGTGAATGGCATCAGGAGGCAGCTCACCACTGCATACACACCCCAACAAAATGGAGTAGCTGAAAGGAAAAATCATACAGTGGTGGAAATGGCAAGAAGTATGCTACAAACCAAGGGTCTTAGCAATTCTTTTTGGGGAGAGGCAGTTGCTACAGCAGTATACATTCTCAATCGGAGTCCCACAAGTGCTCTTGATATGAAGACTCCTCATGAAGCCTGGTATGATAAAAAGCCTAATGTTAAGCATTTCAAAGTTTTTGGGTGTTTAGCATATGTACATGTAGCTGATCAAAAGAGGCAAAAGCTAGATCCTAAAAGTGAATCATGTATTTTCATTGGATATAGTGAGGAAAGCAAGGCTTATAAGTTGTATAATCCTCTCACTCATAATATTGTTACCTCTAGAGATGTGATTTTTGATGAAGGGGGAGTTTATGGTCATCAAAAAGGCCATGTGGAAAATCCAAAATCTGTTTTGAATGATAATATTATTGATGAAATTGATCATGAGCAGCCCACTAACATTTCAGCTCCAAGAGCTACAAGTCCATCAAGTAGCCCCTCATCAATTCAAATTGCAAGTCCTTCTTCAACTCCATGTTCTAGAAGGAAGGTAAGAAGTTTGAGAGATATTTATGAAAGGAGTGCTAATCAAGAACATGAAGAAAATCCAATAGGTGAGACAGTTAATTTTGCTTTACTTTCCAAGGCTGATTTTGAACCATCATGTTTTGAAGATGCAAGTACTAATGAGTTTTGGGTGCAAGCAATGAAAGAAGAGATGGATTCCATTCACCGGAACGACACTTGGGAGCTTACAGAGCTTCCACATGACAAGAAGAAGATTGGCACCAAATGGGTCTATAAGATTAAGTATAACAGTGATGGGAGTGTTGAAAGACACAAGGCAAGATTGGTTGCCAAAGGCTTCACCCAGAAGTATGGGATTGATTATGAAGAGACATTTGCACCAGTTGCAAGACAAGAGACCATCAGAATGTTGATTTCATTAGCAGCTCAAAAGAATTGGAGCATACATCATATGGATGTGAAAAGTGCCTTCTTGAATGGGTACTTAGAAGAGGAAGTGTATGTGGAACAGCCACAAGGTTTTGAAGTGCAAGGAAAAGAAGATCAAGTTTACAAGTTGAAGAAGGCTTTGTATGGCCTCAAGCAAGCACCACGAGCATGGTATGCTAGGATTGATGGATATTTTCAAGAGAATGGCTTTCAAAAAAGTAAGAATGAACCTACCCTTTACTACAAACAAGAAGGTAATGATATTCTTATTGTGAGTTTGTATGTTGATGATTTGTTGTATATGGGTAGTAGTTCTAAGATGAAGGATGAATTCAAAGTTGTTATGATGAAGGAATTTGAGATGAAAGATTTAGGTCTCATGAAATACTTTTTAGGAATGGAGGTTTATCAAAGTGAGAATGAAATTTTTATTTGCCAAACCAAATATGCAACAGATATGTTGAAGAAGTTTGACATGGTTGATTGTAAACCAGCCTCCACTCCAGTTGCTCATAAAGTTGTGTTGTGTAGAGATGATGGTGCTGAAATAGTTGATGAGACAACTTATAGGAGTATTGTTGGAAGTTTAATGTTTTTAACTCATACAAGACCTGATATTGCATATTCAGTTTCACTTGTTTCAAGGTATATGACAGAACCATCTGAAATGCATATGAAGGCAGCCAAAAGAATTTTGAGGTATGTGAAAGGCACTTTAGATTTTGGTATTCATTACTACACTTCTAAAAAATTTAGTCTTGTTGGTTTTAGTGATTCTGATTGGGGAGGTAGTTTGGATGACCGAAAGTCTACATCTGGTAATTGCTTTTCTTTGGGCACTGGTTTGATTACTTGGAGTTCAAAGAAGCAGAGTATTGTTGCTCTTTCTTCTACAGAAGCAGAATATGTTGCAGTCACTTCAGCAGGTACACAAGCATTATGGCTCAGAAAACTTCTTGAAGAAATTGGAGAGATACAGGTTCAGCCTACAGTGATTTTTTGTGACAACATTAGTGCCATTAAATTGGCCAAGAATCCTGTTCATCACAGCAGGACGAAACATTTTGATTTGAAACACCATTTTATCAGAGATTTGGTGCAGAAGAAAGCAGTAGAATTGAAATACATCAACACTAAAGAACAATTAGCGGATATTTTCACCAAAGCTGTTGCAAAAGATCAATTTTTGAAACTCAGAGATCACATTGTGAGCCCTCTCAGCATCAAGGGGGAGTATGTCAGCATTTGATGCATTGGTTTCTCCTATTTTTGGTGATGCCTGCGCTGCTCCAGGCGTTACAGTTTTGTTTTTAATTGCTTCCTGACTTCTGCAGCATGCATGTTTCATGCAGTGGCTGTATTTACCATTTAGTCTATTGTTAGGTTCTGCGTTTTTAGTCAAGTTTGTAACTGGCTTTCTTTGTATTTGAAATTGTTCTTGTTTTAAGCATGAATAAAGGACTTCATTTTCTGCGTCTGCAAAAATACAGATTTTCTGTGTGTGTGTTTTGAAGTTTTTTTTACTTTGTTCTTTCTGTTGTTATCTCATAACCTCTGGGTGCAGGAATTAGGCTTGATTTAGTTTTTACAATTTTTATGATACGGAGAAGGAAAAAAAAGAGATGCATTTTGAATGTACCTTTCTTGATCTAACACATTTTACGCCTTTTTCAAGTTTTCGTTCAAGATCCTGTAATTCTTCAACATCCAAGGGAGCAAGATCCTCCCCCAATAAGTGCCTACAATTTAATTCAAATTAAAAAATATTTATCAGCGAACAATATTTTCCATGGTGTCAACGAGTAAAAATATATTAGTTCAAAGATTTTAGTTTTACCTTTGCTGTAATTGTAGTGATGCCTGCTTAGCCCTCAGCCTTGCAATTTCGTGATGCCAATTCTGCTTTACACAGAGTGCTCCATTAAAAGTTATATTATGATTGTTTCATATCATACAATGAGGTATATATCTTGCATTTTAATCTTAAATCACTGACTTGAATTCAAGAATCTTAAGATCTGTAATATAAACTCATAACAAATTATTTTTACTTTTTGAAGTGAAAGCATTCTTCAGGATCTTGATTGTTCTCTCAATGAAAAATATTTACCCACACATTATGATTAACGCTTCCGATACCATCATTTTAGTACACTATTTTCCCCCGTGTTGTAGAACAATTTCTTTTTTGCTACTTTTTTCTTAAATATTTTATTGATCATGTCTCAGATGTTCCCCAAGTCTTCAACTTAGGATGGAATGAGATCACCACTCTCTACAAGAAGTGCTTACTTTAGACAGTTTCTACTGGAGTCTAAATTTAAGTATCTTTTCTTTTTGGATGGCCTATTTATCATGAGATTTGAGGGAGATATAATTGTATTTTAAGATCCTCTTAGTCCTTAAAATTTTTAAACTCAATAAAGAGATCATTGTTGTTTGCACTTAATTATCCATAATATTCAAACTTATAACCTTCTAAGGTCAAATCTTACTCTTAGTTATAGACTTATCAGTTCTTTTTTGTAATCTATTTGTGGCCCAATTATAAAAGAACATAGAAATCAAATCATAACTATAAGATCAATTAGCACATAAATCTCAACAAACCAAAGTTATATGATCAATCAAAATATTTGATGCTATTTTTAAATAAAACTGATAATTAGCCAATAGGCTACATATAGTGTGAGATTTGAACCTGAAACAAGTCTCATCCTTGCAAACCACTATTGAGTCATTAGAAAACAAGTTTTAGTTGCCATTTAATGGTAAACCAACTACCGTTTAATGGTAAAAGCCTCCAAAATCTCACTTATCACATAAAAGCCGAATAAATATTTATTTGACAACTGAATGGGAAAATTCTATTTTCATTTGCATTGTATTTTGTTTTAAATATGTATGCAAATATTTCATAATAAGATAATTTCTTTAAGGAAAAAATATAGATTTTTTTAAGTTTATTTCATTTCATTATTTAGTGCTTATTATTAATTGTTTAATCCAACCACATGCAACTAAAATTTGTAGCACAACCATGCACAAACACATACTCTCTAACATATTAACATACATACAGTTTTCTATCGATGTAATCCTTGAACCTCGTTTAGGTGGAAATGCTAGTAAATTATAATGCAACTATTATTTTTAGCAATAGGCTACATATAGTGTGAGATTTGAGCCTAAAATAAGTCTCATGCCTACAAACCACTGTTGAGTCATCAGAAAATAAGTTTTAGCTGCTATTTAATGGTAAACTAGCTGTCATTTAATGCTAAAAGAATCCAAAATCTCACTTATCATGTAAAAGCCAGATAAATATTGATTTTTCAACTAGATGGGAAGATTCTATTTCCATTTACAATATTTTTTTGTCAATTTGATGACAAATTTATTTTTTCATTTGCATTGCTTTATGTTTTAAATCTATATGCAAATATTTCAAAATCAGATAATACTTAATTTCTTTAAGGAAAAAATCTAGTTTTGTCTAAGTTTATTTCATTCCATTATTTAGCACTTATTATTAATTATTTAATTCAGCCACATACAATTAGAATTTGCACATGGCATCCATACACACCCATGCACAAACACGTACTCTCTAACATATTAACATACATATATTTTTCTATTGGCATAATCCTTGAACCTCCTTTAGGTGCAAGTGCTAGTTTAGATTAGTTGGTGAATTTAATTAATGTTTTGTTATATTTATGAATTAATAATGATTAACTAATCATTTTTTGATTTTATCAGAAGGCAAAGATAATGGGCATCCAGGACTGGAGGATATTCCTATTCAGGGGTTGTCCCTGGATATTGGCATTCCTATCCTAACTACTACTTTTGTAGAATGTTTCCCTCCTAGTGACCCTCTTAAACTCTAGGAAAAAATAACTCTGGATTTTGTCAAGGACACCTTTGAGAATCTGATCAAGAACACTGAACTTTCAAGTGACAATTTGAACCAGCTTAGGAATGGCCAGATGGATACTCTCCCATGGGAGCAAAGAAGAATGTATGATAAGGAATGAGAATATTGCAGAGAGTTGGAGAGTCAAGAAGATACTAATTGGGAAGAAGTCCTCTCTCATTTAAAGAAAAAGGAGATAAGTAAACATTAGAATACTCTGAGTGGAGTTGTTACTAGAACAAGAGCAAAGACGGATTGTGGTGCTACTAAGTTAAGCCAAGGAAGAAGGTTAGGTAAATGGTAGAGAGAGCATGAAAGCTTTCAGGACATAGCGGATGGTGTTCAAAAGACCATTCCAGAGATTCTCTAATCCCTTGGTAAGACATGAAGATTATGTCATGGAATATTAGAGGGCTTAATAGCCTTCATAAGAGGGATGTTTTGCACAATTTTGTTAGGGATCATAAACCTAATATTCTTCTCATCCAAGAAACTAAAATGTCCAAAGAGAAGGTGGAGAAGATTAAAATGTTTTAGAATTGTGGAATCCAAGGAAATATTTCGGATGGTGCGTCAGGAGGAATTGCAACTTTTTGGTACCAGAACCTTATTAAAGGGGAACCTTTGCTGGAGAGCACTAATCATGTGGCTACTAAATTTACACATATCCTGGAGAAAATTTTAGTTGAATTCAGTCGAATATCTATGCTCCTAATGGGAAAGGAGCTAGAAAATATTTATGGAATGTGATCTCTACTTTCCGTAGGATCTTTGATAATGACCACTGGGTTGTAATGGGAAACTTTAACACACCCCTTTTGAATGAAGAGAAATTTGGAGGATCTCAGGTGAATCAAGAGAGTAAATCTAATCTTTTGGACTTCATCAACAATAAGGCGTTGATTGATCTGAATTTGCAAGGAGCCCAGTATACTTGGTCGAATAGAAGAATCGGTAAGGAACTGATTCAAGTAAGGTTAGATAGAACTTTAATTTCTCATCAGTGGCTTATAAACTACTTTTGTTCTCTTAAAGCTCTTTCTAGAGTGGGGTCAGATCACTTTCCTATAAGTTTTGTGGTGGACCCTATAAAGGTGAAGAAGAACTCTCCCTTTAGATTTGAAAGCATGTGGCTGTCCCACCCCCATATTTTTGATGAAATCAGGAAATGGTGGAATATTGATGTTCCGGGTACTGCTATGTTCAAAATTTCTAAAAAACTAAGAGAAGTTAAACACAAATTAAGAATTTGGAAAAAAGAGTCATTTGGAAACATCTTTGGAATTAAATTTGAACTTCAAATGGAGCTTGCAGAGATCTAGGATAAAATTCAGAGGGAAGGATACATTGAAAATAATAAGGGTAAAGAAAATGAGCTGCTGGTGAAACTACATGATATAATAGCTAAAGAGGAGTTCTGGAGGCAGAGATCTAGGGTGTTGTGGCTCTCATCTGGAGATAGAAACACCAGGTACTTCCATCTATCTACCTCAAAACACAAGGCTACCAATAGAATTTCTAACATAGAAGTTAATGGCATGAGATATGAGGAAGAGGAAGACATCAAAAAGCAAGTTGTCCTCTTCTTTAACAACCTTCTTTCGGCTACTGGGGAAATCAATCATAATGACCAATATTTTTTGTTAGAGGCTATCCCTAAGGTTGTTGGGAGGGAAGATAATGATAAGCTTGTTGCCATTCCCTCTAAGGAGGAAGTCATGAATGTTGTCTTTTCTTTTGAAGGAAACAAGGCCCATGGCCTTGATGGGTTTCCTATGTTCTTTTTTCAATGGTTTTGGGAAATTGTTGCAAAGGATGTTGTGAATGCTATTAAGAAATTCTTTGGGTCCAGAAGTCTTCTTAAGGAATTAAATGCTACTTTTGTGGTCCTTATTCCCAAGAAACTTGGGGTTATGGAGTTTGAGGTGTTTAGACCCATTAGTCTTTGCAACTTTTTCTATAAAATCATATCAAAGGTTTTGACTTCAAGGATCCTTATAATCATTCCTTTGTTGATTCCCCTCAACAGAATGGTTTTGTACCTAGAAGGAAAACCTTAGACTCTATAGTTATTATCCATGAGAATATTCATTCACTTGTGGAATCTAAAACTAAAGGGTTTCTTCTTAAGTTGGATATATCTAAAGCTTATGATCATGTTGACTAGGAGTTTTTATTTGATATTCTTAGGGTGTTTGGTTTTAGTAGTAGAGTCATTCAGTTGGTGAATCAGTTGGTTACTATGGTCTCCACCTCTATTATTGTGAATGGGTCTCCTTCCAGATTCTTTCAAAATTCAAGAGGCCTAAGACAAGGTGATCCCATCTCTCCTATCCTGTTCACAATTATGGCTGAGAGCCTAGGAAGGAATCTTAAAAGTTTGATTGAACAGAGGTCTTTTGCTGGTCTTAGTCCTTTATCTACTAATTTGATATGTTCTCACCAACAGTTTGTTGATGACACTATGCTAATGGGAAGATCTACGATGACTGAGGCTAAAACTTTGAAAAAAACTTTGGATGTGTATGAGAAGGTGACTGGGCAGATGGTCAACAGACAGGAGAGCTCCTTTTTTTTCTTTAATACCCCTGAGCATAGACAAGTCAAGATTACAAGAATCCTTGGTTGTAGAGTGGAATCCTTACCCTCTACTTATCTTGGACTACCGCTATGTCTTAAACCTCCAGATTCCTTTTGGTGTTCGCTGGTCGACAGGTTCAGAAAGAAGTTGGAAGGATGGAAAGGAGCTCTTCTAAGCCAAGCTGGAAAAATTCAACTTCTCAAAGCTTCTCTTCAGAATCTCTCGGTTTATGCTTTAAGCCTTTTCAAAATTCCTGCTAAATATGCGGAGGCCATTGAAAAGATCCAAAAAATATTTCTTTGGTCTGGTGTGGAGGAGAGAAAGAGGATGCCTCTTATAGGGTGGGATTTGGTTTGCAGACCGAAAACCTTGGGGGGTTTAGATCTTAGAAAAATTGGAATGATTAATAAGACTCTTCTAGCCAAACAAATATGGAGATCCTTCTCATTTTTTGGAGAATGGAAATATATTTTAAGAAGTAAATATATGACCAATTGTGTGTCCCTCAAAGCGTTGCTGGATTCTCCTATTCTGCCTTGTGGTTCAACTTGCTGAAATGATATGATTGTTGGTAGAAAGATCTTAGAATCGAGGATAGGATGGCACATTAGAAGCAGCAATCAAGCCAGATTTTGGGAGGACAGATGGCTCTTTAAGGATCCCCTAATCAAAATTGAAAGATTCAACTATGCAAAGAAACTTTTGGGGAGTTTGTCAAAGATTATTGGTATGAAGGAGACTGGGTGGATTTGTGTGTGGTTAGTCAGGAGTTGGCTCAACTTCAATCCTCCTTAAGGGCTGTTAGTTTGGGACATATTCAACTGGATGATAATCTTGTCTAGATGGACAACCCTTCAAGTAACTACTCTATTTCTTTGGCTATTTTTTTGTTGTCCCTTTCTCAAGCTCCCCCTCCTTTTTGGTCTAAAGCGTGGATTAAACACTTGACTCCTAAAGTCAACATCTTCTTTTGGATTCTGATTCAAGATAAGGTGCTTATGGTGGATAATCTTTGTAAATGGGGATTTCAAATCCCCAACATATGTTACCTTTGCAAGTGTGAGGCGGAGTTAGCTAACCACTTTTTTCTCCACTACCTGTTTGTTTCTATAATCTGGGGAAAATTATTAGCCCTCTGGAATATCTCTTGGGTGTTTCACCTATCCATTGAAGATTTCTTTTCACAATGGAAAGCTCCATCTCAAAATCCCTTCATTCGAAGGTTATGGGATTTTATTTTACCTTTTGTTGTTTGGGGAGTGTGGAAAGAATGTAATAACATACTTTTCAGGGATAAGGAGATGTCGAAGACTAATGTTTTTGAAAAAAAAATAGGCTTATAAAGGAAAACATCAATGTTATTCCCCAAAAAGCTCTTAACCTTGAATTTGTGGTGTGTAGTACTCCCTATGATCTAATGATAGAAAAAGATTAGAATATTAAAATGGATGTTTCTATGGCATCCAATCCAACTAAGAAAAGAAAGGAGGGTGTGTGTTGGACCTTTCGTCCAAATGGCTAGTATAAGGCCAACTTTGATGGCCCTGCAAAGGGCAATCTGAGGATGGCCAAAAGTGGAGGTGTGTTAAGGCACTCAAATGGTAACTTTATGGCGGTTCTGGCCATTTCCCTAGGTCATCAAACCAATCATGTGGTGGAGGCTATAGGAGCTTTTCAAGTTTTAAAGTTAGCTCATAATTTGAATATAAAATATTTATGGCTTGAAGGGGACTCTAAAAAAATCATTGACTGTCTCCTAGGTAGGACCCCCCTCCTAGTCTATAAAGAATTGGATTGATGAAGC
This sequence comes from Sequoia sempervirens, assembly GCA_007258455.2. Classification (NCBI taxonomy): domain Eukaryota; kingdom Viridiplantae; phylum Streptophyta; class Pinopsida; order Cupressales; family Cupressaceae; genus Sequoia; species Sequoia sempervirens. The sequence continues at coordinate 13,448,615 of VDFB02000019.1, forward strand.
AAAATATATTCTAGAAAAGTTCGATAAAGTTAAAGTTTCACACATCTACAAGGAAGCTAATAGCGTGGCAGATTACTTTGTCAATGAGGGGGTTAAGAGGCAAGGATTGAACACATGGCAGAATTTTAGGGATTTGGGAGCTAAAGTCAGGGCCTTATTAGATTATGATGTTATGCATGGGAAAGAGGCAAATATATTTAATGATGAAAGGGAAAAGGGATAAGTACATCAAAATTAAGAGATTTCATAGGGTCATGTCATATTACTTAGCTGGTAAGAAAAAGTGGCATGCTTTGTGGGTTCATTGGAATGGTTGCATAAAATTGCAACATGTTTTTGATGCTGGTAGAGTTTGCAGTGAGGTGCATATGAAAATGGGGGGGGGACAGGAAAAGAGTTGAGCCAAAAAGCTACAAAGTACACATGAGGAATGCTAAGGTCTGGAAATAAGTTGTGAGAGGTGGTTTGGTTCCATTCTTGGAAAAACTTTATGGGTCTGATACTATGGCTACGAACTATTTTGAGAAGAACTGGAACAATGGAGAAAAAATCCTCTTTGGGAGAAAGGTGAAATTGGATGAGAAAATTATAGGAGAGGTGACTAGAATGTCCACTGAAGGTGTGAAGTTTTATCATGACAGAAGGTTTTCAGATGAGGCAGTAATCAAATTCCCTAAGAAAGAAAAGGAGAAAATGAAATTGGTCAAAATTTCCAACAGCTATTTTGAAATTGACACCATCAAGGCGCTTTGTGTCATAATGGAGTATATTACCTTGGACGGGAGATTCACCAGAGTTTATGGACCATCATTTTTCTATCCTTAACCACTTCCACCATAAGGTACAAATTTCTCTAGCCCATTATCTGTTCTGTTCATTGAGCAATAGCCTTGAGGACCACAAGAAAAATCCCAGGAGATACTCTATTCTTCATCCTGGTCTTATTAGGTTAATATATGAGCACTATCAAAGCATGTCGGCTTTATCCAAACTGGTTGGATCCACGACATCTGATGACTATGAAATGGACAGTGGTGGTTCAGAGAATCAGCCTAACCAGGAGAGAATTTTCGAAGCCCACCCGTCCCTTGTTTTGTCTGGTAAGAAAACCCAGCTTAGTAAACCCCAGCTTGCTAAAGCTAACCCTGAGATCTACCTCGACTGCTCGGTTCCCTTAAATAATCTCGCTTTCAAGGGTTCCCTTGCCAATAAGTTGGTTTCCTACTTTGCAGACTCTCTGGAGGACAAAAATGAGAACCCTGAAGCTAGCAAAAACTCTATGTCTACCCATCCTGCCTCTTTCAGAGATGATGGTATCAGATTTCCTATCTCCCCTAATCTGGATGATTTTAACCTCATTTTAGACCAGGATAAGTCTGGAGATATTCTTGCCTCTACTAGAAGTGTCGTTGGTGACATTTTTAGGGTTATGAAATGGGCCTATCAAGAAATTAATGATCGTAATCTCATAAATAAGGTTCTAAATAGCAAGTTGGAGGAACTGGAACTGAAGCTATTTGCTCTTAGCAATGAAGATGGAAAATGGAAAAAGAACAATACTGGAATGGGAGAAGATGACATTGAGGACAAGTATAAGACTCTAGAAGCTGAAATTGTTAAAATAAAAAATAACATGAAAACTGTTGTGGAACAAAACCATAAAATGGCTAGGCACAATGCCATTATCATCAATGCAATGTCTAAAAAGTTGGAAAAGTTGCAATAGGGCTCACTGATTGTTGATCTAGAAGATGACAATGATAAAAGCAAGAACGAGGACCAAGGTATATCGAAAAGGACTCGTGCCAACCTTAAGAGGAAAGCGCCTCCTACTACCCAGATGGTCCAAATATTAAAGAGGGGCCTTCAGGAAATGAACGACTTGGAAGCTGAGACTGCGAAAACATTAAAGTCCTAAGTTTAGTCGCTGCTGGCATTTTTTCTGGTCTTTTTGGGTCTTTTCTGTGGCCCTTGCTAACTCTTTTGGTGGCTGTGGCTTTGTCATTTTTTTTTTCTTTACAGCCTCTCTGTTAATGGGGTCTTTGACGATCTTATCTTTTGTTTATAAACTTTGTGGTTTCGGGTCCCTGTAAAACCCGTTTTTTCCTCTTTCAAAAACTAATCATTTCCTTGTGTGTGAGGAATGCTTCTATCATGAAGGTGTCATGTTAGGGAGAAAATCATTTAAAATACATTCTCTCTCATGAAAGAATCGAGTTGTGTCACTCTTTTGGCCAATCCAAAAAATAGATGGTTTTTTTGAGCCTAGTTGATATAAACAACTATTCAATATAACCCTATAGTGGTCCAAATATGGTAGTCATGTGGTAAAGGGGGTTTTGGTTTAAGCTATTTTAATTAAACTACTTAAATAATAATAAAAAATACTAATTCACCCCTTTGTGTGTGGGGGGTTGGACTAAAGTGGGTTCAACCAAACCCCCTTTGACCCAACGTCATCTACCCAAAATGTCCATTAGCAACCTAGGTGGAATTTTTTTATATATCAATTTCCCTTATTTTATAAATCGTAATCAACTCACATTTTCTCACCATTTCTAATAAATTTTTAAATGTACAAATTATATATTTTTTTGGGTAAAATCACTTTCATGGATCTTATTACTAGTTTCTAATTCTTTATTTTTAATTCTATTTACTATCTTTTAATTTTTGTGCCAAGTGGATCATTATCCTAAAAGTTGAGGTTGATTCCATTAACCAAAAGAAAAGATAGATTTATTAAAATAATTTTAAAAAATCAATACAATATAGGAAAGAAACATGATCAAGCTAATTTTTATTTATTATTATTATTATTATTATTTTTGCTATTTTTTATTTTTTATTTTTGATAAATAGGCTTCAAAATGTTTAATATCCCATGATTTTGAATTTTATTAGGTCCTAATAAAATGAGTCACTCCCCCTAACTAACTCTCTTCTCCCCTTAAATCATTGTTATATTTATTTTACTTAAGAGTCTTATTTTCTTTATAACACCCTCACACATCATGCATTTAAGTGGTCATTGATTTCATTTAGTTACCTTTGTAACCTTCTAATAACATTTACACATTCTTGGTTTATATTTACTTTACTATTGAGTAAGATTTAATCCTACCATCCTAGATCTATAAGCCTCTCTTAGCCCAATACCAAGACCCTTAACAATATTGATGTTCCATAAAATCCTTTGAGCTTTTTCCTTTTCTATAATTCAAAATTTTCTCACAAAAATTTTAAACTAATCTATGATCTTCCCATACTGTTTATTTTCCCTTATTTCCTTGCTTCTATAAAGAGAATTATCCTAGAGCTAGAGAGGAAAAGACACAAAAGAAGTTAAACCCCTAAGTGCAAAAGGCATAGAAGCTCTATAGATTTTCTTAAATAAGTTACAAGCTCATTTGTTTCAATTGTGGTTGTTAAATATAATTTATTTTCAAATAGATTACAATAGAAGTAGTAAATAAATCACAATTTACCCAAGGAGTATAGTACTCTATTGCTACTTCTTCGTTTAGATTTATAATTTAAATTAAATTTAATTGTCTATTTGATTTATTAGAGTTAGTTTGCAAGTTAATTATTTTCAAAAGTATTCTTCAAAGCAAGACATATGCAAACAAGATTCACATCTTCAATAGAAAAATAAATTCATTTCATTAAATCAATGAACACATTAAAATAAGAACCAACAACACTTATCAATCAAGAAAAATAATTATCACAAAATAAAGATCATAGATTTGAAATGTAGACAATCAATTCATTTAATTACATATGTATCCAAAATAATAGAAAAAATACAAAAAAAGTCATTTATTTCATTACATCAATAAATCATAGCTAAAAAATCATAATATCTAGATCAATAATTCATAGAATCATTAATATTTAAATCATCACATCATAACATATTCCTTATAGCAAATCACATAATGAATCTATTGGAAATGTTTGCAAACAACAATCTCAAGGTTAGTCGTCCTTGTATTGTGGAAGCATGGAAGGTGGACCACCCTTCCATCCCTCAATCCACCTTGGAGGTTGGTTATCCTCATTGATCAAGTCCAAGAGCATGGAAAGTCGATCTTACATTCCACTTCTTAGCCCACGAGCTTGGAAGTTTGGTCGTACATTCCATCTTGAGGAGGTGTACTTAATAAGAGCATGAAGGTTGGTCTTCCTTCACATCTCGTGAACTTGGAAGGTTGAACAACCTTCCTATTTGCAAGATACTTCACCAATTCAAGATAGGATTCCTCAAGGAATTTTCTAGAATTTTTTAAAATAAATACCTCTTAATGAAATGATAAATTTACCCAAGTAAATTACTACCACCAATTATTTTTTTAAATATTATAAAATGGTTTTTCTCAATCTCTTTTCCCATGAGATGTCTTATATTTCTTATTCTTATTTTTTATTTTTCCCACTTGATGATTTCTCCACAAGGAAACGATCTCCAACTTTTATGTCTTACTATTGAGGGAGTCACAACCTTTCATCTTTAAAAGAGTTGTCGCCTTTCACATTAAGATTCACTTTATTTCACATTAGAAGGAGTCGCATCATATTTATTCTTAATTGATTGATTAAATTATGTTATGGATGTCCTCAAATTAAATTCTCTCCATCTTATATCTTTAAGTTTGAGGGAGCCATATCTCTTCATTATTTCTACCTTTTTGGAAGAGTCAACTATTTCTCTTAATTTCTATCCTAAAATCCTCTTAATTTAATTTTAATTAAATATATTTAATTTGATAAAATTGTTTCCCTTGTTTATTCTTATAACCTTAATCAATCCCCTTATTAGAATTGTTGTCGATGCTTTGTTTGCCTAGACTTAAAGTGTTGTGATCCAAGTAAATATTGTGATTTGTTTTTTCTTTAATGGGGGCATGGCACTATGAATATCACAAGTATCTATTATATTGGTGCTCTAAACTGCACCCTATAATTCTATAAGATAAACACTAAAAGTTGACTTGGGAAAACAAGGTTAGACTATTTTAAATAAATAGTTAAGACCAAAAATTGAGCTCCATCAAATTAGTTGGCTTTTTGCAACTTTCAAGATTTCAAAAAAAAAAATTATCAAAGAGTAAAAAAAATTATGTACTAAAGTTTCAAATTATTTTAATACAAAAAATTGGAGAAAAATAAATAAATTTACTATATAAAAATTTGTGTGCCACATAACCTCATTTTTAATATTTTTATTAACAACTAAATTATGATTTAAATTTTCTACAAAACTATTCAAATATTTTTTCCTATTTTAAAAAGTATGAGCACAAAGTACACTAAAAATAAGCATGTCATTAGTTTACATAATTTCAAAATTTAAAACATATATGCCACTTTTTAGTGAATCAAGTTAAAGTGTTAGGTCAATATTGGTCATTTCCTTTATAAAAGTGGGACACAACTTTGAGCTTTCACTTTTGTACATTATTTAAGATGTTTATTTTTATCTCTAGGTGTATGTCATGCCAATAATTTTTTGGCCCAATCACTATTTTAAAACATCTATAAATTATTGAGTTTAATTTCTTTTCATTTTTTAAAATTTAAATATAAGTAAACTAACTTGGTTTCCTAATAAAATTCTAATTAGACCAATAATAACTATTATAATTAAATATTTCAAATGAAACATTAAAAGGATTTCTTTAGTAGTAGAATGGAATATTTAAATGAGTGATAAATTTATAATATTTTAGTATGGGGGAATAAAATTAAAGTTTATTAAATGTAAATTTTGGCTCCATTCATATTCACTTATAGAGATGAAGAACAAAGATTGGTGGAAAACCTATATAATTGAATCACCTCATATATGTTATAAAAGGAAACTTTGGGTTTTGAAATGAATACATTTTTGCATAAATGAATTTCCTCACATAATGTCATTACATGCTCTATGGAGAGAGTGCATTTCATATGATTCCATTATATTCTTTCAAGGTAAATTTTCTAAAGATTCTTGAGCAAGCTCTAAGTAACTTCAATGGATCTATAAATGGGCTTGGTTAAATATCCCAAGGCTATAGATCTTTCAAAATGTATTTTTTAGCATCATATAGAGTTTATTTATCAGAGTGAGATAAATGTGAAAGATAAAGAGTTGTGTAGTGGAAACTGAAGCTTTCATTGAAAGGATGTTTATTATAGATGTATCAAATTAATCTCAAGAATTACTATCAACATGATGATATGCATATTATATTTGATTATTTAGAAGGTAGTGTAACATAGATAGACGTAACAAAGAACAATAAAGTCGTGTAATTAAGGAGGATGTAATGCACGTGCTCAAGAATTTAGATGGTTATCCAAACAATTGAAGTTTGGGAGACATTATAACAGAAAGAGGAATCTAATAGAAACATAAAAGAGAACTATAAAGAAACAAATATTTAGCAATGAAAAATAAATATAAGAAAGTAAAGATACAAAAGGCATACCCAACTAATTTGAAAGATCAAATGCATCTCATAAAAAATGAATCACCTTCTATAAGGATGCTTCAAAGGTATTTTAGATGAATGATGAATGATTAACAATTAGATAAATTCATTCAATATTTTTTTGATTCATAGGTTGCAAAAACTATTCAATGATTTAAAAAAAAATGTTTTAGAACTTGATTATACAAAAAGAAGACATAGCAGGTTATGATATTAGACGTCTATATATTTGGGTAAATTAACTCTATCTAGTAGCCTTCCTATTGCACCAACGATAGAATTAGTTTTGATTTGAAACTTTCCAATCCTCATTTGTGAAACACGAAATATTTATACCCTATCTATGTATAAATTACAATAAAAATTTTACATTGAAGAAGGGAGAAAAATATATATTAATTCAAATAGTAGTTCAAGTTTACTAATGAAAGATGCAAGGAATGTGACAATATTAGTGAGGAATAAAAAAATTTAATAATTGGCCCAATTCCTATCATGGTGAATTCAAGTATTTGTCACTTGAGTCATCTAACTTGTAAAGAGCCACTTAAAAATAATGACATTGAAGGGAATTTTATTATAAAAGGGAACAAAAGGGTTTTTATTGCATAAGAATAATGGTGCATAAACCAACTTTGGGTATCAAATGATCCAAATTGGATAACACTTTATTAGCCTTGTAAAAGTGGGATTTTCAAGTTATTATCAAAGTCATCAAAACAAATAGTGATTAAAATTGATAGTATTTATTTCTTTGTAATTATATTTTCAATTGTGCTTATGATTTATGTTTTTTGTATCATAGCATTATTATTAAGGATATCATGAAGAATTTAGATAGGATTAATTCAATGGTGTTTATCTTTTTTTTGACCTATTGAATATGGTGATTAGAGGAAAATTGATTACTATTTATTTCTTTGTAATTATAGTCTTAGCTCCACTTATGTTTTATATTTTGGGTATGAGAATATTATTGTTTTTAAGGATGTCATGAAGAATTTAGATAGGATTGATTTTCATGATGTTTAACTTGTGTATGAGATCATATATAATTAGGTCCTTTTAATCTTATAGATAACCATTACCAATATTTAATTTACTAGTTACTTCAAGGATTAAATTATTTTTATTCTACAAAGATTTTTTGGCAGGATGTCTTGGATAAATTTCATAGAAGGGTTAGTCATTGGACTCTTAGATGTCTCTCCTCGGTAGGTCGAGTGGTTCTACTCAAATATATGGTCCAATCTCTTCCTATTTAGCATTGTTCCATGCAAGTTGCTCTTGCCAGATTTGTTAGGGAGTTTGATCCCCTCGCTTGCAAATTCCTTTGGGCGGGCAATCTTCTCAATTCAAAGTGGAGTTTGGTGAAGTGGGAATTTGTTTGCAAGCCAAAGTAGGAGGGTGGTTTTGGTCTCAAGTCTGCTATTTTGATGGGATAGTCTTTAGCTGCTAAGTTATGCAGGCACTGGTGCACCTGCCAGGATCAAGATTGGGCTAGAATTCTCAGTCATAAGTACCTCAATGGGGTGAGCCCTTATGATGTTCCTCGATATTGCCTCCAAGGGAAAGGGTCTATGATTTGGGATACTCTCAAAAAAGGGGCTAAGTTGATAAAGGAGGGTTTGCTTTGGATTTACAATAAGGGTTTAGAAGCCCTTTTCTACCATGATTCTTGGGATGGTTATCCCTTTATTATATCTATGTTTTCACATTTGCAACTTCTTTGTCATAGCTTTAAAAAAGCTGGTTGGTGTAAGGTGGAAGACTTCAAAATTATTTAGGCCCTGGGTCAAGTGGAGGTGTGGCATTGGAAAAATCCTCAAGAGTGGCCTCCAAGAGGGACTGAGGAGGAGAGGCAAGAGATTGCTAGAATTTTGGCTAGTAAAATGTGTAGTTCTGTTCAAGATAAGGATATTTTGGCCTAGGGTCCAGATCCGAAGGGAAGATTCTCTATTGCCTTTGGGTATATGGAGTTGGATAGACAGGTATATGGAAAGGTTGGGGTCCCATGGTGGAAGCAAGTTTGGAATAAATTTTCTTGGCCTAAGTGTAATTTCTTTTTATGGTTGGTTGTTCAGAATAGATGTCTTACTTGAAAAAACCTATGGAAAAGAGGCTTATAGGGTCCTTCCATCTATGTGTTGTGCAATAATAGTGAGGAGTGTACTTCTCACCTCTTCTTTCAGTGTCCTTATGCTAGGAGTATTTATCATTTTTGATGGGGGGTTTAGGGACATCCTTGTATTCATGCATCTTCTTTAATTAAGTTTTGGGAAAGCCTAGGGAGACCCCCTGTGAAGGTGACTTTTCTTTAGATTGCTTGGGTTATTGGCCCTACTTTTATTATTTGGAACCTTTGGCTTGAGAGAAATAGAAGGATTTTCCAAGATGTGAAGTAGGAAAGGGATCTTATATGGAGGAGGATCTTCAACAAGATCTAGGAGACTATTTTAGCCAAATGTGACCTGTTAGTTACTGTGAATTCAAGTGATATGTTCTTTGTGAGGAATTTGCACTTGGAGGGTAGAAGTTCTGGATTCTCTACTGGTAATGGCCCTCGATAGGTCAAGAAGAAGGTTCATAGGGAGGGTCGATGGCAACCTCCCCTACAAGAAGTTCTAAAGATAAATATTGATGGATCCTCTAGGGGAATCCTGGGCTTGATGGGATTGGTGGTATTGGTAGAGATAGTAATGGCGTTGTGGTATTTTTATTTTCTATCTATAAGGTTCACCACTCTAATAATCTCATGGAGGATATTTCTATTTTACATGCTATTGGAAGAGGTTGTTCTCTGGGATAGAAGAGGATAATTTGTGAATCATATTCACAGATTGTGGTTGATATATTAAATGAGAAAATATTTGATGGTGTTAATTGGAAACTAGCTGTTGTTATCAAACAAATTGTGAAATTATACAATTCTTTGGAATTTGTTTTCCTTTTCCATATTCCCAGGGAATGGAATAGGGTGGCTGATCTTCTGGCGAAGTGGGCCTCAAAGCTCTCTTTTTCCCTCAAAAATTTAATCATGGAAGACCTTCATATGTAATTGGCTTCTTGGTTGAGTTCCTTTGGGGACTTTTGTTTGGAGTTAGGTTGGTGTATTTTGTGGGCTTTTCCTTCTACCTTGTAATGTTTCTTTGATTCAATAAATTTTTACCCCCTTTTCTTTTGAAAAAAAAAAATATCATTCTAAATATCAATTCTAATCTTAAAATATGTGACACTAGTCTTGGTTAGTTAGGAAGTGAGTTAAGATATTTCATGACTAAGTATGTTGTTACATATTAGTGCAAAGTGTCATAAACTCTTTTTTCACAACTCCATATTATAATTATATTATAACTTTGTTATCAAATATACATGATTATTTTGACTAACCACATAATGACTATGGAATTGAGGTTGGACTAAGATGATAAATAATTCAATCTTTTTCATTGCTTTGAGTTCATGATACAAATTTATTGAATGTATTTTACATTTCATGTATCATTCTTGGTTGAGTGTGGATATTATTGGTATCTTTTTCTAATGTTTGCTTGTATTATTTTATATCTCAATAATCATTCTTAAGCATAGCAATACAAATTAATCAGTATTACACATATATTCATATCAAGAATTATACTGTAAGTGTACCTAAAATTATATGGGTCAATATGTAGAGCCAAATTATGATTTAGTCATCTAGCTCACAACCCATGTGATGTGATAAATGTATCCTTACAAAAAAATTCAATTGATGGAAACCTCCTTAGTACCTTTAAAATATTTCATTATGTGTCTTCCATCCTTGTGAGCCACATACTCAACTTGCATGCCATCTACCACTTTTGAAAGTAATATTCCAAGACTTCAATTGCAAGGGCACTCCAGAGATAGTAAGTTCACTTGAGAAACTTGTGTTAATTTTATGGGTGGCCTAGATGACCTTCCCTAGTAAAGGAATCTCACCTTTTGATAAGGGCAACCCTATCATGTTTTCTTGGCATGTGAATTCTTTAGTTGTAATTTTTTTCTTCTAGTTCACCCTCTTATTACCAATATTCTTTGGTCTTGATTGCACCATTCACTACCTATTATTGGTAATTCTCTCCAGTCAACTATTTGTGAGCCTCCCTTGATTGATCCTCCCCTCTTCCTGTTTAACCACCCATTATTTCATTCATATAGATATAAAATAGAAGAATTAGAGATCACATCCATTTTACATCAAGAATATTATGGAATAGCATAATAGTATTTTGGCTACATCTAAATCTTTTCTATAATATTTATACATCTTCCTCTTAGAAATGGATCACCTATAGAAGATTGTAAGCCTCTCTACAAATTTAAATGCTAGATCTGGACTATAGTCAATGTCTTGTCTCCCTTATACAACATAAGAAGCTTTTGAATCTTCTTTACAATCCAAATAATTTTTAATATTTGATATTCCCTTCTATTAAAAGTACCATCCAAATTCTAGAGAGGAGAAGAAGCAATAGTACAAGATGGACCCTTTGAGGATATCATCCCATGATAGCATTAGACTAGCTTCAAAGTTTCACACAAGTTCCCTATTATATATTTAATTCATTGAATATTTTAATTTTGTAGCAAGCTAGATTAGTAATTGGATCACTCTTGTGAATTTCCTAAGGATAGTAATAATTTTTTATTTATTCTCAAGTGGTTAGAATAGAATTTGTTGTTGATTAAATATTTTTTAAATTACTTTCCTAGATTAATGTAGATTAGAAGTTTCTTTCTTTCAAAGTCCTCTATAACTTCAAAATTAAAACTAAAAACTCATTCTTTAGTTTTATTTAAATCAAAAAAAGGAAAAATAAAAAATATATTTATCTCAAAAAAAAATTGTAATTAGTTTAATTAGATATTTTATTTTTTAGAAAATGTAAAAATATAGAATAGGGTCTTTTTTGTATGTGTTTAGATTAGTACATTTACAAATTCAAAAATATAAAAGGAGATAGAAGTCTTTGATATCATCATAAGTTTTTCAAATAATATTAAAACAACCATCAACAAAGAAATCCTAATGATTCAAAAAAGAAATCAATCACACATTAATGCTAAAACTACTCTCTCCTACATATCCTATCTCTCACTTTGCTTCTCACACCAATTGTGTCCACAAATCATGGAATATTGGATTGAGGAAAATTTGGACAAAGATACAAATTTAAGAAACTCCATATAATTGGTGCATTTCATTCTCAATAAATGATGCCACTAGAACTCACCAAGTTCTCCTTCTCCATGAAGAGGGTAGCCCACAAAACTCTCCCCCATTTGAATATATTTCCATAAGATCTTGAGAGTAATTTAATCCATATTTTTAACAATGGTGTGACACATGACTCTGCCATATTTGTGCTTGATTCAATTTAGGAAATCACATATTTTGGTGAACTCGACATGAAGGGAAAATCCTTCTCAACAAGTTCTTGCCTTTCCTTTATTTCTCACTTCAATTAATATCATCTTTCTTTCATTATTTATTATCCTATTTATTCTCAAGTACCCATAGTACCCTTAAATATATTTCAAGACCAACAATGACTTATAAATAGATTCCTCAAATGAATCTATCCCTCCATTATTTGCTCCATATATGTCCCCATGAATCCCATGGTTCCTCTCTCTAATAGGTATGATTATGAGAAAATACACTCTGATGGTGGATGGCTAGACAATAACAATAATAATACCCACTTAAATAATGAATTCACAAAATTTGACAGCCTTGTGCAAGGATAATATCAAGGTCCTATCATACAACTAAGCTTGGATGCAACAAGATCCCATAGGATTTAGGGCAATAAATTTTGTAAGCAATAATCTAACTTTATCAAAGTGGCCATGCATATCAACTATTAGATTGATCACCTTAAAAACATCTTATGGAACATTGAATGGTTCAAGTAACCCTTGACACCATTTTTAAAATGGCCAAGATTCTACCTAAAGAAAAAGGGTAGAAAATTGTATAGAAGAAACAACAAACAAACAAAGTCACTAGACCCTCGTACTTTGAATAAAACCAACCTTAAGGAGGAGATACATTAAATATGGGAGAATTCATATCATGACATTTAATCAAATACATTGAGATCCTTGAATCGCAAGGTACTAAATGACTATTGAATAATCATTTAATTCAATGAGCAAAAGAACAAGGTATTTAAGGTACCAACCTCAGACCAACGCTTTTGTAGTTGATGCAAATGAACAAGGACAAACAATATCTCAACTACACCCCACATTAAATTTTACTCATGCAATGTGAGGTGTGAGGATTTTGTTCCTCCTTTTCACTTTTCAATTAATTTGGCAAGCTTAATCCAATCAAGTCAAATTCCTACAATATAAAACCAAACAATCCCACTTTTCTTTCGAATAGATGTATTGACATGAATCTATCTAGTTTTATTCGACTATCAATAACTCAACATCCTCTTTCAAGCACAACTATCATAGCAGAATTGACCCACAAGGTTCATGTTTGGAGTGTTGAAAAATGAGGTGTTTTCAAGGAATAATAAAAAAAAGTACAAGACTCAAAGCCAATGGCCTTCTTGCACCAACTAATCAAACCATGCTAACTTCAAATGCAACCTGCATAATAATGAAGCTTCCAAGCAAAGCTTAAAACCAAGAGAACTTATCTATATGGTTTTATAAGATAATTTGTAACATTAATTAAAGTGTCAACTTTCTTAATTAATACCTTCCTATTATCAACCAAACCAATACCTTTCCTAAGTCTTTGTATCCAAACTACCTCTTTGGAGGCATGCTAAACCAGCAAGTGTGTTGAATTCACATTCAACCAAGGTGTAGGCTCCTCGGTCTTTTCTGTTGAAAAACTTTTCTTACAAGTAACCATTCCAACAATTGTTTCTTACCATAAGAGAACTCCAGCCTCACCTATTTCTCCAAGTATCCATGAGGACCTATAACCAAGCAATCCATGCCAAACTCCAAATGCAACAAAACACTTTCATGAAATAATCAAGCAAATGATTAATGTACCCAATAGTTAAAAGAACTATACAAGATCAATGTCAAAGCTCCAACCTTGAGCATAAACATGACATCCATGATCTAACCATCTCCTCGTAGGAGATCACATGCATCATAACATACTTATATATCCTAGTCTCAAGAGAACCATGTAATATACCAAACTCTAAATGCATATCAAGAGTAAACCATGAAATCAATAACAAATATACTCTAAACCAAGAACAAACCATATCCACAATCACATGAAGATAACCTTACCAATGATACATCCAAGTCACTGCCAACCACTCTCACTGAACCGTGGTACTGAGTTACTCACGGGATCGTGACTACCATCCTCTCCATGAAGATCACTAAATCTTACCAAAGCTCCCACTAAACTATGATACCGAGCTATACATGGCAACAAGATAAACATCAAACCATCACTTTCAAAAGCATATGGATTTTCAGACATTTCCTCATGATCAAAATTATCATAACATGTATTATGCCACAACTATAAATCACTAATCAAGAGTATACTATGACATAATAACAAAACCATCCTACAACCAAGGATCCACATCATTTCCAGATGCTCCCACTAAACCATGATACTGAGCAATCCCATGGCATCATGATGCACATAATCAAAACCCCATTTCTGTCATAAGCTCATACCAAACCTGTGAATCCAAGCTCTCAATGACCTCTAAAGCAAGAATATATACCTCTTGTAACAAACTTATTTTTCCAAAATCAGCAATAGCAAAAAAATAATAAAAGCTCCCACTAAGCCAAAAAACCTCCAATCTTTTAAGAGAAAGGCATCCCAATACTCTACCCAACCTCAGCTTTGATACCAAATGTTGAAAAATGAGGCGTTTCCTTAGCTTAATACTCTGTAAAACTTTAATATTGCTGATCTAAATAATTTTTTCCTTTTGTTACATATTCTTTGTGGGTGATTATCTTGATTAATCCATTTTACTGTTGTAGAATGTAGATAGAAGTTGATAGAAGAACTAGATAGGATATTAGAAAGATTACACAAGATGTATCGTCGAGAAAACCTTTTAGGAAAAAACTCCACCAAGAATTATTCTATTATTCAATCTCTAAAATACAATAGCTCCAATTCTTGCTTGAGAATGCTTCTTCTTCCTTCACCAATCTTCTTCACAACCTGCAATGAAACTGATACCCAACTCTATTCAACTTGCTTGAGATATATAGGCTTTAATCAACTTTGTAAACTCAACATGAGTTACAATTACAATGCTCAAGCCCTATCCCTAAAAGGTATGCCATATCTCATGCAAATAGGGTTATTCCATGAAGAACAATGCTAAAACATGTGCTTCATCCATTTGGGCATCCCAAACTAAAGTCACAACTCAACCTTCATTTTGTTGATAATTCCAAAGCTCTTCCTCAAAGTTGGCAACCATAAGTAATCCTACTTAACTGAGCCTTTAGAAATATCTCAACATGCAAAAGATGGGTGCCCAAGTTGGCTACAAGTGATTTCTTGTTAACTGAAATATTTACTCAACACCATTCATGCAAGAATGGTCATCCCCTGTTAACTAGAGGTAGTCTATGTTATATGTCATACAACTCAAGTTATTAGCCATGCATTCCAAGTTAACTGAAGCTAACTACATGCAACTCAAAATAACTGAAGACAACTGAACCATAACTGAATTGAACTGAACTAAACTAAACTAAACTAAACTAAACTGAATTGAACTGAACTGATCTGAACTAAAATGAACTAAACTTCATGCACGCAAACATCAAATCCTAACTCCTAGGATCTTTACATGCATTCAAAAGTCTTATCTCTTACTCTTAATAGTTAACTGAACTCAAGGTGAATGTCACCTTACCATGTGTGCACCCACATGTTCCTATTATTTAGGAATAACTACAAATGTCAATTTCATGATTTATTTCATCAAATAATTAATCTCATCCTAATCTTAGTGTTGTTGAAGACATTCCAAGAACTTAGGAGATACATGAAATAATTAATGTTTAGGATTTGTAATTAAATGGCATCTTATTTCCAACATGAAGGAATCCCCATCCTACATGATCCTTTCTCAAGAGTATGTCTGGAATATCTTAAGGAGCATCTCTACTACATTAATTGAAATATTATATTTTCAAAACCTCTCCCTAAGCTTCCTAAATTTAATAGGATATGAGATCTTTACTCACATATTAAAACGTACACCATGACAGTCCAAGAACCTCTACCATGGAATGGGGTTTTTGTAGGAATATTTCCAAAGACCTTGGAAGATATTGCTTTCGATTAGTATTGCAAGATTCTTGAGGCATTAATCCACTCTTTCCAACAACTCATTAGCAATTATATTAGTGTTTCACATGAAAAAAATAGTCAAAATAATAATTTATTAATTCCTAATTGTAAAGAAATATCCAAACAAATTAATGGCACATTTCATTACCTCAAAAGATACAACGAATTATATGATATTTTCTTGCATTGAACCCTCCAAAGGGACACATAAGAGGAAGTCCAAATTCTCTTGAGAGTGATTTAAGGATATAGAAATTAGGAATTGATAGTAGTCCAAGAATTAGTATACCAATGGAAGATTTTTAACCCATGATATTAACAAAAATAAACCCTTGGAACCAAGAACATTAAATAATAATTATAGAACTATCATTGATGTGCTTATTGAAATCCCGCCACAAAAGAGTAATAACAATAACAATTATAACAATTATGATGGAAATTGAATTTCCCCTAGAGAATAATTACAAGCAATGAGGTAGATAAAGTAAGAAACATAAAATAAATTCAATGACCCATTTCAAAAATTTCAAGAATATGATCCTAATAAATAGTTCTCATATCATAAGAGAAGGGGGAATGATGCTAAGTAATATTAAGATACCACCAATGGCTTATCTTAGATCTCCTAAAGGAGTAGAGATGCTTATTCAAAACATGTTTTTTCCCACCTAGAAACCTAAATCACAACCACCAATAGATAGTCACCCCTTAAAATCAAGATTTTATTCCCATCACATCAACAAGTGAATAAATTAAATCAAGTAGTTATAAAAATAAATAATACAAGCTCTTATTAAGGAATAAAATGGCCTAAGTTAATTGGGCATAGTGGGGAAAATAAAATACTCAATTTGATTGAGCTTGTTAAAAATGAGGACCTCAATGAAGATCCCTTGATCCCACAAATAGAAAAAACATTATATGCAATTTTAGTAATCGACCCTAAACTAGTTCTTGTTGGCCTTTATCATTTGGTAGAAAGATATTTACCAAAAAAAATGTTGACCTTCTAAGGAACTCTCTCTCCCATTGAGTATCCCTCTTTGAGATAATTAGGCTCAATATTTAAACCACATGACCTTACCTCACAAGGGGTAGATAAATCAAGTGGATCTCAACATGAGTCCCACCCAACATAGAGTTGCATAATATAAGGCTCTTTTTTACCCAACACAAATGCCAATGGATGTAGAATTAATGAGAAGAGGAAATCCTACTTTATACCTATAGGTATGGATTTATGATATGTATACCATTGAATACTCATCAGTGATAAAGCTACTAGGAACATGGTTCATCTCTCTCTCTTAGATAAAATAGTTTATAGGCACATAAACATCACAATATGTAAGGAAACCATATGAGGCTATTAAAACCTCAAATTTATGACCATTGGAAAGATCATGCTTATAGTTCCTTTCAAACCTAAAATGGTCACAATGACATTTTATGTGATTTATAAGAATACAGTGTACAAGATGTTGGGAAGACCCTAGATCCAAAAGATGAAGGTGGATCTATCTACACTTTTCTAGGATATTCCTTCCTTCACCTAGGAAGGATTTATATCACTAAAGGAGATCTAAAACCTTTCGACATGATTAAAGTGGACACCACAAAAATGAAGGTTGGAATACTAATTAACTATGAACTATGTACTAACAAAATCATCATGTTGAAATTGAATCCTCAAAGCATTTAGATGAGAATTTTAGATTAGAATCCAACCAATTCTTGATAGTAGAAACAAAGATAACCAAAAAGACATAAACCTCATTAAATAAAAATAGCCTTTAAAAGGGAGAGAATTCCAAGGAATAATTAGTCATTTTAACTAGAATTATGGTGAAAATATTAGAATTCTTAGAGAATGGACCTTTTTTAATTTTCCTTTTGGGGAATTTTATATAATAAACATGGTCCTAAAAATAGACATTTTTTTGGTTGTAAGAGAGGATTAAGATTCTTAGCCAAGTATAGAAAGCACAGATACAAGGTATGAATCCTAACACGAGACACATCTACACTACCATGTTAATCTTATGGTCCTCTGACTCCCATAGAAGAGTCATACACCCCATAGAATTCACCAATAGAACATATACCCACAAATTCTAATGAACACACATGTATTCTTGTTTAATTTAAAATGAACCAATAATGATAATGAGACTCCTTTAAGGGCCTTCATGATAGATGGATCTACTAATCAACTCTCACATAAGACTTACATTCAATTAAATGGCATTGTAAAACCTCCCTAAGACAAAATTAAACCATTGAAATGTTTCTTGATGAAGATGCGGTGAGCATTGGAGAGTTTAAAATGAAAAGAGATTGCATATCACCATTAGGGCTAGAAACTTGACCATCCTAGAGTTACTCAAAAATTATACAAGTTACTCAATGGATTTATTGCTAGAACCTAATGGAAGGCTAATAATATGTTTTATTCCTCTATATGAATGAGAGGAACCATAAAAAACCTTTAAGTTATTTTAATTATTATGTTCAATTCAACGATGCAATAATGTTTGAATTTACTTGTAAGGTGAATTTGTTAACTAAATTATTATCTTGCAATAGAATCATTGAGTCTTGAAATATATGTATACACTTTTAGAGGGATCAATCCACTTCAAGTCCAAGGATAATCATTCCTAAAAGTGGCTATACCAACTCATCAAAAAAAATTAAGTGATGACAAGCCAATTTATTATATTGGAAAAACTCTCCTTTACTTTGGGCTCAACCAAACCTAATAGGGTGTTCCTAGAGGTAATATTTAACTATATCTAATCACAACTAAATATAACTAAATAATAAAAATTTATAGCAGTATCCAAATGTGAGTTTTGGCCCTAAATTCTATCACTAGATTAAAGGCTAGCCTACTCCTATAACCTCTATTAAGTTAATATGGATACCAAGATAAAAATAACTAACACTCAATAAAGATATTTTCCTCGATATAACACTCAATCATGAAATACATGTGAATGTACTTCTTAATCCTAAATTACTTGTGCATTATTTCATTCATTTTAGAGTGTATGGAAAATCAAACACTTTTAGGACCATTGTGTATATTAGGTTCCAAAATTCATAATTACTAGAAGAAACACAATAAAGAGAAATAATAAAAGAAAATGATATTAATAATAGGGCATGCTTAATAATCCCTCTCCAAACTTCCACAAATCTATATAATATTGGAAAGACTCTTACAAATCACATATATAATGTATTAAAGTGTTGCAAAAATTATCTAATCAATACCTGTACCTAAGCTAGAAAGAACCTAGATCACTCTTCTTCACTTAGAAATCGTCCTAAAGATCTACAACTGGCCAGGGAGACATCAAGTCACAATAATATTCTTGTAGATCTATGAAAACTCTGAAACTCTAACATAAGCATAGTACCAAGAAGGGAAACTCTAAAACTCTAACATAGGCATAGTTCTTAGAGATTTTGAACATAAAATTTTCATGCATAGAACATTTTGGGATTTTTGTAACTTTTGACACATAATAGGAATATGGGGGAGGATAGAGAACAACACTTAAGAAAATTTGACAAATAGAGACCCATACAAATATTTCTTAGATCAATTATCTATGACGAGTAAAATGAGACCTAAGTGCACAAAGGATTTAGGACTTAAGAATAAATTGGAACTATCAAAATGATTCCAACAAGTACCTTGTATTGGACTCTATTCCATACATAGGTGTTTCATTCCCTAGATAAAATCATAAGGCCCAAACCCTTAAAAGTAATTATGAGTATAGATATAGAAGAGGTCACAACTAGCCCTATAGAATTGGTGAGATTATTCTTAAAAATGGTAGCTTAAAGAATAAAAAGAATAAAAGTAAAAAAAATTCTAAGAGAATTGGAAGGGCAAGTGTATAGTCAAGGAAGATGTCAACAATGACACTTCCCTTTTGTGCACCATGGAAGGAAAATAATTTGGTGAAATATTTAATGACTTCCACCTTGGTAAATACTACATTTAAAAAAATAAAAATAAATAAAAAACCATCAAAAAATGAAAAATAAAAAATTTAAAAAGTAAAACATGCGTTATATTTTGTTCATTTATCTATCTATTTATATTAGTGGTTTTCTTTTTTCTATTTTTTTCTTAGTATGAGTCTTAGATTACTGAATATAGATTTCCTTTAATAATCCCCTTTTATTCTCATAACTCAAATGAATATACTTGAAAACTTTAAATTGATCCTAGTCTTAGTTGTCATCTATTAGGGCATGCTTAAGTTTACTTAGACATGATTATTCATTTAATCTCCAAGGTGGTTTTATCCGTGTGAGTAGTTTTTCCACCCGTCACATAATTTCTTGTTTTTAAAAGGTTGTATCATATATAATTTTATCTATCTCAATTTATTCACTTGTTTTGGTGAAATGGCCTTGTGTTGCCTCTCTCATTTTATGTGAAGGTTTTCGTTGCAGATGGTGCTCCTGAAAGGTGGATGACACCAACATCGTATCAGAGTCAGTCATTCTGCAATCCTTCGTCTGAGAGTTTTCATTAGAATGTTTGAGATGTAAATTGATATTCAATTTTGTGTTTACTAGCTGTGATATACTCTGAGAAGATTGCCGCATTTGTTTCCAATGATGGTTGTTTGAACTACATTGAAGAAAATAATTTTCCTGTGAATTGTTTGAAGGCCCGAGAAGCAATTTTCAAAGGGCACAATTTGCAGACTTTTGAGAGGCCCAATTTTCCTTTGATATGCTGGGCACGACATCGATTTGTGAGGTTCCAGTGGTCGTGATTTTTTGTTTCTAGTCAAGGCGTGAATTCTCTAGCAGAAGGCAGCGATTTGCATTTGAGAGCCCAGGCATGATTTGTTTGAGGACGGATCTCTGTGGCAGATTTTCCCTTAGCAGACCACATGAAAGGAGAGATTTGAGGTTTTTGATGCTACATTGAAGCCTGTTGATGAGATCGTTATTGGCTGTTATTGACGGAAAAATTGAACGCGATATTGGGTGATTGAAATATTTATGGTGGCTAATATTTTTTGTGGGTTTCACTTTAATTTTCTCTGGGCATTTATTCTGTTGAGGCGGGCCATACTTTGTCGGCCTCTGAACTTTTCTATCGGCCTCCTGCCACACTTGTCCGCCGGCCTACACACTTCGTATTTGGCGGTGTTTTATTTTGTGATTCATCTGTATTTATTACTCCCTTCAGCCTTTGTACTGCCTTGGTCACTGGTCAGCCTCCACACAAAACCTACTTTATGTGATATTTCACAAATTTGCATTACATGCGACCTCATTCCTGCGAGGGATTTTGATAAAACAGTCGCACGCCTTGTTTCTGCTTCCACATTTTCCTACTTGGTTGAAGGGAGAAGACCCGTGAAGGTTCAGGTGCCGTGTGAAACCTACGGGAGGTGCGTTTTACATTAAGGCCTGATTTGTTGTTGGCGTGAATATCTCCTGGGAGGTGCGAATTTTAGTTTGTGGAGGCCGCGACTTTCTTTTGTGGGAATTTATTCTGCAACTGTTGAGGACGCATTCACATACTAGAGGTCGTGATTTAATCTTGGGTGAGCACCGTTTTGCAAGGGTGATTGCTGACGGTGGGAGTCTCTAATATTTGCAACATTTGATTTGTTAGAAGCATGAGCTCTTTCCACGATTTGTTGGGTTCCATTTCCTTACTTTTTGAAGGCTAGCTTTTGGAGGATATTTTTTTTTAACTTCATATTTTATAAAGTTTCCCCTAAATATTTATTTAGGGTTTCATGTTGTGCAACGAAAGTGTGTGGGCCCAAATTCCTTTTTAAGGTGTGTCTTTGGGAAGCATTATCCCACATTGATGATATGGAGTAATATTTTTCCCTTCATATAGCATTGTAGTGTCTTTCATTAATGTGAGTAAGTCTCATAGATTGTTTCTCATGTTTGGTGAGTTGATATGAGATCTAGCTTGGTGATTTGGTGCAAGAACTTAGAAAGGTGTTTATTTTTCTTGGTCAATTTTTTCAGATTCTCAACCCTTTTTTTATTACTTCCTAAAGTATTCTGGGAAGGTTTCATTTGCAGTATTTGAGAGTTTTTAATTGTTGTTGAAGGTTAATGTCTTTGTATTCTTGGAGATTTTTTGTTGTCCATTATGGGGTTTTCATTTCATCCTACTGTAATTATTTTGAAAAGGGAAAACTATAAACAATGAAGAGATGGTGTCATAAAACATCTCAGATGGCTTCATTTGTTGCCACATCTATATAATCTTTGTTGGACCCCTTCTTGGTAATGATAGTAAGAAATTTGCATGGAATTGCAAAAGGGATCATGTCTTAGGAGTTATTGTAATGCATATTGATGATGCCACTTTGAATGCTATTGATCATTTTGAGTGTCCTCATATTCTTTAGACTAAAATCTAGGAAATACATGGAGATCTTGATACTCAACTATTCCCAGATGATCCTATTTCAGATTATTTTGTGCCTCTTCATTTTTCAAACAAAATACCCTATAATCATGCTGCTATGCAGGAGTTTGAAGTTTTGGAATACTTTGAATCTTTAGATGCTCCTTCTTCTCCATCAAGGATAGTTGATGTACCTTCACCTTCAGTGATTCATTGTGTAGAGTCAATGATTGAGGCTCCTATCATCTTGTTCAGCAAGACCATTGATCTCATGTTGATGATTCATTGAGCACATCCAATGATTCATCACAACCAGTATATTATTATCTTCCTGATTGGGATTCTTATTTGTCGAAAATTGGTTCATTATTCATAGAATCTCATATTTTTGATTTGGAGGACACATTTGAGAGGTTATCTCTCCTCTTTGATGACAATTATTGCACAACTGTTGTCAAACCATCTCAGTCTTTGAAGAATGTTCAGCATCAGTTTCCAGTGGTACCTTGTAAATGTCACCTTATATTGTGATTGGGCATGTTCTTGATTGGTTTGTGGCATCATCTTCCAAGGTTTTGGTGACACATGAGAAAATTTAAGAGACATCATCATACATTTACATGCTTCTTTTTTTCAATTCCTATCCAAAATGGGAAGCATACTTGCATTTGTATTCAATTTTGTTTCTTCCAAAATGAAGACAAGTTGTTTTTCGACATTGGATTATATTTTGCAGGTGATTACACATTGTGGGGGGCTATATAGTATCTCTCTTTCCCTCTTATAGAGGGTCATTGATTGTATATACATGATGTATGTAGTCCTTGGGGGTGTGATTGAGTCCTCCACCCATGCATCTTGTTTTGTTTTGTTTTCTATCTTTTGGAAAGAGGTTTTTTCCCACAAGGTTTTTCTCCATTTCCCTAGTTGTGAGAGATTGCATTGTAAATGGGTACTTAACATGGTTGTGTAGCCGAGACCCATATTGCATTTTCATTTTTGTATAATAATCTCCCTAAGTTGAACTTAAGGTGGGGTGTTAGGGTAAATAGGATATTTACTCATGCTTAAGTTTACTTAGGCATGATTATGCACTTAATCTCTTAGGTGATTTTTTTTTCCGTGTGGGTAGTTTTTCCACCCGTCACATAGTTTATTTCCTTTAAAAGGTTGTATCATATGTAATTTTATCTATCTCAATTTATTTACTTGTTTTGGTGAAATGGCCTTGTGTTGCCTCTCTCATTTTTCGTGAAGGTTTTCGTTGTAAATGGTGCTCCTGGGAGGTGGATGACACCAACATCGTCAAATATAGTCCAAAAAAAAAATAAGTTTTAGACCTATAGTACCTAATATAAGCTAACAAGAAAATCTCCCCATTTCTCCCTGGTAAGGAGGAAGTCATAAAAGCCACTAGTACCCATATCATTGTGTCTAGTTCCTTAACCACCTTACCTTACCTTAGTGGTGAGCCCTTACTTCTTACTAATAGTGTGGGGTTAGGTTAAGGGTGTTCAAGCTCGAATTTGATAGACAATACTAATCAAAAGCTAAAAAATCAATAAATTCAAATAAAAAAAAATTATTGCACAAATATCCATACCCTTGGGTGGAAAGCCAAAAGTTATTTAGCTACAAGGGTGACATTATCAAGAAAAATTATTCATAAAAGACCATTCTTATTAGGAGTACTTTCCTTTATCCCATGTTTTACCTATTGCCCACATTTTGGTTTAAGTCTAGAGGGTACTAATAAATCTACTACATGTTAATGTCTAAAAGTAATATATGTGGTCAATCTAGATTAAGATCAATTTTAGCCTTTATAAAAGTTTATAATAAAATTGTTCCCCTATTATTTTAATTCTCACTTGATTCCCAAAAATCCCCTAAGTCGTCCTATAATGAGTCAACCTACAATCCACTAAGTCATAAATCCCATAAAGAGCAACCAAATTGTTAGTACTATTTGTATATCATATAAATGATAGAAAATGGCATATACAAAAGTAGAACCATGTGAATCCATTGTATTATATCTACAAAAAATTATATGCATCCATACATAAGATAAATTGCATACATCACAAAGGAAGAAAATACAAAAGAAACCACATAAGAATGTATCCATATAAACAGGTATATCCATAAATAAAATTCAAACTCTATTCTAACCATATGCATAAGGGAAAGTGAAATAAAATATCAACCA
Organism: Sequoia sempervirens; assembly: GCA_007258455.2. Classification (NCBI taxonomy): domain Eukaryota; kingdom Viridiplantae; phylum Streptophyta; class Pinopsida; order Cupressales; family Cupressaceae; genus Sequoia; species Sequoia sempervirens. The sequence continues at coordinate 13,473,094 of VDFB02000019.1, forward strand.
AGAGCTAAATATAGATCAAAATCAATCTCAAAAATTAAAACTACATCAATTCCATGAGAGTAATATTAAAATGAGAACATAGGTTCCATCATTGGAGAATCATAAGAAAAATAAGAACAATTAGTGCAAACATACCCATTCAACAAAATAAAATGTTAGTACAAGGTATCAACAAAGGCCTCCAAGTTAGTATTGAGTTAAAAGTCTTCATCTCTCTCTCACCATAAATGCAATACATTTTTTCCCTCTTTTGACAAGTTATTCATGTGAATCAAAGTAGATGCATGTACGATCTACACCTCATTGCCATGGTGTGTTCTCTTCTCTATGTTGGTTGTATAATTTCAACTAATAATTTGCTTCTATGCACTTGATTTAGTTTTTGTTTCCATCTTGCAAGTTTTTGATAGTTTGAATGGACACATAATGGAGTTGGTATCCTTCAAATTGTACATTGATGGTAAGTACTCTCATGTCCTTGATCATTATTTCTTTTCATGATTGTAACATTACATGTTATAATATGTTTCATTTTATAGGTCCAAATATAGAAAAAAAAAAATAGGTAAATGCAGGTCCTATAATACTTATTTCAAGAATGACGCATGTCTTCCATCTAAACTACTAAACCTGAAAGGTAATATTTAAGTACCCAAAAATATATGGGTCAATACATAGAGTTCAATGATGATTTAGTAGTCCAACTCATGACCCATATGGATTAATATTTTTTTTGTATCATTTTATGATTTATGGGAGCCTCCTTAGCACCTTTAAAATATTTTATCATGTGTTTTTCATCATTTCTAATTGCATACTTAGTTTTTGTGTTATCTCCCACTTTCAAAATTGATACTCAAATCCTTTAATTATAAGAGTGCATAGGGAACCTTAAATTCACTTTGGAAACCTATGTTAAGTTTTATGGTCATTTATGTGATCTACCCTATTAAAGGGTTGAGACACCTTGTAATTTTTGGTTGGTGTGCAAATGCTTTAGTTATGATGATTTTTCTTCTAGTCTACTACCTAATTTCAAATCTTCTTAAGTCATAATTACACTATTCACTCCCTATATCTAGTAATACTCTCCCCTCAACTATTTGTGAGAAACCCTTAATTGATTATCCCCTCTTTATACTTAACCACCTTGTTAACTATTTCATCTAAATAGATATAAAATTGATAATATAAAAGAAGAATAGAAGAGTTAAAGATCACAACCATTTTTCATCTAGAATTTCTAGAATAGGATAATAACATTTAGGTTTTCTCTACAAATATTTGCTAGAAGCTCTACATCCAATCCCCTAGGTGGTGCATCACCTTTAGAATATTGTAATCTTCTTTACAATACCAAATTGTAAATCTCCTACAACCAAGCTCTAGCCTCCCTTATACAATATAAGAATATTTTTAAGATTCCTTACTTCCAAAATAATTTCCAATCTTAGATCTTCCAATCAATCAAATGGAACATCCAATTGCTAGAGAGCAAAAAAAATAGTACAAGTTGGGCCCTTGGAGGACATCATCCATAATAGTTCATCAAAGATGCTTCAAAGCTTAACATAAGTTTTATATTTGCAATAGATTAGATTAGAATTAGTTTAGTCAAAATTGCATAAGGATAGTAAAAATACATTATTTTGTTTATTTAGAGAAGAATTTAAATTATTGAATAAATATATCTAAATTGTGTTACTAGATTAAGATAGACTGTAATTTTCTTTCTCTCAAAGTTCTCTGCAACTAAAATCAAAACCAAAACCCCATTCTTTATTACTAGTTAAACCAAAATAAACAAAAATCCAAAATAATTAATAAAGTGTATATAGTTCACATGGATTATTTCAAAGTTAAGTTAGTTAATATTTTATTTTTGGGAAATATAAAAGATAGAATAGATTTTTTTCGCATGCATTTACATTAGTATATTTTTTAAAGTTCTTATAACTTTTGAAAATGTTATATAAGAAGACATCAACATTTGATATCATCACAAGGCATTCAAAAAACATTAAACCAACCATCAACCAATTCATTCAATTTATATATAAATAAATTATATATTATATAAGAAAGAAAGAAAGAATAAAAGTTAGATTGAGAAATTTCTAATTTAGTTTTTAGTTTATGTGATGTTATTTTATTATAAAAACTCCAACTCTATTCCATCTTTTTATATTGTATTAGAGTAGGTTAATCTAATAGAGAGTATTCTTCTAAAATTTTAAATGCAAAAGACAATGAAATGACCACTTCATTATGGAAAATCCTTATAGGCTTCTGGAACATTTTTATGGTATTGGATTTAATTTCTTAAAGTTATAAATGGGCATGCTTATACTAAACAAATATTTTCTTAAGATAATATAAGGGATTAAGACTAAACCTACCAAGATGTAGACTTGAATGATAAGTGAGAGGTTAAGCAAGGTAAATATCATTCTTGAATACTTTTGACTTTAAGTGATAATGTGCTTTTGTATGTAAGTGAGTCAAAAATAATAAAGGAACCTTGGAATCAAATGGTTTAATTTTATCAATCAAAATATGTGAATATAAGATTGTATCTACAAAAAAATCTTCTAACTTTAAAATGTAAGAATCACATAGTATATTGAGCACACAAACCAATGTTAGTTTCTCAAAAATTAAATGGTATTATGTGGATTAGTAATAATTGATGAAGATGTAGTTATAAAAATCATTGATAGTTTGCTAGAATCTTATTCAAAATTGTAAACCACAAAATCTAGTGTAGAATTGTAGAAAGTAATAACATCTCCACTAATTGAAGAGAAAGTTAGAAGGAAATATGTAGGATTGAATGTTTTTGATAAAGGAAAAAATGGGTTTTATAGGGACCCAAAACCACCAAGTTTACAACAAAAGAAAGAGGACAAAAAATTCCAGCGGAAAAAATAGGCTGCTAAAAAGGAAAGTACCAGAAAAAGCAACAGCCAACCACAAAAGACCAGGAAGGTCAATCAAAAAACCAGCCAGAACGCAAGCCAAAAAACCAACAGCAACTAACCCAAAGTCTTTAGAACAAATTCAGTCTCTGCCTGCAGGTCTTGCATATCCTCAACCCCTTTCTTGAATGTTTGAATCATCTGCGGCGTTGGAGGTGTCTTCCTTTTCAGATTAGCCCTGGTTCTCTTAGAAATCCCAATGTCCTCTTCCTGGTTTTTATCTTTCACCTCTTCCAAGTCAACCACCAAGGACCCCTATTGAGCTTTGTCCAATTTTTCAGTCATAGTGTTGATAATGATGGCATTATGTCTTGCCATCATATTGTTTTGTTCAGCAATTATCTTCATAGTATTTTTCATTTTTTCCAAATATATTTCAATCCTTCTGTCCTTGCCCACATTTTCCTAGATCTCTTTACTGGCACTGTGATCTTTACGCTCTTCATTCTTCTTGCTTAACACAGAAAACTTATCTCTCATTTCTTCCAATTTACTCTGGAGGGCCCAATTTTTTATTTTCAGATCATTGATTTCATGAAAGACCCATTTCGACATTCTAAAATGGTCCATCGCATTATTCCTAGCTATACCCAGGAAGTTAGCAGAGGGTTCCCTATCAAGATTGAAGCAATTTTTTGCAAGGTCAGAGGCTCCAAGGGATTCAATTCTAACAACTTTATCCGATGATGGGACAACATAGGACGAATTATTGTTAGCGCCAGAATCCTCAGAATCAGGAGATTCTTCAGAATAAGAGACAAGGTTTTTGACAGTAGAGCTTCTAGGCTTAGAAGTAGGGCAAGCTTTAACAGACTGGGGATTATGGGTTTGAATTTTCTTGCTAGTCTCAACAGAGGGTGGACTTGGGACCATCCTCACCGGGCTCAAATTGGGAAAATTCCCCAAACAGCTAGGTTCAGTATCATCCTCCTCGGACTCCGGGGAAGCAACCAACTTAGCAGGGGCCGACATATTTTGAAAATATTCAATGATTAACCTAATCAAACCAGTATGCAAAATAGGATATCTTTTTGGGTTTTTATTATGGTCGTCCAGACTCTTTCTTAAGGAACAAAGAAGATAGTGGGGAAGAGAAACCCTGACCTTATAGCAAAAATGGTTGAGCAAGGCAAAATGATAGTCATAGGCCCTAGTGAAATGACCATCTAGAGTTATATACTCCATGATGACGCGGAAAAATTTTCTCCAGAGAGCTTTAATGGTGTCGGCCTCAAAGTAACTGTTAGAAATTTTCACCAGTTTTAATCTTTCCTTATCTTTCTTCGGAAATCTGATCACACTTCATCAGAGAAAACCCTGTCCAAAAAAAATTTGTGTCCTTCAGTGGACATGTCAGTCACTTCAGCTATAATATTTTCGTCGAGTTAAACTTTCCTACCAAAAAGGGTTAATTCCCCATTTTCCCAATTCCTCTCAAAATGCTATGTACTTCCTGATTAGACCCATGAAGTTTTTCCAGAAAATGGAGTAAACCCCCCCTTTTGACTTTGTTCCACGCTTTAGTGTTTCTTGTGTACATCTCAAAGTTGTCTAGCTCAACTCTTTTTCTATCTCCTCCCATTTTAGCAAGCACAGTAAAGCAGACAGAGACGAAATCTTGACTCGAAATGGTCCCACCAAACCAGTGAGCCCACAAAGCATGCCAAGCAAACTTATAGGATAAGTAAATTGGCTCGGTCCCATGCAATCTAATGATAGTGATGTATTTGCCCCATTCTATCATCATTAATGAGATGACACGCATCTTGCCCATGTGACGCATCATAGTTCAATAAGGCACAAACATTAGCACCTAAATCACTAATATTTAGCCAAGTGCATTGTCCTTTACTTTTAACCCCTTCATTCGCAAAAAAGTCTACCACAACATTGGCTTCTCTATAAGCGTGTGAAACCTTTATATTATCAAACTTAGCTAAAGTTGAAATAGCACCATCAATCCAAGACTTTATAGTCCACGAGGAGGGGACCCTACCTAAAAGACATTCAATAATATTTTTAGAGTCCCCTTCAAGCCAAAGGTTTTTAAAATTCATATTATGAGCCAAATGTATAACATGAAAAGTTCCAGCAGCCTCAACAAGGTGATTGGTTTGAGAACCAAGGGGAGTGGTAGTCGCACCAAGGAAATTTCCAAAAGAATCCCTTATGACTCCACTGCAACCCGCCACCCCAGGGTTACCTTTAGCTGCCCCATCAAAGTTGGCTTTGATCCAACCATTAGGCGGAAAAGTCCAGTAGACACCCTCCCTATCCTTCTTAGCATGTTTAGGGACACAGGAAATATCAAGATTAATATTCCATTCCTTGGCTACCGTGAGATCATAGGACGAACAAGCCACTTTCTCGGTATTACCAACCTTTCGGGGGATAGTATTGAAATTTTCTTTCAATAATCTAATTATTTTATCAAACACAATGGCCACCGAAGATTCTTTATCTCTGTAAATTCTATTATTTCGTTCCTTCCATAGACCCCAAGCAACATGAGGGAAAGAAAAATTCCATAGTTTCCCAAGTGCAAGATTGTGTGTCAGGGCTTTCCATTATATAAAGAAGTCTTCAATTGACAAGGGGAAAACCCATGATAATTGCCAATAACTGAGGAATTTTTCCCAAATCGAGGCAGCAAAAGGACAATGAAGAAACAAATGACATACTGACTCAGCTTCCATCTTGCAAAGATAACATCTATTAGGTATTTGAAGGCCACGCTTGCAAAGATTATAAACCGTGAGCACTTTATTTTGAAGAAGGATCCAGAAGAAGATGTTGAATTTAGGAACCAGGTGTTTAAACCAAGCCTTCGACCAAAAGGGAGGAGGAACCTGGATAGAAGACAGCCTAGAAAAAGCTAACAAAACAGAATAATTACCTAAGGGTTCATCGATCCAAACAAGACGATCTTCCATTTGATCATGGAAAAGTTTGAAAGCCAACAAGGATGAGTGAACAGGAGCAAGAGCCTGACTAACAAGACACAGATCCACCCATTTTCCATTCAACCAATAATCTTTAACATACAGACAAAATAGAGCTTTGCAAATCTCATCCCACCCACAAAAAGGTTGAATTTTGATAAGGGGCTCATTAAACAACCATTTATCCTCCCAGAATCTAGTTTGGTTTCCACTCCTGACTTGCCAACCCACTCCTGTTTCAACAAATTTTCTTCCAATAATCAAATTATTCTAGCATGTTGAGCCTCTGGGTAGAAGATGGAAGTCCATCTTAATAATAAGAGATCTGTTATTCTCCAAATATTTTCTTGTCAGAATATCAGTCCATTCCCCTGAGGACGAAAATATTCTCCAAATTTGTTTAGCTAGAAGTATCTTGTTAACCATTCTAATTTTTCTAAGACCTAAACCTCCAGCTTTTTGAGGTCTACACACCAGATCCCACCCTATTAAAGGCAATCTTTTTTTTTCTTCAATACCTGACCAAAGAAATCTTTTTTGAATCTTTTCAATGGCATCTGCAAACTTGGTAGGGATTTTAAAGAGGCTTAAAGCATAAATTGGCATATTCTAAAGAGTAGCTTTGAGGAGTTGTAATTTACCCACTTGACTTAGCAAAGCTCCTTTCCATCCAACAAGCTTCTTACTGAACCTCTCAACCAACAAAATCCAAAAGGACTCTGTAGGTTTAAGGCTTAAAGGTAAACCTAGATAGGTGGAAGGTAAAGACTCTACCCTGCAACCAAGGATTCTGGCAATTTTATTATGTCTGTGTTCAGGAGTATTAAAGAAGAAGAGAGAGCTTTTATGTTTATTAATCAACTGGCCAGACGCCCTCCCATATGCATCCAGTAGATATTTCAAAGTATTTCCCTCTGAAACAGTAGATTTGCCTAAGAGCATGGTATCATTGACAAACTATTGATGAGAACAGATCAAATTGTTAGAGGACGGTTTAAGACCAGCAAGGGATCTTTGATCTATCAAATATGTTTTTAGTAGGGTATAAGGGTAAAGTTAATAAGAATATAGGATTGAATGTTGAGACTCCAACAAATATGTTTTTATTAGGGTATAAGGGTAAAGTTAATTAGAATATATAAGTAGTCTCAAAGAGTCTATAAGAATACTAAATGCATAAATTATAAAAAAATCTTGGAAAATGCTTCCATTGTGTTGAATAAGGGTTTAAATATGTAACGCTAGAAATATTTATCATGGGTTGAAGAGGTAAAGAATACAAAGCAAGAAAAAGCTAATTATTTTTTGAGTAAATCAAGATAGTTTATTTACAATTGCTACATTAAAATATTATACAAGGATAAATCAATATATGACACTATAGATAAGTTGGTTCATGATATACAAACAAGGTCCAAAAGGAAATAATATCATTATGAAAGATAACAATAAATATGAGATGATAGGAGAAGGTAATATCAATACTCATATGACAAATGGTGTATGTAAGGAACTTTGAGATGTATGGTATGTCCCCTACCTTATCTAGAAACCTTTATCAATTAGTAAAATTACTAATATAGGCATATATCAATACAATTTGACAATAATGTATATCATCTAGAAATGTGAAAGGAAGGGGTGTTACTAAAGGTATTAGGGAGGGAAACATAGATAGGTTGTGTGTAAATTTTCTAGAAGAGGCCTTGATACCAATAGATGATAAAAGATCCAATGGTTCTTTGGCATCATAGATTTAGACATATGAATATACATTCACTTGAAGAGTTATAAAAAAAAAAAACTAATAGAGGATAGATCTAGTCAATTTGTGAATATATGAAGGTTGTAATTTAGGAAAGTGACATAAATTTTCATTATCAAATAAGGGGAGATCAAAATATAAAGAGAACATATTTAGATATTTGTGGACCAATGAAAATAATACCACAAAAAGGTGCAAGAAAATTTATTACCATTATTTATTATTTCTCTAAAATGATATTTGTTTATGCTCTAAAAAATGAATTAAATAAATTAAAAATGTTTAAGATATTCAAAACCTTTAGTGAGAAATAGTTGGGAATTCCTTCAAAATAGTTAAGATGCGATAATGAGGGTTAATATACCTATAATGTATTCAAAATATTTTTTGCAAAGGAAGGAATAAAATTGTATACACTACTCCTTATTCATCATAAAAAAATGGACTTGAAAAAAGAAGAAACATAACTCCTCTTAAAGTGCAAGGTGCAAGATTAATAGTAGTCAGTTGTCTAATTTCTTTTTAGCTAAAGTATTTTTTACATCTACATATGTTAAAAAAAATTACCTACTACTACATGGTATATGAAGAATCCTTATGAATATTAGCATCAAACCAAGCTGATGTTGGAAACTAAGATATTTTACATTGTCAAAGGTATTCACACATACCACACCCAAAGCTAAATAAATTGGATGACAAAAGAAACAAGTGTATATTGATCATATGTAAGTTAGATTCTTGAAAGTGTATAGATTATATGAACCTATAGTACATGAATAATATTGATATGAACAAGGATACAAAATTATGAGCTTTAGTTAAATCTAAATTAGTTGTTGAATTTGAGATGACCAGCTAGGGTGAGATTTATTATTTCTTAGGCATTCAAATTGTAAGGGATGGACATAAGAAACAAATTCATCTTTGTCTAAAAAATTACATTGAGAATATCCTCAACAAATTTAAGATGAATGACTTCAAGAAGTGGGTACTATAATAGGAACTTTTGTAATAAAATATCACAAAAAACGTGTTTGAGGAATACAAAATGTAAGAAGATTACATGAATGTAGTCCCTTTTAAAAGTTTCATAGGAGGTCTTATGTGTGTAATGGTTTGTAGAAAACCTAGCATAGCACATGCAATAAGCATTATATGTCAATTTTTAAGTAACCTTGGACTACATCGTTAGGCTTGATAGTAAAAGGAAATTTAAGATATCTACCAAGAATAATTAAGCTTGGGATCACTTTCTATGGGATTTCTAAGAAATCCATGGATTTTATGTGATATTGTGATGTAGAAATTATTGTTTCATTTTGAATGATGGCATAGTTCTTGGATGAGAATGAAATGAGCAACAATTTCACTTTCTAGTGTTGAAGTAAAGTATATATCAACTTATAAAGTTTTGAAAGAATTAATTTGGACAAGGAAATTTCTTAATAGGTATTAAAATTAATCAAACCTAGTCCATAATTCTAAAATAGTTAGTTAAATTATAATGAAGAACTCAAAATTTCATGGAAAAACAAAACACATTGAAGTGAAGTATCATTTCTTGGGTGAACAAACTAAGAAGAACATAATAAATAGACAATACTTTGCAACTAAGGTAATAGTAGCATATGCACTAACAAAGGTATTATAAAAAAACAAGTTCAAATTCTACAAGAGAATATTTAATCCTCGACAAATCGGCTAAGAGATATTTATCTAAGTGAGGTATATAAAATAGGGAGTAATCAATAATCTCTTGCCAATAAAATATTCAACTAATTTTTTAAATAATTACATAGTTCACACTTATATTAATGATAGAAAGTAGGTACATATGAATGTAAAAAAAAACATATATAATTTATTAGAATTTATTTTTATAATTATCGTTTGTTTCAATGAATATATTATATATCAAAAAAAAAAAAAACACATAAATTTGAATAGAATGTTTTATTTATTTTTAGTTTATCTAATTTGAGTTTATCATATGAAATTTCAATTCTATTTCATATTTTTACAAAAATATTTTCTTCATTATTAATAATATTATTTTCTTTTAACAAATATTTATTCATTTAGATTATAAATTCATACAAATTTGGATGAGATTGGCAAAGATTTAGTAGTGAAAAGATTCATAATGTACCTTTGCTTCCTGGTTGGAAATGATTTTATCAGGCATTGAACAAGATGTCTTTTCATACTTTTCCAACGTCTTCATCATGTTGCTACTTATAATCATTCAAACAAAACAAACATTAGTTCCACCTTTAATTATGTTCTCTAAGATAATCTTATATTCTTTTCAAAATAAATAAAATAAATTATTATTTCTTTGAATAAAATACATTTTGAAACTTGGTGTATTCTTGGGAGAGTTATATCCTATATGGATCTTTCTTTGGGCCAGCAGTCCAAAACAATTTTGAAAGTAATTTTTGCATATTGATCCATGGAATATTGAGGAAAACGTGAAATAACGTTCATCTGGCACAGCCAAAATTCAGAAAAAATCCTGCTTCATGTTCCTCTTAAGAGAAAAAATATATTTGATACAGCCAAAAATTAAGAAAAAAATAATTAACGCATACTTTTATCATAAAATATTTAGAAATGATTATAGATACACTACACTCAGAAGATCTTATGAACAGTTTCTTCGCACTCTTTCGTTTTTTTTTTGGTATTTGTTTGTTGAGACTTTTGATAGTTAAACCAAAAAACGTTTCAAAAAAAATTATATTGTTTTTAATATCCTTACTCTCCGACATATTGAATTCAAAGGGAAAAGAACAAGCCATCTTAAGTTGAGGCTGAAGGTGGGCTAAAGCCTAAGGGAGCATTCTATAAAATATTGAAGTCGGGAAGCCATTCAGAACACAGTTTACACTTGGAGTAAGGGTACCGTAAGAAACCATTTTCATTCAGAAGCATATCACGGGTCATTTATTTGGAAGCAGTACGTTTATAAATGATTGAAATCTATTGAAGTTTTCAACTATTCATTTGTTGTTGGGTTGTTTTATTATTTGAATTGCTAGTACACTCTATTTCGATTTTGGTTTGGCTCATTTTCTCAACATTCTCTTGATTACATTGCAGATGCTTGAGATTTCTAGTCTGACCTAGTTCTACTATCATGTTAATTTTTTTAATAAAATCTATATTAGAATTTCTAGTATCATGTTAAACTTTTCAAAATAGCAGCTGAATGTTCAACCGCTGAACCATGAGCTCATTTTGTGTCCAAATATGACTCATTTCCCAACAAAATCGATAAATCGTATGTTCACAAATTATAGTTACATTTATCTATAACAAAATCTTATGGAAAAAACGTGGAAAACAAATAACATGATCACTGGTGTTTAATCCCTGTAAAACAGACCTAGCAATTACAGGAACTGAATGCTTCTGGCCACAAGACTATGAATACAATATATTAAAAAGACCGAGTTACTAATAAATCAGAGGATTTCAAATCAATTGATAATATCAGCATGAAATTGACATAGAGCAATCCTCTGAAAAAGAGTTCTATTGTACTTTTATGTATTGAGATATGAGAGTCGCTTAGTATCCAGAAATGAAGAAAATGTGACGCTCACAAAACTAAACGAAAGAAGATGCTGCGCATGACATGTATCTCAAATTATGAAGTTTCATGTTTTCGTCACAGTTCAGCATCAAAGCGTGCAAGAAATTTAGCGTTAGACTTATCCACATTGTTCCGTATCAATAATCGTCACTTCAAAACCAATCCTTGAAACAATATTCATTTAACTGTGGATAATAGAGGATTGAAACAAAGAATGTATAGGTATAGATTTCGAATGGGACTGTGAAGGCACGTCTTGCTTGGAATAGACAAAAGGGGCATTCAAGACGGCTCCAGGGAAAAACGAAAAAGAACAGTATCCACCTATAGCCTACAATATGGTAGAGCACAGGAAACTGTCTAGGTAAAGATTGCAATATGAGCATTCATCAAGCGTCAGAGTCACTATACTTGGAAGCACTCCACTCCCATCACGCCTCGTCATTTCGCCAGTGTCCTGTAACGTTCTTTGCGTTGCCTTACCGATGTGTTCTGGTACTTTGGTCCCGACTTTTTCTATTGTAATGGTGTACAGCCTACTGTACCAATAACAGCACAGTGTAACGTGTACATTCATTCCACAAAACTTGGTGTGCATGTACACTGTCCTGTCTTTAGGGAATTTTCTATTCTACTAAGACTTGTGCGAGGTATTTTGTTGATAGTTTATCTTGTACAACGTACATTACTAAAGTATCTATTGATGACTACGAATACAAGAGCGCTTGTTTGTTCTGTTTTTAGGGAATTTTCTTTTCTACTAAGACTTGTGCGAGGTATTTGGTGGATAGTTTATCTTGTACAACGTACATTACTAAAATATCTATTGATGACTATGAATACAAGAGCGCTTGTTTGTTCTGAAACCTTATTATGGAAGGGTGATCATGTATTTTAAGAAGAATTGTGTAAGGGTAAAAAGGTATATAGTATGTTTTTCATATAAAATCATTAAATTGATTTAAGTGTGTTCAAATTAAATTTTACATAATTTAAAAGTTTGGATTCAATTTTTAGTGTATTATTGGTCAAATTTGTAGATATGGATTTGAGTCTTGTTCAAATCTACAATAATAGATTTGATCCCAAAGTTCCAAATTCAATTTTAATTATGATATCAAGGTAACCCTTTTTCAATTAGTAGCTATTTATTGGCTTGACCATGAAATTTTTTAAATTATATGTTAAAGTGTTCTATAAAAGTACAAATCCTAATTGATTTTAAAAGTCTAAGGGAGATTACAAAGAGCTCTATTATGCTATTCTTCAAATTGTTCCTTATGACTCTAAAGAGTGCACATTGAAATATTAACCCTAGGGAAAAAGTCAAGGTAAATGGTCAAGTGGGTCTTATAATGAATTCATAAGTAATTTGGACTAAATGATAAGAGTAGGTACAATCTTCTACACTGTTTAAGTTATGCAAGGCTTAGGAGGGTATTCCCTTTTTTGATATCATGGGATAATTGAACATAAAGTAAAAAAATGTTGTAAATAAAGACTAAATCTTATTGGCATAGAATCAAAGATTCAATAATTTGTCAATGATAATCCTCTATGCTTTTCTTTAGATACTTTTGTAGCAAGATATTTATTAAGAATAATTTAACTTATTTTACTATATTCAATTATAAAAATTTCAAATATCTTCTCTAATAATGACTCCTATAGCTTAAAACAATAGCTTGTAGGCTCTAGAAAAACTTAAATTATAATAAAATAAAACATTCTTAAAAAAAATGATGAGTCACTCCTTAAGACTAGTGTGTTCATCCATGGACAATAGAGTGAAATCTTACAATTCATACTTAATGAGAATGGAAATCCTTGTGACCTAGATTATAAAATGAGAATGTAATTTTTTATTATCTAAATTATAGAATGAGAATGTAAATATTTATGAATCAGACAGATAGTTACAAATCATTATTTACTTAAGATTTCATTATCTCAAAACAAGACAATTGGTGCTTTACATAAAGATCCTTAATAATATATTAACTATCCACAACATCCATATGTTGTGTTAGAGAGTTTATTTATATTCAATTTTGAATTAAGGACAAATTAATTGTAACATACATAATAGAAAATGAGAACTCAAAGACACAAAGGTTTCTTAAAGACTATGTTATTAGTGGAGAATTATTTACAAAATAACTACCATATATTATCTTTTAAAAAGGAATTTTACAGTCTTCTATAAAAATCCTAGAATAATCCATAGTAGATGGATACCCTAAAATATATAGAAACAATGCCAAAATTATTAATGATAGCAAAAAATCCAAACACCATGAAAATAACTTTTATTTGTAGAAGGGGATAATACTCATCTCCATAAAGTGATTAACAATTGTCAAGTGCTCACATCAAATCTTAAATATGTGATTGTTTCCTTGTTTCACAGTTTGTCCCAAAATATGGTCACTCAATAGAAAAGATGCTATTTTATTTCTCACTAAATAATATTTAAATGGTGATTTATTTCTTTTTCAAACTTATAAATCTACATAAGTTTCATTTATTCTCAAAACACATCTTCAAAAGATCAACAAAAATTCCCCATGTCATGGTGGATTTCATATAGGTACCAAGTAACATTCCATGGAATACTTTTAAATAATATCCTAGATAAAATATTACTTTAAGAACATCAGAAACACAAGATAAAATAATTTTAAAGGTTTCAAGATTAGATGTTTGAATTTTCAAATGACATACAAATTTTAAAGGAACAAAAGACCTATTATGGTTCTCTAATGAAAACATATAAGAGAAATACCTAAATATACCCTGAAAACTTTTGAAATTTGATAGTTGCATATGTTTTTTTCTTTACAAGATTTCCTTTTGAAACTAGGACATGGTTACTCATTGAGAAAACCTAGGTTCATTATAATCTTCATCAAAGTATGGCTTGAAATATCACATGAGCTTTGCATAAATGACATTCTATTTTAAACTTACATCTCTTTAGGTAACTATTTTGAACCTAATTCTTCGTCAATGGTTTATATTCATCATAGATATTAATCATATCATGCCACATGGAATCAAATAAATCTTTTGATTGCCTCACTCAATGATTTATCTTTTTCCTAGATTTTAGTGTTTGTATTCTCTTGTGGAATTCATTGATTTTTGAGAGCTTCTAATGCACTTTATTTTATCTAAATTATCAACATGGTTTTCTTTAAAATGGTTTAAGTTGTGATCACATTAACATAGGTAAGCAATTTACACCACACATTAGAAAAGGTAAGTCTTGAATCTTAGTATATTTTTTAAGAATTTTTTATAGCATGCACAAGATTATATTGCTATCAATATAGGAATATCATCCCTACAATATTTTGGTTCCATTCTATCTTTGAAAAGGAGATTATGATTCAAAATTTCTTTATGAGATTAAATTTGTAGATTTCATTATTTTATCTTTTCTAACAAGTATAATTAGAATAGTGGAGGGACCTATTTAGCCCTCCATTGATCTATATGTATTAGTTATCTTCAATCATACTAGAGCATAGCCAAGGGATTCTATTATCAAGACCATAGTTTGTGTGATTATGCTAGATGTACTCCCTAATGTGAACCAATTTTCCTTAATGACTCAGATAAAAACTTGCATATCACTATATTGTCATTAGAAATCTCCATGTTCAATATAGAAATTGATGGTGTATACCATTATGTTGGATTGGAAGATGGATAGTTCACCATCCTAGCTAGTCTAGAGATCTACAAATATTGGTAACTAAGCACTTGATAGAAAGGAATAAAACAATTAAGGGAAACAAGATAATCATTAGAAAGTTAAAAACTTAAAAAACTATCAAAGGTATGAGAAATAAAAGTATTTTTTTATTAATTTTACATAGCTAATTATGAATTTGGTTGTCATGAAAATATAACAATGAAATTGATCAAAGCAAAAAATAGTGCAAACTCATAGAAGGAAAGAAATAAATTAAAGAATGAATGATATGAAAGTCTAACACAAGAATTAACTAGAATAATAATAAGGTTATCTTATAGCAATGGTCTACATATTGGACATTATATAATCATTGTAAGAGAATATCATCAACATCTACATTAGTTAAAAATAGATTAGGCCATTGCATATTTGTTTGAAATGCCTTTGAACTTGTTAAAAATATCGAATCAATCCAAGGTTTTAACCAAGGAAAAATATATGTGTTTTGGCACCACCATGTTCAAGTAGCTAAGAAGAACACATTTCAAATAATTTTAAGCAACAATGTCATGTCTATAAGGAAGATTAAATATGTTGAAAATTTCCAAATCCATAAAGTTATAAGGATCAAATTTACACATACACAATTACCTAAAGTAGAGCATGAAAAGTTTTGTAGTCTTTAAAAGTTATCTAACACAAGCCAAATTGTTGAATATAGTGAAAAAACACAAAAAAAAAAACTATTTGTAAGAGAGTATTCTTCATCAAAACCTAGAGCTAAATACTCTAATCCTCTTTATTAGTTCTATGCTTATTTGTTAACATATTTTAGTAATCATTTATGTTATAACTCTTAATTATATGATTATTTGTTTATTAATATAGACTAATTGATTTACCTTATAGATAATTTGTATGGGAAATGTTTATTTTTCATACATAAATTGGTGAACTTAGATGATCTCGCAACCTCTAAGATTTTGGCTTTAGGTTTTAAGTTTTGATTTAATTTTTAGATATAATATGTTTTTATTTTTTACATCATGTAGTAGAATTTTGAATATCATAACATCCGTATGTGTTCTTTAATGTTGATTTGTATTCCTTCTCTCATGATTATGTGCTAAGAAATGATTGCATTTTCATCTTAACTCATCATTTGATATCTTATTTATGTTTCCTTGTTAGGTGTGTAGTTTTAATGATACAAATGTATTTTAAAACTTCCATTAGAATAATATTTATGATGTCTACAAATGTATGCATTTTAATGATTTTATTTTTCCTAAATGTGTATGATATAAGACCAATTGATTTATACATGATGTATTAATATTTATCATCGTATGGTGTGTTCTTAGGAATTTATTCATAATTATATTATTGCATATGTTCTTAGGTAATGTAATTGGGCATACTTATTAGAGAGTGGCTATGGGATAAAAAATTATATCAAGTTAGCCAACTTTACCATCTAGTGATCTATGCTTGCCTCCTTCGTGCTTAAGTTAATAACAAAACTACATTAAAAATATAAAACCCATTTTACCCTTTATCAAAAACAAAACTACATTAAAAATATGATTTGGTTGATAAAATTTAGACCACTCTAGTAGAAATTTCTTTTTCTAATCTAATGCATAGATCTGAGGTATATAGAGATGTTTTAAAGAGGTTTCCATCAATCCAGAGCCCATTTATCATGGTTCTAAGATTTCATTTGGATCCTATGAGTTTCCTAAACCTATACTTAATGAAGAACATTCATTGTTATATATTGTAGTTAAAATTGGAGAATGTAATATCAAAACGGTTTTGGTAGATAATGAATCTAATTTGAATTTGAACATATGTAGCTATACATTTTTTTTATCAAAGTCAATGTAGATTCAAAAAGTATACCAAAAATAAAGATTAATATTAAAGAATTACAAGAATCACTTGTTTTTGAAAGAGGAAAAATGGGTTTTACAGGGACCCGAAACCACAAAGTTTACAAACAAAAGATAAGATCGTTAAAGACACCAAAAATAGAAAGGCTGTAAAAATAACAAGACAAGTCCACAACCACCAAAAAGGCCAGCGAAGGCCATAGAACCAATAAACCAAGCAAAACGCCAACAACAACTAAATTTGGGCTTTTAATAAATCTGCAGTCTCAGCTTCCAAATCGTTCATATCTTGAACCCCCCTCTTTAAAATCTGAACCATCTGGGAAGTAGGAGGCTCTTTCCTTTTAAGGTTGGCACGGGTCCTTTTCAAAATACCTTGGTCCTCGTTCTTGCTTTTATCCTTGTCCTCTTCCAGGCCAACGACCAGCAAGCCCTGTTGCGTCTTTTCCAGCTTTTCAGACATTGCATTGATGATGATGGCATTATGCCTAGCCATTTTATGGTTTTGTTCCACAACAGTTTTCATGTTATTTTTTATTTTGACCATTTCATCTTCCAGAGTCTTGTACTTATCCTTAGTGTCACCTTCTCCCGTTCCAGTACTGTTCTTTTTCTGTTTTCCTTCTTCATTGCTGAGAGCGGCCAACTTTAGTTCCAGTTCCTCCAACTTGCTATACAGAGCCCTATTTCTTTGATTAAGATCATTAATTTCTTGATAGGCCCATTTCAAAACCCTGAAAATGTCACCAATGCCATTTTTTGCAGAGGCAAGAATATCGCCAGACTGAACCCGGTCTAAGATGAGGTTAACATTGATCATCTGGGTTGGGGGAACTAGGAAATCTGGTACCATCAGCTCTGAAAGAGGCAGGAGGGGAGGGCACAGAGTTTATGCTAACTTCAGGGTTATCAGCTTTGTCCTCCAAAGAGTCTACAGAGTAGGAAACCAACTTGTTGGCAGGGGAACCCTTGAGAGCGGGATTCTTTGAGGGGACAGGGCAGTTGGGGTAGGTCTTAGGGTTAACTTTAGCAAGCTTGTTATGAACCACTAACTATTAGAATATAATATTAAGTGATGTTAAGAAGTTAGTGTATAATATTATTTTGGGGCATCCCTAGATACCTGCTATGAGAGTGACCCCTTTACACTTTTGTCGATCTTTAAAGTTTATTCATACAAATAAGAGGCATGTGCTACATGTAGATGATAATCCTTATAAGTTTTACTAATTAATTAAGCAAAAAGCACTCGTGTTCCACCTACTAGTTATTTACATATCTATCACCAAAGGAAGAGTTGACTTCCTTTATCAAAGCTTAACTAATAATAATTAAATCCCTCTAGATTTTAGACCTTTTATTG
The DNA here is from genome assembly GCA_007258455.2 of Sequoia sempervirens. Lineage (NCBI taxonomy): Eukaryota > Viridiplantae > Streptophyta > Pinopsida > Cupressales > Cupressaceae > Sequoia > Sequoia sempervirens. Next base: position 13,491,344 of record VDFB02000019.1, read on the forward strand.
GAGAAAATAAAGAGTGTTTATGATTTTAAAATTCCACCTCTACGTACATGGATCAACCTAGGATGGTATTTGAAAATAGATTCGATTCCTAAAGATGAATGTGGGTGTGGCAGTGGATCTAAGATAGATTATGATGAAGCTTATACCTTATCATTTTCAATACATAACTAATATGGTAAAGACTTTGATATATGTCAGAGATTTGGTTTGACATAAACAAAGTGTTTTAGAACCTAATGCATTAAAATATTAACAAAATAGAATTTACGTTATCAATAATATCAGTATGAAAATGACATAGAGCAGTCTGCTTAGAAAGAGTTTTAGAGTTTTTGTTTCTTTTATGTATTGAGATCTGAGAGTCGCTTAGTATCCAGAATTGAAGAAAAGTGACACTCACAAAACTAAATGAAAAAGATGCTGCGCATGACATGTATCCAAAATCCTGAAGCTTCATGTTGAGAGTCACAGTTCATCATCAAAGCGTCCAACGCCAGACTTATCCACATTGACCCGTATCAATGATCATCACTTCAAACCAATCCTCGAAACAATATTCATTTAAATGTGGAGAAAGGAAGAATGAAACAAAGAAACCCTATATAAATTTTGAACGGGACCGTGAAGTTATATCTTGATTGGAATAGACAAAGGGAGCGTTCAAAACGTCTAGAGGGACCAATAAAAAAAAGGTATCAACCTCAATATAGTAGAGCACAGAAAAACTGTCTTGTTAGAAGATTGCAATATGACCATTCATTAAACGTCAGAGTCAGTATACTTGGATGCAATCCGCTCCCATCACGCCTCTTCATTGTCCAAGTGTCCTGTAACGTTCTTTACATTGCTTTACCGATGTGTTCTGGTACTTTTGTCCCCATTTTTTCTATTGTAATGGTGTACAGCCCACTGTACCAATAACCGGACAATATAAGATGTAGATTCCACAGAGCTTGGAGTGCATATACACTGTCCTGTATAGCTGTTATTTCAGCCACTTCAGGGATTTTCTATTCTAACACTCGTGGGAGGCATTTGTGCATAGTTTATCTTGTACAACGTACATTACTAAAGTCTTTATTGACGACTATGAACAGAAGAACGCTTGTTTTAACTAAAGACCTTATTATAGACGCTTGTGCCATGTATTTTAAGGAAGAATTTTGTAATGGTAAAACAAAAATATCTATTATTTTTTTTATTTTGTTTTAGAATTATTTTTATTTTTGTTGTATATGTAATGTCTAGTGTATAAGTGGTATGGTTTTTATAAAAAATATCAAATTGATTTTTGTCTAAATTAAATTTCATCATTTATTATGTGTCAAATCTATCTATAGATATGGATTGGAGTCTATTTCAAATCTACAATAATAGATTTGACCCCCAAAGTTTCAAATTTAAATTTAATTACGACATCAAGATAACCCCTTTTCCAATTGGTTGTTATATGTTGACTTGAGCATGCAATGTTTAAAACTGTATGTCAAGGTGTTTTATGAAAGACCAAATCCTAAATTTTGATTTTAAAGGTCTAAGAGGGATGATAGAGAGCTCTACTATATTAGTGCTCCAAATTGCTCCTTATGATACTAAAGGGTGCACACTAAAATCTTAACCCTAGGGAAAAACTCAAGGTAAATAGTCAAGTAGGTCTTACAATGAAATCATAAGTAATCTGGACAAAACGATAAGAGTAGGTACAATCTCTTCTATACACTTTAAGCTATACAAGGATTGGGAGGATGCTCCCTTTTTTGATATCATGAGAAACACAAATTTAAAAAAATGTTGTAAATAAAGGCTAAATCTTATTGACATAGAATCAAAGATCCAATGATTTGTCAATGATAATCCTCTATGCTTATCTTTAGATACTATTGCTATTAGAGATCTTTATTATGAATATTTTAACTTACATCCTACAAGTTTTTTTTTCTTGCAAGGAATTTCAAATAACTTCTCTAATAACTCCGCAACTTTACAAAAATCTTATAAGCCCTAGAATAGCTTAAATTAAAGTAAATGATTTTTTTTTTTGATCAATCACTCCTTGAGACTAGTGTGTCCATCCATGGACGATAGAGTGCAATATAGAATGAGAATGAAAACCTTGTGACCTAGATTATAGAATGAGAATGAAAATCTTTATGAATATATCACTATATAGTCACAAGGTTTTCATATATCTAGTAGCATCCCATAGATACTTTTTGATAATGCCCCAACTAAAAAATTACTTTAAGGCCATCACTAACACAAGATAAAAGAATTTACAAGGTGTCAAGCTTAGAAGTGTGAATTTTCAAGTGACATACAAATTTTAAAACCTTGTGACTTTATAGTGAATACAAAACCTTGTGTCAAGCTTAGAATGAGAATATAAAACCTTGTGACCTAGATTATAGAATGAGAATGAAAATATTTATGATCAAGATTAGAGAATGAGAAAATAAATCCTTATGACCCAAATGGTTGTTTACAAATTATTATTTACCTAAGAGCTCATAATCTCAAAACAAGACATTTGATGCTTCACATATTTGAATCCTTAATAATCTATTAATGATCTACAACATCCACATGTTATGTTAAAGATTTTCTTTATATTCAATTTTGAACTCCATATAACCAAAAAAAAAAAACAACATAATAGCAAATGGGAAATAAAAGACACATGGATCTCCTAAATACTATGATATTAGTGGAGAACTATTTGCAAAATAAACTATCATACATTAACTTTTAAAAATGAACTTTACAATCCTTTGTGAAAAAATCTCATATAAGACAGTAGTAGATTGGCACCCAAAAATTTATAGAAACAACACCAAGATTCTTAATGATAGAAAACAACCCAAAAACCATTAAAATAGCCTTTATTTGTAGCAAGAGGAAAATTATCATCTCTATAAGATGATTAAGACTTGTCTTTCTCACCTCAAATGTTAAATATGTCATTGTTTCTTTATTGCATAGTTCATCCAAAAATATAGTCACTCAAATAGAAAATATGTTAGTCTATTTCTCTAAGAATAATCATTAAATGGTGATATATTCATTTTTCTAACTTACAAATTTACATAGGTCTCATTTATTCTCAAAAGGCAGATCCCCAAATTATCAAAAAAAGCTTCCCCTTTCATGGTGGATTTCATATATCTAGTAGCATCCCATAGATACTTTTTGATAATGCCCCAACTAAAAAATTACTTTAAGGCCATCACTAACACAAGATAAAAGAGTTTAGGTGTCAAGCTTAGAAGTGTGAATTTTCAAGTGACATACAAATTTTAAAGCATAAAATGTTAGAGTGAATAATTTATCTATTCACTATATAGCTTAAGTGTACTTAGATTGACAAGGTTAGAAAACATCTTGTCTAACTAAATGTGCAACCTTATAGGCCTCTAGAGGTTGCCTATTTGTTTGGTAAACCTCATGTGCATACCTTTTGAGGCTAGAAGACTTTCCACCTCACTTCAAAGGTCATTTTTGTAGTCATTCAACACTTATCACCAAGATTGATGACTTGGTCAAATAGGTTGTCGGTTTGCACATTCCAGCTGATCCAAAGGTTGACACCTAGAAACTTGTCTACTTATTTGTGCCACATCATAAGACACTTGTCAATCCACATGATAGGTGGATTGTCTATTCCTTGTCTATATATGCAAAGTCATATTGTACATTTTAATCAACTCTTTTATCAATCTCTTTGATAATGTGAATTAGGCTCATTGTATGCAAGTGTTTTTTTTGGAAGCATAAAATTTTAGTTGTTATGATCTTGTTAGAAATCCTAACATGATATCAAAGCCATGCAGCAAAACCCTTCCATCAAGCCTATGTAAAAATGATTTATGTGGTATAATTATTTGTGGATCGACCGAAGTGTTGGTTGAGGATTGCTATGTGCATCTACATGTTGTTTTAAGGGTCGGTCAAGGTGTGCTATTGTAGACATTCTGGCCTGTTGCAGCTCATGGTGTTTTTGGGTCTGTTCATTGTATTTGGAAGATCATACAGACAACTCACAAGCAAGAGCCAGGTCTTTCTATACGCTAAGCAACCATCTATTCCCTGTTTTTTCTCCCATCACAGACGGATACAATGCCCATTGACCGGAAAAAAGGCATCTCCAGCTCTTCAACATTGCTTTGGTCGTAGGTTTTCAACATCCATGTGTGTTGCCAGAGGAAGAAATCTCCAAATAACGACCTAAACAGCCTTAATCATTGTGTTTAAGGGGTTGAAGTAGATTATTCTAGACGCGACCTACACAGCAATTTGGTCTAGGTTTCATTCACAAGACAAGGCACTGATAGAGAGAGACTGCGACAGCATTGCAGATCAGGCAACCCCACCTCAATCGACCTTCACACTTTTAAAAGCGATCAACTTATCTGTGGCACGAGCAGCAAAGACTACGCATCATTTTTGTGACCGACTTCTCAATCAACAGTCATCTCCTCATAACCACGGCCTCTTAAGTCTTTAACTCCACCACACACTTGCACATGAAAAATTTAGCATAAATCAAGGATTACATGGAAGTACTGGTGGAGAAGGGGGGCGTCTTGCAGATTAGTGTGCATAGCAAGAATAGAGTGTCACCTCATACCAGAGAAATGAGGTGCCACATAGGCAAGCATCAAGGGTTGGTTATTTAAATAGGATTCGACTTCCTCTTTACACCAATCCACTTTTTGAAGTCTTCACCTACACGTCTCTCTCATGGCTAGCAAAACTCCCACACCATTGCTATTTGGGTGATATTCCACAAGAAGACTCTTAATCGTGTTCTATGTATTGTATTTTGACATTTGTTATTATTTGCAAACCATTCCAAAACACGACATTAACATCCGAACACTATTAACAAGAGAATGGGCGGGACTGTGGAGCACGGGCGGGAAAAGCAAAATTTTGAATCTCTGAACAATGGAGCAAGCCATGGAGCAGGATCTGAGGAATCCCAGGCATAATCGGTGCATATTCCGAGTGCGGAGAAAGGTAAGGATGAATCTGATGAGAAGGACACCAGAAACAAAATCCAGGTGGACCCAGGAGGAAAGACAAATCTGGGGGGGTCCCCTGAAGGACAAAAAGGCGAAAAAGGCAAAATTTCCAATGAAGTGGTAGGGACCATTGATAGGGAAGGATCAAAGCGCAAACCTTGGTCTTCATTGTTTGGTGTTAAACCAAATGGTAAATCGATTTTCCCTCCAGTGTGTAATCATTCTGTTCTAGTGAAAGGTAAGTTTTCCATCTCTATGCCTGATCCTATTATTGATCATAATATTGCTTTGATGGAAAAGGTCCTGGTTGGAAAGTTCATGGAACCTAGAACAAATGTTGAGGTGGTTAGGGAGTTTGTCAAAAATAAGTGGAGAACCAATGGGAAAGTTATGGTGGCTACTCTTCCTAGAGGTTTCTTTGCCTTTGAGTTCATCTACAAGGAGGATATTTTGGCTGTGAGGAGTGGCGAACCCTGGGTCCTTGGAAAATCTTCCCTGGCCCTTAAGAAGTGGACCTCTCGTCTGGATCTCTCTGAATCTATCTTTGAGAATGTTCCAGTTTGGGTTAGACTCCTGGGTCTCCCTCTGGAATACTGGAATGAGGACATTTTCAACGGCATTGCTAGTTCTTTTGGAGAACTTATATCTATTGACCCTATGATAGCAGCTAGAAAGTGGTTGGTGTTTGCTCGAATCTGTGTGGGAGTTTCACAGAGTGCTGACCTTCCTTCAATAGATATTCAATCTAAGTTGGGAACCTGGACGCAAACTATAGAGTTTAAATCCATTCCCTTTGCCTGCTTTAAATGTAGAAAAACGGGGCATTGGGCTAAGAAATGTCCATTAAATGTCAATAAAGAAAAATAAAATCATTAGTCCAACCCTAAGACTATTTGGAGAAAGAAATCTGACGGGGAAGGATAAGCAAGCAATACCAATACCCTTAATGAGGAGGCTACTAGGAAAGATGAAACTCAGAGGAATACCTCTGACATTAATGATGAAATAGAATCTAAGGATCCTAATGCGTAGAAGAATCACCAAACAAGGGAAGAAAATAATGCTGGTCCTAAGGAAGATGATGGAAAAATATTGGAGAATGCGGAGGAAGGTAAAAGGGATGAGGACTTTGTTTCCTCTACTCTTAAGATCTTATCAGAAGGCAAAGAAAATCGGTTTCCTAGATTGGAGCACTATCCAGGGTCTTTCTCTGGATATTGGAATTCCTATTATGAATACGACCTTTGTTGAATGCTCCCCTTTGTGTGTTCCTCTTAATCTTGGGGAAAATACATCCTCGGATTTTGTTAAGGACATCTTTGAGGATCTGAGCCAGACCACCGAGCTTTCGAGAGATAATCTGAATCAGCCTAAGAATGGCCTGATGGATACCCTCCCTTGGGAGGAAAGAAGAATGTATGATAAGGAATGGGAACCTGGTAGAGAGATGGAGAGCCAAGAAGATACTGATCGGGAAGAAGTCCTCTCTCATTCTAAGAAAAAGAAGGAGAAAAGAAAACATCAGAAAACTCCTAGTGGAGTTTTTACCAGAACAAGAGCAAAGGTGGATTGTGGAGCTACTAAGTTTAGCCAAGGTAGAAGATCGGTCAAATGGCAGAGAGAGCATGAAAGCTTTCAGGATATAGCGGATGGTGTTCAAAATACCATTCTGAAGATTCTCCAATCCCCTAGTAAGATATGAAGATTATGTCTTGGAATATAAGAGGGCTCAATATCCTTCACAAGAGGGATGTTTTGCACAATTTTGTTAGGAATCATCAGCCTGATATTCTCCTCATCCAAGAAACTAAAATATCCAAAGAAAAGGTGGAGAAGATCAAAATGTTTCAAAACTATGGGATTCAAGGAAATAGTTCAGATGGTTCGTTAGGAGGCATTGCTACATTTTGGAACCAGAACCTCATTAAAGGGGAACCTTTGTTGGAGAGCAACAATCATGTGGCTACTAAATTCACACATATCAGAGACAAATTTAGCTAGATTCAGTCGAACATCTATGCTCCCAATGGGAAAGGAGCTAGAAAATCTTTGTGGAATGAGCTCTCTATTTTCCACAGGATTTTTGATAATGACCACTGGATAGTTATGGGCGATTTTAATACTCCCCTTCTGAATGAGGAGAAATTTGGAGGCTCTCAGGTGAATCAGGAGAGTAAATTTGATCTTTTCAATTTCATCAACAATAAGGAGTTGATTGATATGGACTTGCAAGGGGCTCAGTATACTTGGTCGAATAGAAGAATTGGTAAGAAACTTATTCAAGTAAGGTTAGATAGAACTTTAATTTCTCATCAGTGGCTTTTAATCTATTTTTGCTCTCTTAAAGCTCTTTCTAGAGTTGGGTCGAATCACTTTCCCATAAGTTTTGTGGCAGACCCTATAAAGGTGAAGAAAAAATCTCCCTTTAGATTTGAGAGAATGTGGTTGTCCCACCCCCTTATCTTTGATGAAATTAGGAAATGGTGGAATATTGATGTTTTGAGTACTGCTATGTTTAGAATTGCTAAAAAATTGAGAGAAGTCAAACACAATTTAAGATGGAAAAAAGAATCCTTTAGAAACAATTTTGGCATTAAATCCAAACTTCAAATGGAGCTTGTGGATATCCAAGAAAAAATCCAGAAGGAAGGATACATTGAATGGTTTGTAAGGCACAACACTTGTTGAAGGTTTTGCAAATGGGGTTGCAAGCTAAGTGGGCTTAACCTTGGAGAAAACTTTTTGGTTAAGTGCGCTTGAGCTAGAGCAATACTGGGATGGGTGACCTCCCAGGACGGCCCAGTGCTTCACCTCTATGAGCATCACCTAGATGCAATGAGTGCTTAGTGGACCATTCATTATCATGAGAGATGGGTTCTTGTGAACCACTACTCATGAAACATGGGTCAATGAGTTTGACTCGAAAACTACACGATTGAAACCTGATAGCAATATCATAATTTGACATGCTGTGGAAAATACCTCCTACTTATCAATTGTTGAGCTAAAGGGGCTCTATAATGAATGGTTCATAAGGCACAACACTTGCTGAAGGTTTTGCAAATGGGGTTGCAAGCTAAGTGGGCTTAACCTTGGAGAAAACTTTGTGGTTAAGTGCGCTTGAGCTAGAGCAATAATAGGATGGGTGACCTCCTGGGATGTCCTAGTGCTTCACCTCTATGAGCATCACTTAGATGCAATGAGTGCTAAGTGGACCATTAATTATCATGAGAGATGGGCTCTTGTGAACCACTACTCATGAAACATGGGTCAATGAGTTTGGCTCAAAAACTACACGGTTGAAACCTGATAGCAATATCATAATTTGACACGCTATGGAAAATACCTCCTACTTAGTACAATATATTTTACCTTTATTGTTGATTTTGAAACACTATTTTTTCTTCTTGAAGACCACAAGATCAAAACATCACCCAATATGAAGAGATCAACAAATTTAAACATCCTATTATTAGGAGCTCCTTTTCAATCTAGATCTTCTACCTTGAAGACCTTGAAAGTAGACAAAACCTCATCCTTCTTATTCAAAAAGTAAATCCAATTATTTTAGATGATAAAGTAAACAAATAAAACAAAAATATACTTTAAACCACTATTATTCTACCAACTCAACTTTATTTGATGCTCTCTATATACTAATATTATCGAATGGTTCTCAATAATAGGTAAATGAATGTTTATAGGTTTACTATCTTGCATATTAAACATCTATAAAATAGTTTTAATGTATTTCCTCTTGTTCAACCATAGCTTTTTGTTAGCCACATATTTGTTGATTTCTTCAAACCATACAAAGAACTTTTTAATTTATAGACTAGATATTCTTTCCACTTTACCTCATACTTTTCAAGTTATTTCATATATATTTCCTCTTATAAATTTACATAAAATAATGTAATTTTGACATCTATTTGTTCTACTTCAAGATCAAATGTAGTATCAATCAATGTTTAATATAAATATAATGGAATCAAATTTAGCTATATAGAGAAAATATCACTAAAATCTATTCCCTCAATATAGGAATATCCTTTTACCACCAATCTTGCATTGTACCTCTCAAATGTACCATCTACCCTAAACTTCTTTTTGTACACTTATTACAACCAATAGGATTTTTTCCTTTAACTAGATTAATCAAATTCTAACTATCACATTAAATTTTGGGGTTGATATCTCTTACTTCATGGCCTTCTTGCGGGACTCATTTTCTTTAGAAGATAGAGGTTCCTTCATGGATTTGGTTTATTATTAGTATAAGACAAAGAAGATAAAGAAAAAACCACAATATTTTTTTTGTGGACTCTACTTGTTTGATTTTTTATGTTGTCCTGTGGACCTCCTCACCAATGGTGGAGCATGTGCATCTTCAATATTCTAAATTCATCCTTCTTTAGAACTTGGCTTTGATCTTTCTTCCAAGCTTTCCTCATCTCTATCCTCAATATATTATTCCTATCTACTATTAAGCATCTTCTTGCTCTTGTTTGTTCTCAAGATACATCTTGTTACTTTGTGATTTCCTTTTACTATTATTTCTTGGAGAAAACTCAAAGCTCTCTAAAAATATTCCTTGAATACATAATTTTACTATTAAAGAATTCCAAAGGTTACACTCTTACATTTTCAACACCCTAAGAAAATAAATTTCTTAGCCTTAAAATCCAACTTAGATCAGTTTTCCTTGGGCACATGAATAAATGCCTTACAACAAAATAACTTGAGCTTTGAAATAATAGGATTTTTACATGTCCACATTTAGATGGTTTTTTAAGGTTTTTTCATCCTCAAGAGTAGAATTAAGATACATCTTTATAGAAATCCAAAAAAATTGTTCTAGACTTGTATTGCTAACATACTTAAATTCTCTATTCATTTAAGTTATATTCATCTTTTCAACTACCTCATTTTTTTCTATTGTATAAGGTGTAGTATTTTTTCTTTTAGAATTGTAGCATGTTTATAGATTTAATCTAATTCCTTATAGTATTACTCTTTTCCATTACATAAACTCTAAACTTATTTTTATATGTACGTTTTTCCACAAGCATCTTAAATTCCTTAAATTTTTTATAAACATCAAATTTGTGCTCAAGAAATAAGTATATATTTGTTTAGAGTTTAATCATATATAAAAAAGACATAGTACTAATATTTAATAATAAAATGGGCATTCATAGATCAAACACATCACTATGAATCAATTTTTAAATATCGATTTCCTTAGTACTACTAGAAAAAAGCTTAATTGTATCTTATTTACCAAACAACCTATTGACTCTCAAAGATGTAACTCCACATTTATAGAGGTAAAAATAATTCTCAAGGCCAAGAAAATATGTCACATTGAGGATAGGGCTTTGTTAGGCTAAGGGAGTGATCCTTGAAGTTATTGAAAGGAAAATTAAATAGCTAAAATAAAATATAAAGATAACAACAAACATGCTCAATATATGATGAATCACTAAGATTTATGACTAGATTCATGTATTACTATTGGCTACATTTATATCTTTTAAACCTCCAACAAGTAGATATAACACACTATTACACATGATAAATAAGATAACATTGGTTTTGAATCCCTATAAATAAATTCTTTGATATGTACATACACATGTGCAAGGAGGACATAGTGACATGATCCTCTAAATATTTATTAGTTTGAATGTGTTATAGAACTTTTTCCCTAAAGTAAAAAATTATAATGTTATTTACCTATTTTGATTAGAAAAGAGATAAAGTAAAAGTCATATAAAACCCTTAATATTAAAAAGGGATAATTTTTTTTTATCATTTCTATGTAATAACTAAAAAAATGCAATAGACTAAGTGATAAACAAAATATAATAGTCCCAAGAAGTAAAATAGGAAATGTATTATTCAATACTAATTGTGATGTGAAAGAGTGTGATGGTTTAGAGACCATCCATTAAAATATTATATAAATAATTTATTTGATACTTAAAAGGGGAATGTAGAAAGCTCAAGCAAAGAGGTGGTTTGGTGGGTTATGGACATCAAAGAAGGGGCATACAAAGTGTTCCCAACTTAAGGTATAAGGTAAACATGTGATTGTTCTAGCCAAGACTTTGTGTTAAGTAGTTTCTTTATTGAACATGTTTAATATGTTGTGTTCTAAATAGAACTATTCTTCTTGGAGTTTGTCAACTAAGAGGACCAAAACCATCAAATCTTCCTTAGTGAGAGTAGTCATTCAAAAGAGTTTCTCATATATATATTTGAATCTTCTTGATAAATGAATATTTTATATTTTAATAAGTAATATTCAATTATCGTTTTAAATAAGTAAATATTTATTGTATAAAATTTTAAAATAAAATGATTGAAATACAACTTAAACTAATAAAATAAATTATAAAAAATTGAAACCATAACATTTAGTATTAAAACCTAAGTGTAGAAAAATGTTTAATAAATTTAATCATTGTATTTATTTGTTATTTAGTGAATAATGCATATTCTTAGATTTAGAGTTGTGCTTATTGTTTAGATATGATTTACTTATATATTAAAAAAAAAATTATTTTAATAATTTAGAAGTTTGTTTTTAAGCATTAAACTACATAACTTATTTAGACTTTATAAATGGTATTCTTATTATTTTGTTTAGTAGTATACTAAAAGGTTTTTTTATGGTAAATGTTTATTACTTTATTATTATTTTATTGTAAAATATAATATTTGATTTCATGTTAATATTAAAACATAACATATTAAACATGCTCAATACTTGAGTAGTATTTTTATATTTTTTAATACTAACTTAAAAATTATATATTGCATTGTTAGTATTATGACAAAGCTCTATAAAGCTAATAATAAATATTTTTTAATTAAGTATTTGAATAATATTAATTCATTATATAATATAAGTTTTAAGCTCTTTATATATTGCTAATTTAAAATTTCATCATGGATTATATTATTTTTAACTCCAATTATAAGTTGTTACATATAATATGATTTTTTGATATTAGTAGTAAAAGTGAAGTACATTTCTTAAAGGGCCTAAATCTTTATAAAAAAAAGAAATAAAAAATCAAAGGCATAATAACATTAAAAAATAAAGATTGGCCCCATGATGGGTGAAGATTAAGAGGAAGAAATAATAGAAAAAAATTGTAATTATATTAGACCATCAACAAACAAAAATAATAAAACACTTATTAAATGGTAGAAAACTCCTTTAACCCATTGTAAGCTTTCCATTCTTCCAAAAGGAAACCCAAATGGTCTTTCACAACACATTTTCCAAGTCAATGACCATTATCTCCCTTTACATCTATTCAAGTTAGATCCTTTTTCTTAGACCATCCATTGCAATAGCTTAATCTTTCCTCTTGAGGAAACTATCATGCAACATGGCAATGCTAGCTACAAAATTAGATTAATGATATTTGTTTCCCAATACATCTAATTGTTGATAATAACTAACAAGGGAGACATAGGGAAAATTAGATTTATTTTTTTAAGGGTGGCAAGCTAAGATAAGCTCAAGCATCTCTATGTAGCTCATGAACTCATTGAGCTCGTGAATAGAAGCATCAATACTTTGGCATGGATCTAAGGTAGACACACAATTATCTACATAATTAGATGAGGCTTCACTAAAACATTCTTGATCTTCATACTCATCTAGGAAACTAGGCCTAAAAGTATAAGAAGATGCATATTAAGGAATAAACTTAAGACAAATCTCATTGCATAAATCAATGTTTTCAAACTTATAACATGCTAAAATTGAATATTTCTCATACAAACTAAATCTTGCAAGGGGACACAACATATATAAAGAGGATAAAGATAAATTTTATGTTGTTGCACCTTCTTGAGATGTATCTCAAATCACCACAATAGGCTTGATTGTTGCAAAAAATAAATTGAAAATCAAGACAATAGATTCACTACCTCTTCAAAGGGGAAACCTTGGTGTATAAGAAACCATGAATGCAAAAATTTATGATCCTAGTTCACTCCATGGGCAAGGTAAAATCGATGATATTGATGGTTGGGTGGAATTCATTTCATCCAATGGAATTTCAATTTTATTGTTGTGTACTAATTATGAGCTCTTTCTTCAAAACATCAACACTACTACAAAATAGATCTTTACTTTGAGGATGGGATCATCCAACCTCCAAGTTATAATAAGCTCCAATTGCTCTATAACTTGAGGGTCCCTTTGGTATGGTAAGGAGCTTTTTCAAGCCCCTCTACATAGAGAAAAATCACCATATTCTTTAAGTACACCATATTTGTCAAATTTATTTGGAGCCTAAAATCAACATCATTTTATTTTTGGATGCTCTTTTTACTATAAAATTAGAAGTAGTTATTTTGTCTCTTTAAAGACTCATCTATAACTTTATTTAGGCCTTCATGGATTATGAAGATTAGAGATGTTTATTTTTTAAAAAAATTGAGAGATGTTTGATCAAATACTTTGCTTCCCTATACCCTAATGGATTGCTTCTTTCATTCATTTTTCTTTTCTTCAAGATTAAATAAGAAACAACAGCATAACAAGCTTATGAATAAAAAAAGACCTGTACTACATCAAAAAAATATTTATTTCTATCTTCTCTTTAATATTTGTTTTTGTTCTCTTTTGAATTTATTGTAATTATTGTAATTATGCTTACAATCTGTATTCCTTTTCTTATTATAAGTATTTAATCACAAAGCTCAATTTCAACCTTTTCAAAAAATATCTCAAAATAAAAGCTTGTACCCTAAATTTCGATTATACAATATCTATATATCCAGTGGCTATAATGTCCTTGCATTGCATCAATTCTGTAAACAAGGTTTAAAATTTTACAAAAAAGCTTCTTAATATTTTAAGATACGCAGAAAACTTAAATTAAAAAAAAAAATCCATCGCCCTCGTTGTTAAGCAGCCAGGGTATGTGAGCTACATATAGAAGTCCACTCTTTGAACATGTATTTTCTTATTAAATAGCAGTTATGGTCACGTTTCACCGAATCATTGTCATGGCAGTCAGCAATTCCAACCTCAAATGCTCTCTGAAACTCATCTCAGCTATTTTCGTATAATTTTTTTATCATTGGTTCCATTGTAGCCGTTAGAAACAGCTGGTTTAATACTATTACATAAGGCATCACACTTGTTGAACCTCGGGTACTTTCTTTTGTCCTGAAGGCAGTGCGCGTAGGATATTCACATTACATTACACTTTCTTTCTTTGGGAAGAGCTTTAACATTCAGTAGTTGTAATTTCAGAGGTTACGCCTCAATGCTTATCAGACGTTTAGGTTATGAATCTCAACGAAATTTCTACTATGCCAAGTAATCATTGTTTTTATTCGACTGCGAGATAAAGATCGCAAGAAAGAAAATTTTCCGTGGCTTATGCAACCTCGTTTACGAAAAATTGAGAAATAAATGCTGTAAGGTTGAGTAAGCGGGTTTGGATTAGTTCCAAGACCGAAAAACCTATATTAAAAGAAACTGCTCCTGATGTTTCGATGCAGGAAATAAATATATTATTAAATAATGGTTGAGAGAAGTGATACACAGAAATGGGTACATTATTTTGTTAAGTGAAGAGACGTCAAGTGTGTACTTGTAGGACGGTGAAGTAGAGGAAGTCAGGGAAAAAGGGCAGAAACAAAGATGCAAGTTGTAACCTCGGAGAAAAGCCATGAAAGTACTGGTACCCCTCTCAAGCGCTTTTCCCAACGAAAACAAAACACACAAGTCATTGAAGTAAACTCTACTCTGTAAATACAGGAAAGCTAATATCGGCGAGATTGAGGGTCAACCCATCCCACTCCGTCCTGGGATTTGAGATTTTCAACAAGAAAGAAAAAAATAGAAACAGATAGATGAAAATTGTAAATAAAAAGAGAGAGTAAATACTTGTTACTGGCGAATTCAAACAGCTTTCCTCTGCTGGAAAAAACAATGAGCGCCACTTCGGCATCGCAGAGCACCGACAGTTCCTCCGCTTTTTTCTTCAGTCCATTCCGCCTCTTTGAAAACGTGACCTGACGATTAATCTTGTTTTCTATTCGTTTGAGCAGTACTCGACCGCGTCCCATGTCGGATCCCTCCTCTCCTCTTCTGCACCGGCTCTTTCCTCTTCCCCCTTACCCTTACCCTTCCCCTTCCTCTTCCTCTTCCCCTCTAATTATACACAACCATTTCTGATTCCTTCCTCTCCTCCTCTAGGGTAAGGAGTATAATGATAATGATAGTGATATCCGTGTTATATGTAAAACTACTCCTTTGTTATTTACTACTAATCGTGATTAATTAATTTAAAATAAAACAAGCAGCGTCGTAAGAGGGAGAGAGGTGTACAGTCGCAACCACCTAGAAAAACGAGAGACACGTGTCGATAACGTAGTAGATTAATCCGCACATTTCTATATAAGGGTATACATCGCATGTTGGTATTGGTTTTCAGATACCTAAGGGGGAAAGGCCCTGCCTCCTGTGGGGCCTACCGCCATCATTAATTTGTGGAGGACTATGTTTTGGGAGGCGAAGCCAAACGCTCCCAAGATATTATTGGTGTACATCTCCTCAAATTATTTTTCTTTTCAGCACTGACAACTGACGCACTTCTGAACACGACTGCTCTCTGCTGCTTTAACCAAAACTACATTATTTTATTATTACATAATAAATATACACTAGTTTAATGCTGAAATTTAAGCATATTCATGTCGCTTTCCATTTGGTTGTGCGTTTATAATATATTTATGTATTTAGTTGAGTCTATTTTTATGTTGTTATTTATTTATTTTCACATATTTTTATACATTTGACTTTACCTTACTTGAAAATTTATATATAGGCCTATCTTTAGGCAGAAGGGTTTCTTCTATGAAGTGAATCGAGCTGTTTTCATAGATTGACGTCTCCAGCGGGGATGCAAGATGATCGAAATCATCTTACCCGTTTGATGTGTCATTTTTTTTCCTTTAACCAAACTGTATATGGATATCATAGCATTTATTGCTGTGTAAAATCCCCTTGAAAACTCCCAAAGCATGTGGTAAAACTATTTTTATTTTCTACTTCTGTAGAGGCATGTATTAATTCTCATTTTCTAAGCCATAAATTGAATATAATATTATTTTACTCTTTGTAAAACTATTTGGGTATGTGGTAAAATATTTATTTTCTTTTATTTTTTTAATCTAAATATGTATTAAAAAAAAGGATTAATTAAATAAAGGCTCCTTTTACAATTAAGAAAAAAAATCTAATATACATGTGTAAAAGTTGAAATATATTTAGACTATAAAAAAAAAATAATAAATTTTACAATAGAATATAATTATAATTTTATTATTTTATATATTAACATTATAATATATATATTATTCTATAAATTATTAAATTATATATATATATATATATATATATAAAATTTACATGTGTATAATACATTAAAATTATATTATTTTACATATATTAATATATACAAAATATGCTTATTATATATATTATATAGTGTTATATATTAGCACATATACTATGTTACAAACGGAATAATTATTAAACAATTATATTTTCATTTTTGTATTATTAAAAAACGCATATATAATAATGTGTAATGAATATAGTTATTTTATTATATATATTAACTATATATAATTTAACGTGTATGGTTAGAAACAATACTATACATTCAATATATTATATAATTAAAATATTTATATTTATTTTTATATAAAACTACACATGTGATAATACTTTTATACAAAACTAGATAATATTTTTCTTTCAAATTTACATTAAATTTTAAATGATATAACACTAAATTTGTGTTTCATGTAAGCAATGATTAACCAAATTGAAAAGCATATTAATGAATTGACTTAAAACTGTATCTTTCATTTGCAAAAACCACATTAATGTTTTTGAAACAGGAAAAAAAACTTTAAATGTATGCTAATAGAAAACTTGAAAAAACAGAGAAAGCATTAAGGAGTAGTAGATTTAGCATATTTCCATATTTTTGCAGTAACTGAGATAATGGATTTCTCGAGAAACCCATATGACGTATATGATGAAATTGAGCTTGTTCCAAAAACATATTACCAAAGTATCTAAGCCAAAAGACATAGTTTGAGACAACTGGTAAAAATTGAAGCCCAGAGCCATGATTATTGGAACTATAAATATTAATAATCAAGGGCATACCCTTTCTCAATGAGAACATAACAAAACAAAAACATAAACATAGAATTGAAAGCTAAGCAAAAGTGAAGATGATCCTTTATTACCACCTTGCTTTTCTTTTTCCATGAATGCCTTTCCCTCTATATCGAAAGAGAGCCAAGGACAATTTTTTTCCTCAATGAGATTGTTTCACATACATGTGGGCCTCTATCACTAATATCATATAAACACCTAAAAAAATTTCTCAAAAGAACAAGTCTGGTTTGAAACCTTCCATGCCAGCGCCAACCTTAAGGGGAACTAGCATATTAGAGCAACTTGAGGGGATGTTTCTCATGGATGGATAAGTTGCTTGCAACTTTACTTGTTGTTCCATGACAACTAGCTTCAGATTAGCCGATTCCTTTTTTACTTCTTTGATTTATGGGCTTGAAAGGAAGCCTCATATGTTTCATCAACCAAAAGATTGATTTTGTATTTAATAGATGCATCCACATTTAGCTATTTATTAAAAGCTAATGCCTGGCACAAGCGTTGAGAGGATTAGGTTCGATGGGTACTTTTAGTTATGTTCAAAGCCATTGAACTATTAATCTTTTGCCATTCCTAAATCTTCAAAATTCTTAATAATTTTACTTTTAGAGCCTATGGAGGAGTCATGGTGGCTTTATTAATTTTGAAGATTGGAATTTGTGTTAGCCTGATCATGCATAATTTTTTCTACAAATTGACAAAGTTGAATAAGAAAAACAACTGAAAAGGTGAATAAATGCTTACAAACCTGTAGATTGCTTCCTAAGAGTGAAATTTCCAGTGGCTTGTGTGTCTGTTTTTGTTTGAGGGAATTTACTTGTGGCTCTGAGAAGAGGCTTCTCAATGCTTTGCTCAGTCGAGAGAATTTAGAATGACCACCATTGTTGTTGATAGTGCGAGTGATAAGTGAAGGAAAAACTACAAAATTACTATTCACATGTTTTTGAAAGAGGAAAAAATGGGTTTTACAAGGACCCAAAACCACAGAGTTTACAAGCTTAAGATAAAAATGTTAAAGATACCAAAAATAGAAAGGTTGTAAAAACAACATAAAAATCCCACAACCACCAAAAAGGCCAACAAAGGCCACAGAACCAAAAAGCTAGCCAAAACGCCAACAACAGCCAAATTTGGGTCCTTAATAAATCTATTGTCTCAACCTCCAGCTCGTTCACATCTTGAACCCCCCCTCTTTAAGATTTGAACCATCTAGGTAGTGGGAGGCGCTTTCCTTTTTAGATTGGTGCAGGTTCTTTTCGAAATACCTTGGACCTCATTCTTACTTTCCTTGTTCTCTTCCAGATCAACAACCAGTGAACCCTGTTGCATTTTTTCCAACTTTTCAAACATAGCATTGATGATAATGGCATTGTGCCTAGCCATTTTATGGTTTTGTTCCACAAAAATTTTCATGTTATTTTTAATTTTAGCCATTTCCGCTTCTAGAGACATACTTTTCCTCAATGCCACCTCCTTCCTTTCCAGTAGTATTCTTTTTTTGTTTCCCTTCTTCATTGCTAAGAGTCACCAGCTTCTGTTCTAACTCCTCCAACTTACTCTACATAGCCCTATTTCTTTGGTCAAGATCATTAATCTCTTGATAGGCCCATTTCAAAACATTGAAAATGTCACTAATGTCGTTTCTTGCAAAAGCAAGAATGTCACCAGATTGAACCTGGTCTAATATGAGGATAACATCACCCGAGTTGGGGGAGCTAGGAAATATGGTGCCTTCAAATCTAAGAGAGGCCAGAGGGGAGGGCACAAAATTTCTACTAGCTTCAGGGTTCTCAGCTTTGTCTTCCAAGGAGTCTACAGAGTAGGAAACCAGCTTGTTGGTAGGGGAGCCCTTGAGAATAAGATTCTTTAAGGGGACAGAGCAGTCGGGGTGGATTTCAAGGTTAGCTTTAGCAAGCTGGGGTTTTTAGAATGAGTATTCTTACCAGACATCTCATAGGACATGTGGGCTTCAACAATTCTCTCCTTGTTAAGTTGATTCTCCGAACCTCCACTATCTGTATCATAGTCCTCAAACACCGAGGAGGCAACAAGTTTAGATAAAGCCGACATGCTTTGATAGTGTTCATATATTAACCTAATAAAACCATGATGAAGAATAGGGTATCTCCTGGGATTTTTCTTATGGTCCTCAAGGCTATTACTCAACAAACATAACAGGAAGTGAGGTAGAGAAATTTGTACCTTATGGTGGAAGTGGTTCAGAATGGCAAAATGATGACCATACACTTTGGTAAATCTCTCGTCTAGGGTGATATACTCCATTATAACACGAAGCACCTTTCTCCACAATGCCTTGATGGTGTCAATTTTGAAATAGCTATTAGAAATTTTAACCAGTTTCAATTTCTCCTTGTCCTTCTTAGGGAATCCGATGACCGCCTCATTAGAAAACCTTCTGTAGCGATAAAACTTCACTCCTTCAGTGGACATACCTGTAATCTCCCCTATTATTTGCTCATCCAGCTTCACCTTTCTCCCAAACAAAATTATCTCGTCGTTGTTCTAGTTCTTCTCGAAGTAATCCATGGCCATAGAATCAGGCCCATGAAGTTTTTCCAAAAATGGAACCAGCCCACCTCTTTCAATCTACTTCCAAACCTTATCATTCCTAGTGTGCACCTCATAGCTTTTTGGCTCAACTCTTTTCCTGTCCCCCCCCATTTTTTGTTTGCACCTTACTGCAGACTCTACCAATGCCAAGCTCCTATTGCATAATTATGCAATTGTTCCAATGCACCCACAAAGCGTGTCACTTTTTCTTCCCATCTAAGTAATATGACGCGACCCCATAAAATCTCTTGATTTCGATGTTCTTGGTTCCTTTCTCTTTAATCATTAAATTTATTTTCCTCTTTCCCATGCGTAACATCATAATCTAGTAAGGCCCTGACTTCAGTTCTCAAGTCTCTACAATTCTACCACGTGTTCAATCCTTACTTCCTAACCCCTTCATTCACGAAGTAATCTGCCACGCTGTTAGCTTCCCTGTAGATGTGTGAAACTTTTACTTTTTCAAACTTTTCTAGAATAGACTTAGCTTCATCAATCCAATTCTTTATCGACCAAGAGGGTGGGGTACTTCCTAATAGACAATCGATGATATTTTTAGAATCCCCTTCAAGCCATAAATTTTTTATGTTCAAATTATGAGCTAACTTTAAAACTTGAAAGGCTCCTATAGCCTCTGCCACATGATTGGTTTGGTGACCAAGGGATATGGCTACAACCACCATAAAATTACCATTTGAATCCCTTAACACCTCCACTTCCAGCCATGCTCGGGTTTCCCTTCGCAGCTCCATTGATGTTGGCCTTATACCAGCCGTGTGGAGGGAAGGTCCAGCGCACACCCTCCCTACTTTTCTTAGAAAGCTTGGAAGCTGAAGAAATATCCACTTTAATATTCCAATCTTTTGTTATCCTTAAATCATATGGAGTGCACACCACTGCTTCCAGATTAAGATCTTTTTGAGGAATCACATTAAAGTTTTCCTTTATAAGCCTAAAATTTTTCTCAAAGACATTATTCTCTAGCATCTCCTTGTTCCTAAAAAGTCTATTATTTCGTTCTTTCCACACTCCCCAAGCAACAAAAGGAAATAAGAAATCCCATAACCTTCGAATGAAGGGATTTTGAGTAGGGGCTTTCCATTGTAAATAGAACTCTTCAATAGTCTGGGGGAACACCCATGAGATGTTCCAGAGAGCTAATAATTTTCCCCAGATTAAGGAAACAAATGGACAGTGAAGAAACAAGTGGTTGGCTGACTCCGCCTAACTCTTACAGAGGTAGCATCTGTTGGGGATTTGAAATCCCCTTTTACAAAGATTTTCCATCGTAAGAACCTTATTTTGAAGCATGATCCAGAAGAAGATATTGACTTTTGGAGTCAAGTGTTTAATCCAAGCTTTTGACTAGAGGGGAGGGGAGGCTTGAGATAGGGACAACAAAGAGACAACTGAAGAGACAGAGTAGTTACCCGAAGGGTTTTCCATCCAAACAAGAATACCATCATGTTGATTTTATCCCAAATTAACAACTTTTAGGGAGGATTGGAGTTGAGCCAACTCCTAACTAATCACACATAAGTTCACCCAATCTCCTTCATGCCAGTAATCTTTGACAAGTTTCCTGAAAGAAAATTAACATTGCTCTACCCATCTACTGAATCTTTCAATATCGATAAGGGGTTCCTTAAAGAGCCATTTATCCTCCCAAAATCTAGCTTGATTACCACTTTTGATGTGCCATCCTGTCCTTGATTCTAGAATTTTTCTACCAGCAACCATATCATTCTATCAAGCTGAGCCACGAGGGGGGATAGGAGAATCCAACAAAGCTTTGAGGGACATACGGTCAGCCATATATTTACTTCTTAAAATTTCTTTCCATTCTCCACAGGACGAGAAAGATCTCCATATTTTCTTGGCTAGGAGAGTTTTATTCATAATTCTAATTTTTATAAGACCTAAACCCCCAAGGGTTTTCAGTCTGCAAACCAAATCCCACCCTATGAGAGGCATTCTCTTTCTTTCCTCCACTCCTGACCAAAGGAATCTTTTTTGGATTTTTTCAATAGCCTCGGCATATTTAGCAGATATTTTGAAGATGTTTAAAGCATAAACTGGGAGGTTCTGAAGAGAAGCTTTAAGAAGTTGTATTTTTCTAGCTTGGTTCAAAAGAGCTCCTTTCCAACCTGTCAACTTCTTTCTGAACCTGTCAACCAAAGAACACCAAAAGGAGTCTGGAGGTTTAAGGCATAATGGAAGACCAAGATAGGAAGAAGGTAAGGATTCCACTCTACATCCAAGGATTCTTGCAATCTTGACCTGTCTATGCTCAGGGGTATTGAAGAAAAAGATGGAACTCTTCTCTCTATTAACCATCTGCCTTGTCACCTTCTCATACACGTCCAAAGTTCTTTTCAAATTCTTAGCCTCAGTCAACGTAGATCTCCCCATCAACATTGTGTCATCAACAAACTGTTGGTGAGAACAAGTCAGATTCATGGAAGAAGGACTAAGACCTACCAAAGACCTTTGTTCAATCAATCTCTTCATATTCCTTCCCAAGCTTTCAGCCATTATAGTAAAAAGAATAGGTGAGATAGGGTCACCCTATCGTAAGCCTCTTGAATTTTGAAAGAATCTAGAGGGATATCCATTCACAATAATAGATGTGGAGACCGTAGTAACCAACAGATTCACCAACTGAATGACTCTGCTATTGAAACCAAACCTCCTTAGAATTTTGAATAAGAACTCCCAGTCAACACAATCATAAGCTTTAGATATATCCAACTTAAGAAGAAACCTTTCAGTTTTGGATTCCACAAGCAAATGAATATTCTCATGGACTGTGACTATTGAATCTAAGATTTTCCTTCCAGGAACAAATCCATTCTGCTGAGGGGAAATCAACGAAGGAAGGATAGAAAGGATCCTTGAAGTCAAGACCTTTGATATGATTTTATAGAGAGAGTTGCAAAGACTAATGAGTCTGAATGCCTCAAACTCCATTGCCCCTATTTTCTTAGGAATAAGAACCACGAAAGTAGCATTTAGTTCCTTAAGGAACCTTTTGGATCCAAAGAATTCCTTAACAACATTCGCAACATCATCTTCCACAATATCCCAAAACCATTGAAAAAAGAACATAGGAAATCCATCAGGCCCAAGGGCCTTGTTTCCTTCAAAAGAAAAGACAGCTTTCATGATTTCCTCCTTAGAGGGGATGGCCGCAAGCTTTTCATTATCTTCCCTAACAACAATGTTGGGAATGGCCTCCAATAAAAATTCTTGGTCATTTTGGTTAATTTCTCCATTCACCAAGAGAAGGTTGTTATAAAAGAGGACAACTTACTTTTCGATGTCTTCCTCTTCCTCAAATCTAGTACCACTAACTTCTATGGAAGCAATCCTATTGGCAGCCTTGTGTTTAGAAGCAGATAAATGGAAGTACCTTGTATTTATGTCTCCAGCTGAAAGCCACAAAACCATCGATCTCTCCCTCCAAAACTCCTCCTCTTTAGCTATTATGTAATGC
Organism: Sequoia sempervirens; assembly: GCA_007258455.2. Lineage (NCBI taxonomy): Eukaryota > Viridiplantae > Streptophyta > Pinopsida > Cupressales > Cupressaceae > Sequoia > Sequoia sempervirens. The sequence goes on from VDFB02000019.1 coordinate 13,514,670, forward strand.
AATTTCACTAGCAAATCATTTTCTCTATCCTTACTATTCACATGTTGGTTTCCACTACCTTACTAAAATATTGCAAGCTTATTTTTTATCTAGTGGTTGACAACTGGAAGCAGAGGAGATATAACTATAGACACATATCTTGCTTATTATTTACACGTATTTCTTTAATGTCTTTCTATCACGTCAGTGTTTGTTTGAAGAGCCACCTACAAACAAATATACATATTGAAAATATTTAATAAATAAGGTCTGTTGTTTAATTATTTTTCATAAATATTAAATAAGCCTCGATGGAACGTGTTAAATCTACTTTATTTTCCTTGTTATTTGAAAAATGAAAAAGAGCTACTTTGTCCTTATAATAAATAATATTTGATATGGCAATCCACAAATTTTAGAGCTCATGTTTCCATGTTTTGTGTGGTGCAATCCACACAAATTTTAATTTATATAACATATTCCTCTCCATTGGGAATAATACAATATAGAATTAATATATAAGATATATTTTATATAATGTGAAATTAATTATAAATAATATAATTATATTTATTATTATTTAATCTTTTATATATAAATTATAATGTTTTTTATATTATATTCTTTATTAAAAAATTTAAATTAAATATTATATTTTTATATACTATAAAATAAATTAACATGTACAAATAATAGAACATGTTATATATATACATTATAATTACTAATTAATATATTTTATATATTAGCACTTACATCAAAGGGGTGCAAGGGTTACGTCAATAGAAAAGTTATGTAATTTAACATGTTTAGGAGGCATATTTTTTATTTTATTTTAAGAATTAAAGCTCAAAATATAGAACATATAGAGAACACCTTTAGCATGTTTTGCATACTGAGGAGAAGGAAACCTAAAGGCTTGTTCAATCTAATTTATATCATTTAAACCCTCATTCTATGAAAATAATCCCCTATATGTGTAAATAGAGATGGTAGAATCCCTTAAATATTCCATTTATATTACATTTTCTTCTTTGGGGGTATTTTATAAAACATATATCACACCTTGTTATGCTTCCATATCCTGCATAATGCTGACCATGATAGCTACAAATATAGGTAATGGAATCTATCGGTAAGGTAATATGATGAGCATCCATCCTCGATCAATAAAATCAAAAAATGAACTATTAACTAAATTGCTAGAAAATTAAAACCTAAACACAATCAAACCCAACCAATAGGAAGTACAAATAAATTGTACAACTATGCCATGTTCTTGAATAAGTGATAAGAGCAATTGCATGACATTCATGACCTACCATTCTATATAGCTTTATGAAATGGAACAAATGAATAATATAAATTGTTGATCCATAGTTTTTCTTAAGAGAAATATATACCATTGCAATAATAGGCATGTTTGTGAGTTATCATATACAATTAGCTTACCTTGAATTGCTAAAAATGTTGATTTGTGCCAAAAATTCTAAAAAATTGCAAACCCAAATCAAAATGATCTAATGAGAATGACCAATGAGCATGTTAATCATACTGGCAATACTTTTGTAGTGACTTGATGGGATTCAATGTCTTTGAATACTATACAAAATTATAGTGGATATCTTTTTGGAACTTGGGCTTAACCAGTTTACTCAATACATAATCCCTCAATCATATGTCAATTACAAGTTCCAAAGAAATGTAACCACCTGCATCAAAATCACTCAAGCTCCCACTTGTTTCATGTAGAGAAATCTTCTTCCCTTCAACCATTTGGACATAGTGTGCTAGCTCTTTCTTGACTGATAGTATTCTTACAACTATATCCACATTGAAATTTTATTTTTCAATCTTCTGGACTTAAATTTTGACATATAAGGCTACTGGTTCTGAACATACACATCACCTGGTGGATTTGGATGCAAGTAAAACTCTATGAAATTGATACTAATTTCATTGTATGAGCATGAACTATAGCGTTGATTTGGTCTTGATGTAAAGAACAATAAAATCTTAAAAAAACTAGATACAATTTTAAGAAAAATTATACTCTCTCCAAAAGTATGGGAAAAAATGGTAATAAAACATGTGTTGCACATAAGTGATATTAACTCATTTCTACCTATTTGTAGTATACCCTCTTAATGTGTCGCAATTAAACTGCATGGACTACTACTAGCACATATAAAACTTTACCCAAACCCAACACATGTTAGGAGGAACCCAATAGATAAGTGATAGATCAATTTCTTTGCATTGCAATCACCTAATGTGGTTAACTTATTTGTGGATACAAAAACACAATAAATTTTATCTCAAGTCTTTGGATAACTCCTAATGTAAGGAAAATCCAAGCTAAAATGGATCTCCATGAAGCATGTTGGCCAAGCTAGAACTTTAAAAGTTCTCTTATTAGAAATGAGATTTGGGGTTCTAATATAGCATGGAAAGAATGAAACTTAAGGGATCAAAAAATAAATGCAACAATTTTGTGCTCACCTAGCCCATGGGAATAGGTAATAAGTTGTAGATTAGGTCCATAGAGGTATAATATACATGAATTCTAAAAAAGGTCGTTGGATTGTAGACACCCACTTTCAAATTGCAAGACACCATATTCATGGATACACTTGTTTCATCGGCCCTCACTCCCATATAAAAGTTACCGAAAAATATAATCTACAAATAAAAGAAATTAAAGAATTCCACTGTCAAAAACTAAAAGATAGTGTAAATAAGTGTATCTACTTATTTAAATTGTAAGTGTCTAGTTATAAAAATAAAAAAAATTGAGTACAAATGTACAGGGTTTGAATGAAAGCATAGACCTTAATTGAGACCTTGGGCTTGAAAGGGAAATTGGCGTGCCTCAAAGCAAGAGAAAACACAACAAAGAGAAGGGAAAAAAGAGAAGGAACAAAATGACATAACATTGGCATGAAATCCCTTTTTTTAGCCATATACATCATCATCATAGGAGAAATCCTCTTCAATGACATTGCACTAAGGCCACCTCTGGCATTGGGCTTCCCCTAAGATTGACTTTGCAACCTCCTAAGGTTTCTAGGTTGCCAAAAAAAATTGTTGGTGGATGTGTTCAAGTGGTGACTAGAGTAGTGTGAGGGAGAAGCAACGAGGCTCAACACAGGCATCAATTGGAATGAAATTTTTTCACATAATGGGGCTCTACAAGTAGAGCGGTAGTACACTCATCATGTTCGAATTTTATTTCACATGCATTTTTAGAATCTGTCTAGCCACCTACATTAGGGTTTTTTGAGACAAGATTTGAGACTATGGTCTCATTAGAGCCATTTTTGTTCTTTGTTCAAGTTTTGGTGGCAGGATTTGAACCTGCTACATAGCAGAAACCATGTTGATTTTGACCACTTGTGTTTTATGGGTTGTCATGTTGAAGAAGTTCCCTTTTACTCTTGATAAAAATTCGGCATGGAAGTGAGCAGCCATGGGATTTGAACCCTCGATGTTTCACCTCCAATCTTGGGTATGTCCAGGCTAGATCATTCAAGTTACTTTTAACTCCTATTTTTGGAGAATAGAATGCCATCAAAGTTGATTGGTGCTAAAATAGCCATAAATGAAATCACAAAACCAATGCCTTCATTTAAAAAATATAAACATAATTATTTAGAATGAAATATAGTACAAAAAAAATGATCTGGTGCGTAGAGATTCCAAAAAAGAACACTCATTGAAACTATGGCAAGTGACTTACCTAAAGATTCTACAAAAACTGTGTCGTGTTGTCCATAATGTCGATGAGAAAAAATGTGCAAAGATTTGCAGGAATTTTTTATGGAACCCTACCAACACAAAAATCTTAAAAATGAGATGAACCAAACTGATCTCCTTGCAGTTGCTACTTCAATCTATTCACAATAAACAAGTGGAAAATATCAGGGTTGTAGGGTAGACAAGATTACACGCATGTAACTAAAATTTGATTTGATTTGAAGATCTCATTATTAAATGTAAATCAAAATTTATTTTCAGGTGAGAAGCAATGTGCAAAGCAACAAAGACATTCTAGGTAGTTCTCAAACAAAAAACAACCTCAAAAAATCGTTTGATGGGAGTGGTTATTGGCATGAAACAGGTTTTGGCTTAAAGCTCATACAATATATAGCCTATCAGCTAAATACAATTTAAATTAATAATTTATTTATATATATACTTTTTTTTAGACTATAGGAATCAAGTAGCCCCCTATAAATTGTAGTGTACCTAATAAAAAAAATTCACATGATGAGTGACACTAGCATGACACACCCTCTGGTACTATAGGGATGGGGGAGACTAGACCTTGTGACTTCTTGCCTACAATATGATTCTTTAGCCAATCAAGCTAGGTCCCCTACCCCTTATATATATACTTATAGATATTAAAAAACTAATAAAGAAAGTTTTCAAGTATCTTATTTAATAATCAAAGTTTATTATTTAATAAAAATTTCAGAACGTGTTCCATTCTCGTCCACATCCACATCCACAACCTACATTTTTTTTGATATGTAAGATTAGTTTTTTATTAATATAGAAATTGCATACAATACGTCTGCCAAGCAGGAGTTCAACACCAAACCAGAAGCCAAAAACTTAACCAAGAAACCCCTAATAATTCAACAACTCCTCCAAATACGACCAAAAATAGGCTACAACCGAGCCAACGGAAAAAAACCAAAGACTATGCAACTAACCGACAAGCAAATTTTTATGCAAAAGGAGGCCAAGCCTCAAAGAAAACCATTCAATTTAGCAAAATTTTCAAAATATTCCACCCACTCCAAACCTTCCTCCACCACTAGCCCAAGTTTTCATTTCAAAAAATCCACAACCATAGCCGAAACTATCTGATGATGCATAAGCTTGGCCCCTTTCAAATCTAGAAGGAAGGGAAAGACTCTCACCGCCTCGTATGTTTCCCAAAGCAACTCCAACTATGAAGGGTGTGGAATTCCCTTACCTACAAATTTCACTTTTAGAGTTTCCTCTAAACCTCCTAGCAAATCCCCACAAAATAGGTGCACAAGCAACTCTTTGGCCTCCAACTTCGGTATGTCTCCGTCCAACAACATAGCCAAAAATTGTGAAGAGATGTATGCATTGTCCCATGCATACTCTTTCCTTTCCAAATGACCTTTCTAAGCACCATCTTAATAGCCACCAAGACCAAAGGGTTGCTATCAAGCAGAATTCGCTTAAGTTGTTGGTTAGTGATTTCCATAAAGGCGGCTTGCCTCTCTGTCACCAACAAGGAAATGGGGGTGTCTGCACCAAAATATTCCAGCCCCTCCACGGACACTGAGATAATAAACTTAGAACGACTCAGCTTTGCCATCTACAAAGCTACCAAAAGTTGACTTTCGCCTATCAAAACACAACTTGCAAAGCCACCCAACAAACACTTCAAACCATCCACAAACAATTCGCCAATTCCAATAGCCATAAATATATCCCATAGCTAACAAACTTGGCTCACATCGCATGAGTGGAGAATAATGGTTGTGCAAGGAAATCTATCCTTGCAAGGAAAGCCATCCTCCAAAAATGTTCTTAAAATTTGAGCATACCTTGATATGATATTTCCGTGCCAGCTATCTTCACTGCATGAAAGCTACATATTCGACGTACTCTGGCTCCCTCCCACTTGTCAAATCCTTATCCTCCCTTAACACCGGCAACGGTCTAGCAATTAAATGCACCATATAGAAGCTGAATCAAACCCCATCATCTTCCCTTTGCCCGCATGGAGGGGCGCCCACCCAACCTCCCACTCAAATTATGCTAAAAAAATGTTTATAACTTTCTTGTTTGGCCCAACCACCCCCAAATTTGACAAAAAATTAGATTCTTTATTCCCTTCTCTAAATATATGATTAAACATTACTTGCTCAAACCCCCTAATCCAATCCAATGCCACTTGAAGCTTCTCCCCCAGTTTCCAATTCAAAATTTTCCTTGAATGTAAGGCGTTAATCACAAGTGTGGAATCTCCTTCAATTACTACCTTGGTTGCTCTTAATTCTCGACAAAGGTTTAGGCCCAAAAGAAGAGCTTGGAACTCCGCTTCATTGTTTGTCCCTTCTGGAAGAGCAACAGCCAAAGATCCTAACATCTCCTCGTTATTGTCCCTCACAATACACCCCGCACCAGAAGGACCTGGATTACCTTTAGAAGCCCCATTGAAATTCAACTTGACCCAACCCATCTCAAGCAGGCTCCATACCACTTTATTACGGTCTTCAGTTGAAGCTAAACCACCATCACCCACAAAAGTAGGAACCTTTATGCTCGAACAATTCTTCAAGATAAAAGAATCCCAAGCTGAGAAGTTCTTTTCTTTGAGTTTCCTCTCTTCTAGCCTTGCATTAAAGCATTCAACTATACTTGCCTCTATTTTACACTAGAATTTGGGAATTGATAACTCCTTTTCCTGAAAAATTCTCCTTTTTCTTTCTTTCCATACTTCCCAAAGAATGATCAAAGGGCACATTAGCCAAATATCCCTTAAAAGGGTATTTTTCAAAGGAACTGGCCAAGAATTCAACCAATCTAACAAGAGACTCGGGAGCACTATTTTCCATTGCAATTTAGAAAGCAACCATTTCCAAATAGCTTGTGTGAACTGAAAATTAAGTAATAAATGATCGATCATTTCCTCACTACTTAAGCACAATGGACATGGGTATATGCAAGATCATCATGGAAAAAACAGGCCCTTAAGTGGCAAAAATTTTAGAAAAATCAGAGTTAGGTAACTTGACGTAAAAATTTAAATAAATTATCTATATTATTTCAAAAATATGTAAGAATAGAATTTGTAGAAAATTGAATGTAGTTTCTAAACTACTAGGTTTTTTTTTTAAATTCTATTGGTGAAAATTTGAAATTTCAATGTAGTAGTACTTAAATTTCAGGGAAAAAATAAGTAGGTGTTTGTCTAACCACCCTAACCACAATAAAATGATAATATATTTTTATAAGCTTTTAGATATAAGTAGAGGACTCATGTCCGGATGTGATGCATATTTTTTTGTAATTATTTTCCAAGTAAATAATTAATTATGAATTTTTTATTACAAATTTTTAAAAATATAAAAACTCATATTTCTAACCACCTTAACTTGGTTAAAAATTCATGAAATTCAATTTTTATTTTTTTAATCCTATAGTGGGTATGTGCATGATCTTCATGGAAAAAATAGGCCCTTAAGTGGCAAAAAATTTAGAAAAATCGAGTTAGGCAACTTGACGTAAAAATTTGAATAAGTTATCTATATTATTTCAAAAATATGTAAGAATAGAATCTATAGAAAATTGAATGTAGTTTCTAAACTACTAGGTTTTTTTTTTAAATTCCATTTGGTGAAAATTTGAAATTTCAATGCAGTAGTACTTAAATTTCAGGGAAAAAATAAGAAGTAGGTGTCTGTCTGACCACCCTAACCACAATAAAATGATAATATTTTATTATAAGATATTAGATATATTTATAGGACTCATGTCCGGATGTGATGCATATTTTTTTGTAATTTTTTTCCAAGTAAATAATTAATTATGATTTTTTTATTACAACTTTTAAAAAATATAAAAACTTGTATGTCTGACCACCTTAACTTGGTCAAAACTTCATGAAATTCAATTCTTATTTTTTTAATCCTATAGTATGTGAAGCATAGAATGTGACACATGTTTTGGATTCAAAAACTGTGATACCATTTGAAAGCTATAGATTTTTTTCAATCATCCTATCAATCGGGACTTTAGTCGTAATTCAAATAGAAAATGAATAATAATTATTTATTAAATTCAAAATAAGGGTATGTGCAGGATCATGATGGGCTAAAAAGTAGCGATATGATGGGTATGTGTAGGGTATTGACGACTTTTTTTTACCCAAAATTGATGAAACAAAAAGGGTTTTTAAAGGAGATTCTCAATTTTCCACCAATATAAATTATGGTTTACTTTGAATTTAATAAATTATTATTATTCATTTTCTATTTCAATGATGACTAAAGTCTTAATTGATAGGTTTATTGAAAAACATCTATAGCTTTCAAACAATATCGCATTTTTTGAATTTGAAACATGTGTGACATTCTATGCTTTGCATACTATAGGATTAAAAAAAAAAGAATTGAATTTCATGAATTTTTGACCAAGTTAAGGTGGTCAAACTTATAGGTTTTTATATTTTTAAAATGTTGTAATAAAAAATTCATAATTAATTATTTACTTGGAAAAAAATCACAAAAAAATATGTATCACATCGAGACATTAGTCCTCTACTTTTATCTAAAATATTATAAAAAATATTATCATTTTATTGTGGTTAGGGTGGTCAGACAAACACCTACTACTTATTTTTTCCCTGAAATTTAAGTACTACTACATTGAAATTTAAAATTTTCACCAAATATATTTTTAAAAAATAAAAATAAACCTAGTAGTTTAGAAACTACATTCAATTTTCTATAGATTCTATTCTTACAATTTTTGGAAATAATATAGATAACTTATTCAATTTTTTACATGAAGTTTCCTAACTCTTATTTTTCTAAATTTTTCGTCACTTAAGGGCTTGTTTTTTTCCATGATGATCCTGCAGATACCCCTAAAGCATAATTTATATTGGTGGAAAGTTGAGAATCTCCTTTAAAAACCCTTTTTGTTTCATCAATTTTGGGTTAAAAAAAGTTGTCAGCCACATACCTTACACATACCCATAATATCACCACTTTTTGGCCCATCATGATCTTGCACATACCCTAGTATGTGAAGCATAGAATGTGACGCATGTTTCATATTCAAAAAATGTGATACCATTTGAATGCTATAGATGTTTTTCAATCATCCTATCAATCAAGGCTTTAGTCGTAATTCAAATAGAAAATGAATAATAATTATTTATTAAATTCAAAGTAAAGCATAATTTATATTGGTGGAAAGTTGAGAATCTCCTTTAAAAACCCTTTTTGTTTCATCAATTTTGGGTTAAAAAAAGTTGTCAGCCACATACCTTACACATACCCATAATATCGCCACTTTTTGGCCCATCATGATCTTGCACATACCCTAGTATGTGAAGCATAGAATGTGACACATGTTTCATATTCAAAAAATGTGATACAATTTGAATGCTATAGATTTTTTTCAATCATCATATCAATCAAGGCTTTAGTCGTAATTCAAATAGAAAATGAATAATAATTATTTATTAAATTCAAAGTAAAGCATAATTTATATTGGTGGAAAGTTGAGAATCTCCTTTAAAAACCCTTTTTGTTTCATTAATTTTGGGTAAAAAAAAGTCATCAGCCACATACCCTACACATACCCATCATATCACCACTTTTTGGCCCATCATGATCCTGCACATACCCACATCTCAAAGGGCCCAAAAAACCCAACTTAACAAACTTGTCCCCAATCAAAATCCTACCTTGTGCAGCTGCCTAAGTGAAGATACCAGCCTTTGGAAGACATGCCTTGTTCTAACACAATTTAATTGGGAGTTTCAATTCTAGCTGATCAGAGGAGGCCAAGATTGCATAGCCTAGCTTTGCCGAGTAATCCCCTAAAGCCGACGGATTCCAATGGATCCTATCCCTTCCATCCCTCTTCCAGACCCTCCTCTCAGATAAGACCTTCTCAAATGCTTCAACTTCTTGAGCTTCCAACCCTAGCGGACTAATGGATTTCCAGTGATGAAAACCATCTTGAGAACTAGGCTGAGCAACAAAGTAGTCTTTAACCTTATCCCCCAAGCCTGTTTAGCTTTTCTTTAACACAATTTAGGAGGGGATTTCCTGCAAGAATGGGGAATCCTTCCCAAGAATCTTCCCAAAAAAGGGCATCTGCCCCGCTTTTGACCTCCCAAGTAATATAATCAAGAATTAGATCTATGGAGTTTTTGATAAAATTCTAGATGCAAGAACGATTCCGGAGAGACTTTGCTTTCAGAAAAGAATATTCCTCATTATCCAGATATTTGGCCTTAATAATTTTAACCCATTTCAACTTAGGATGAGGATGAATATTCCACACAAGTTTTGTTCCTAGAGCCTTATTTTGCAGCAACAAGTTTTTAAGACCTGCCCCATCTGCCACTTGATCAAAGGGAACTTCCTTTGATCCCTGCTCCCATTCCAGAAGAAGTATTTCATTGATCTATTGATAAAGGTACTAGCTCCCACCAACAGCTGGAGACAAGAAATCATATAAATAGGAAGAGTAGGAATAACGAACTTTAGCATAGTTAATCTACCCACCCATGAAAGCCATCTACTCTTCCATGAGGAGAGTTTTTCTTTAATTTTTTCTATCAATGAATTCCAAGTGCTCCCATGTTGATTGCCTTTATCTAAAGGAAGACCTAAGCATTTGCACAACAATGCACCTTTTTTGAACCCCAAACACCTCAAGATCTGAACTTCCAAATCACCACTAATATTAAAAAAGAATGCTTTTGACTTGACATGGTTCAACACTTGACCAGAAGCTAAAGAATACTTGTCCAAAATACCTTTAAGCCTCCTGGCTTCTCTGAGAGAAGCAACTGCAAACAACATCGTATCATCTGCAAACTACTGATGAGTCACCAAAGGGAGACTACTGGTTACCTGTAACCCTTCTAACCGACTTGAACACCTCTCCTTTTCCAACCATCTACCCAAAGCTTCCGCCATGATTATGAAAAGAAAGGGGGAGAGAGGATCTCCCTGCCTCAAACCCCTTGACACTATAAAAAAACCTTCTGTAGTACCATTCAAAATAATTGAATACCGCGGACTAGCCACCCACCCAAACAACCAATCAAGCCAATCCTTATGAAAGTCAAAGGCCTCAAGCACTTTGAATAGGAGTCGCCAGTTTACATGATCATAGGCTTTCTTTATGTCCAATTTAAGAAGCATAGTTGGCTTCTTTGTTTTTTGAACTAAATGAATAACTTCTTGCGCAATTATTACACCATCAAAAATTGACCTACCAAGAGTGAACCCAATTTGTTCTTCCGATATGATGAATGGAAAGAGATTCTTAAGGCGATTGGCAACATCCTTTGCTAAAATTTGGTTGAAAGTGTTGCAAAGCAAAATTGCCCAGAACTCCTCCCAAGACTTCGGCTTCTCCTTTTTGGGAATGAGGGCAATGAAAGTATTATTAACTTCCCTGAGGATTTTCCCAGAACTATGTGAGTCCTCAATAGCCTCTACAACCTCCACTCCCACAAAGTCCTAACATTTCTGAAAAAAGAATGTTGGAAACCCATCAAGCCCTAGGGCCTTCTCCGAATTTAACCCAAAAGTAGTAGCTTTTATCTCCTCCATCGTGAATTTAGCATTCAATGCAGCCATTTGAGAATCTAAAATGAGGGTTGGGATTGCACTGAGAAAATCATACTAAGCAGATAAATTAGGGCCCTCCCTTTCATTAAGTAGATTGCTAAAAAAATATACTGTTGAGTCCCTGATTTCTATGGGACCTTCCAACAACTGACCATTAGAAGCAGCGATACTGGAAATTCTATTAATTTCCCTACCATATCTCCCTCGATTTATGCCTCCAAAACAACTCCTCCTTGCCCAAAAAATCATTTAATTTCAGAGTCAAAGCCTTTTCTTGGTCGAAACTTTCATTATCCATACCCTCATTGATAATTTTCTTTGCGAGCTTTCCCAAATCTTCTTCAACCTTATGCTTCTCTTCAAAGATATTCTTGAAAGAGTCTTTATTCCATTGCCTGAGTTGTTGCTTAATATATTTTAATTTTTCCACTACATTAAACATTTTAGAACAACCTGGGTTGCACTCGGACTGCCATTGTTTAACTAGTTCCAAAATTTTGAAATCCTTAAACCACATTATTTCCAGCTTAAAAGGGTATCGAACAAGACCTTTCTCACCTACAATGTCCAGTTGGACAGGAAAATGATCTGAGCCCGTGCTAGTATTTATTTTTCTTTCTAGAGTAAAGGGAAAATCACCCAGATTCCCTTTGAAGAAAAACCTATCAATATTTTCTGCAATATTGCAAAAATCCTTCCTCCTCTTGGTCCAAGTGAAAAACCCATTACCAGTTTGCAATTCAATCAAAGAGTTTCGCTCCACAAAATGATGAAAATCCTTTTGGGATGGAAGAGCTCTACCAGTCCCCCCTTTTTTATCAGACGATCTTAAAATAGCATTAAAATCTCCCCTCAAAACCCAAAACTCCACCCCTTGCCTATTGAGGAGATTATCTAATTCTTGCCAGACTTCTCTTTTGAGAAGACAAGAAGTCGGACCATAAACATTAATCAACAAAAAGTGCATATTAGAAATTAAACTTCTTACCTGCCAAGCAATCCAATGTTGGCTCATTCCAATATCTTCCACTAAAATTGTTTGAGGCCTCCAAATGGTTAATAATCCACCTAAAGCACCCTCCACACCAATGCCAGCCCATTTCCACAATTTCAATTTTTTCCCGAACTTCACCAAATCTTGCTCACTAATTTTTGTCTCTTGCATTAGAACTAAATCTTCCTGACATTCCACAATGTGGAGCCTAATAAGGCTCCATTTTTTAGGGGCATTTAAGCCCCTAACATTCCAAGTTAAGAACCTCATTGATGTTTGGGAAGAGACTCGCTCTTCCCTACTTTCATCATGAAGTCAATCTATTTTTGACCAATAGCTTCATCGTCCCATTTTCGTTTCTCTTGGTTTGAAATATGACCTCTTTTTTTATTCTCACCACAATCTAGAGTAGATTTAAATATGTCCCTTTGATAGATACCCAATTTTCATCTAGCCGATTCCAATCTTGAAAGAGATTTCCTTTTTCTCCCTGAGAGAGAACCCAAACCTTCAGGGTCATCTGACAAACCAAAATCCTCCTGAACAAGGGGAAGCTCATCGACCATTTCACCTTCCTCTAGATCCCAAGGGCTATTCTTAGCCACTTCAGCCAACTCCACTAGTTCTTTGCCATCCTCTATCAAAGAGTACAACTCAACATTCTAACAGTCTTCCCCCAAGATTTCTAGAGCTTGTGATATTTTCTCATTCAAAGCCAAATTCTTTTCCATGATTGGAGACTCTCCTTCCTCCATCCCCGCCACATTTTCCTACATGTTAACCTCTTCTTGTGGGTTAGTGTCCATAACCACATCCGCAGATTGGTGAACCAGAGAGTCATCTCTTCTATGATTACATGTCTAAGAAGGGCTTTTAATAATCGTTGGCTCCACCTTCCTACCCACAGCCTGATTCTTTTCCTCAAGCAGCCTTTGGGTTTTCTTTATCCTCACCATATGCAATGATGAAGCTTTCATATCTCTAGCCTTGTTTTCTTCCACGAAGAAGATCTACAGAACAAAGGATGAACCAACGAATTACTGGTGAAGGAATCAACACTTAGCTTTTGAATCCAACTACTATATTCAGAAATTAGCTCTATTTCACTCCATATGTGCCTCACTGGATTATTTTCCATGCACAACCTGACATAAGTAGAGGCTTCCTTCGTGTCTTTGTGTTCTTCCACATAAACAAAAGTACCCAGAAGGTTCCCAATCTCCTCTAAGATACTGGGTTCCCAATATTCCGAAGGAAGATTAGAAAGTGGGTACTAGTCTTGAACCGTTTCCATTTCATTACTTAAAGGATTAAAACCCACTGCCCAACATCTCAAATAGAAGCTACACCCATCCAACACCCAGACACCATCCACAATTTCATCCCTCAACTTCTTGGATGGAAAAATGACCAAAAAGTATCTTTTTTGTAGAACTTTAAACTGAAGATCATGGCCCCACCGCTCCCTCCACCATTTAGTCAGATAGTCCTAGTTGAGAGAGGCACCGTACCATTTTGCTAAGATAGAAGCAAGATTCCCACAACACCCAGACACCATCCACAATTTCATCCCTCAACTTCTTGGATGGACAAATGACCAAAAAGTATCTTTTTTGTAGAACTTTAAACTGAAGATCATGGCCCCACCGCTCCCTCCACCATTTAGTCAAATAATCCTAGTTGAGAGAGGCACCATACCATTTTGCTAAGATCCCAAGATTCTCTAGACACAACACCTCCATTTGCAGCTTGGCTGAACTGACAACCAAAGTGGCCGGCCCCCAGGAATAACCTTTCCCTTTGCCTGGTCAGGAGAGTGATTCTTCTTTGACCCAAAGTCTTCCCTTGCTTCCTCCCATTCTGATTGCGGTTGCTTGCACTGCCAAAAATTTTTAACATAACTATTACGCTGAGGTTTTTTCCTCCCCCGCGCTTGATCCTCATCCCTCGAAAGGTCCCCAAAACCTTTCTAATCCCTATCTTTTTGGCGAGGCCTTTTAAACTCCTCATTTTGGTAAGCCCCTCTAACATTTCTCCCCCTGAGCTGAGGCTCACCTCTTCTCTGCCCAAAATCTTTGGTCGCTCTTCCATCCACCTCAAGACCCTGGAGATTGTTCCTGTGAGGCCTCTCCCACCTCTCTAGATGCTAAATGTCCCCAAAATCTCTAGATCCCTTCTACCATTCAAACCTCGATCCATTCAACCCTGCACCTGATCATTGCAAACCACCATATCCACGTGCCATTCGAGTTTATGTTTTATCCACAACCTACATTGACATGTACATGACATGCCCCATTTATCTAGAAATAATTCCACTTATTGGTGTGACTAAAAAATGTACCTTCAAATTAGCTCGGAAGTCCAACCAATGGAAAGAGCACTCTACACCAGACAATGTTTGCGTTTCCCCACAATTCACAACCATCCTTGGAAAAGATGAAAAAAAATTCCATGAATTTTGTTGGGTGAACTACTACTCTACATGCCATTTTGTAACATTCAAAATAATTTTGGCACATCCACAGCTCAAATTATAGTGTAGTGGGAAATGTTTTCACATAGTTACCATACATGGCATATGTGATACTCACCAACAGAACCAGCTATAGATCTTGATTCTGTTACAACTTCCAGTGATGGATCTAAGCAACAAGAAAACAACCAAAGTGAACGGTAAGTCTTGTCAATTCTACACCCAAGCCTTCATTTCCATCTAGATGAACTTGACATGCAAGTGGTCAATGTGAACTTGACCTTAACCATGACTAGGGAGCTCCTTATTTTCATCCACTATACTAAATGATGACAACATCCTTCATAGACTCTAACCACCCAAAATTTCAAGTCCCCCTGAGCCCAATCAAAATAGCCAAAATAAACTATTTATTGAACAAAAAAAAATCATTTGATTTACTTATGTCACACCTATCTTCAAACACTTTGCAACCACCATTAAAATAAAATTTTCAAGGAATTACGAAAACTTGAAAGTCATACCTAATAGCATGTATCAATTTCACACTCATTAGTTCAACTCCAAACAACCAATCACCATTACTACTTCTTGTTCCTATAGGTGTTGCAACATTCAAGATAAAAGCTTCTACAATAGATTTTGTACTTTGAATATCGATCAAAGAGATGACACACCTACAAGGATAGGAACTTGCAACCTTTCAACAAATAATGTACTACATTCACTACATTCTTATAGATGAAATGAGATTCATTGGTCCAAAGTTGTTATGATGCATCGAGATGAGGTTGTGTGAATCTTTCCTTGCACAAAACCAAATCTTTTTTGGAGGACGTTCAATCTTTCTCTTTGGTGACCTTGGCCAACCACCACTAGTCAAAGACATCCCTATGTATGATTCTTCTTCCTATGGGGGAACACTATGGTGCAACTTCACAATAGTTATTACATTGAAAAAAATATTTCCTCAAAGCGGTGAGGATCCTACTCAAATTATTTTTCATAAAATTCTCAGTACTTTACAAAAGGTTGAACCTACAATTACATATTGGCAACTATTCATGTCTCGTTCAAGCTCCTCACTCACTTCTATAGAAAAATATTCTTTCTTATTCTCCTATTGGAACTTGAAAATTCCTACCATTTGTGGCAAAAATGATGAAGAAAATGAACTACAACACTCATAAATACAGTTGTGAGATCTACTCCAGGGGCTTACTTTAAAAAATCACAAAATGAAGCCAGTGCAATTTCATGCCAAACCACTTGGTGAGTGCATTCATTTAACATATGTGAACATGTATGTTTGATTCCAAGTTCTCGCGATGAGTTTTGATAGGGTTTTAAAGAGAAAAGTTGGAGGGTTCTAGGACTATTTTACTATTTGCATATTCTTAGGCCTGCGAAGTAGCCCCTTGTTTGAATTGAAATTTCGCACTTGGATGTTCAACATGACAAGTGGATTGGTGTTCTACTTTCTCCCAACCTTCATATACTCCATGGTCCAATTTCAGAGCCACAAGATGAAGTTTGATATTTTTACAAGGTTAAAAGCAAAGGTAGTTTGTCATATTTGGACATCTGAATGTTTCAGAGAGGTCAAATTTGACCCTAAATATTTTGTGAAGAAAGTGGATTGGTGAAAAATCCTCTTGCACACATGCTCAATGGACCTAAATGATTAGGTATTTCTAGTGGTAGATTCCCCGAAGGAGATTTGATATTTTTTTAGGATGGTGACTTGGTGAGCCCTAATTGGATTTTTGACAGGTGTAGTTCTAGAAAGGGCTAAGTGAACTACTTTGGATGTTAATATCTTGCACCTTGAGATGTTTCTTTCCATTCTATTTGCTACATTGAGTTCTTGGTTTAAATTTCTACATTCTTGTGCATTTTGATGGCTCCAAGAAATGGTTTGACCCATTTTCTAGGGTGATTTCAGAGGCCACTTGACCTATTTTGGCCACAATGCAAAAGTATCAGAAAACAAATTTTGATGATGACCCAGTTCAATTTTTCATGCCAGATGCATACTAAATTAATCTCAGATCAAATCAAGACAAAAACTTGTTTCAAAACAAAAAAATTAGTCGGGCCCACAAGGGGACCTGACATGTGTCACACAAGTGTTATTGATAATTAAAGGGCCAACAAAAAGAGCTTCCCAATGCATCTAGAAAAGAAAAGATTGGAGCTCAAACAATGGAGATTTTTTTTTTATCAATGCATGAGAATATGTTTATCAATGAAGTGGAGCATGCCTAATTGAGTGTAAATAAGAAGCCATAAGTGAAATATGCAAAGACTATAAAGAAGTGACCCACTCTTATGAAGAGTAACAAGTTTCAAGTTGTCAAATACAAGAAGACTTACATAGGGGCCTATGCCACACAGAAGGATGACAAATTTTCCAAATAGGTGTTTTATAGAGGGCATGTGTCATTAATAAAGGAGACAAGTTTTTCACTAAGTAATGGTGTTGCCATGATATTCAAGTGTGCTCATAAGGGGATGTGTGAGTATACGGTGATGAGAAGGTATTTCCCGTTATCCTGTAGGAATATCCTAAATGTAATATGGGAAGGCAGTGAAAATATAATGTCAAAAGTTTTAATAAATTAAAACCAAAATTATAAGAGGTGTGTGGGAAATAAAGCATGGATGGTTTTTATTTAATATGAGGCATGAAATATTGCACTCATGGGAGAGGAAAAACTAAAAAATATAAAGTGAAATACTTTGCAAATAAAGGTATGGTGAATATTTTCATGGGAAAGGAGATTATTAAAACAAATTAATAATTGTGCAGGGTGAAAAGTGTCAAATGAAATTCTCGAGAGTGTGACATTGTATGGAAAATTGTTGAGAGGGTAATAATTTTTATCCAAAGGATATATTTTGGGTGAAAATACAAGGTGAAGTTGCTAGCAAAAGGAAGATAATAATTATTTTTCACGGAGGCGAAGACAATGAAGATTAAAATTAAAATATTTTAATTTTTCAAAGACAATTAATTAAATGAAGAGTTAGACGAATATGTGAAGGGTCAACCCTTGAAAACGTAAAGTATATATGAAGGAAAAAATAAGAATAAAATAGAGGAATCATTAGTAGGAATTAGAATTAGGTAGTAGGAACAGACTATACAAGAAAATGATGACTTCCGATGCATATTGTAAAATATTCTAAAGCTATTTAATGGAGGAGAATATTATAATCTGGTGGCCCTAATCTCTATTGTTCAACTGTTGTGGTAGTATTAATTCTTATATGTTATTGGGTTGTCTCAGAAGTGGTCTATCTATGTTATTCAAATTAAGTATATATCAACATATATATTTAACTTGTCAATACATATTTACTGTCATTGTGTGATTTTATTGATTGGTTTTTGTGCACAAGAATTAAATCCCTTTTGAGAGGTCATCTTTAATAGGTTCCTACCTAGGATTAAATTCCTTTTAAATCGATTATCTCAATTGGTTTCCTTCATATCAGAATTAAAATCCTTTCAAAACTTCATAGTAACTGAGGGGGATATCACTAGGATCAATAAGAAGACTCCAAATAACTTACAGACCTGCATGTTTATACAAGATATAAACATCTAAAGTGCCCAAAAATTAGAGTTAAGCTAGGAAAAGGACCCACACATCATCAACCTCTCAACTCTATTACCCAATTAGATTAGGCAGTAGTCATTTTTATTTAAAGCAATATACTTTACAAACCTTGTTCATGCACTTAGCTCTCAAAAACATTTACAGTAGGAATCAATCATTATTATTGCATCTATCTCACTTCCATGTGCCATTGTGAATAGATTTCCCAAATTAGAGATCACACATATAGCTTTTCAAATCTACTCTATCATTTAGGTACACCCACCTAGGTCTTGCAGAGCCTGAAGTGCAAGGGGATTTCCAACATATCAATTAGCCCCATTTGTTAGCCAAAAACATTCCCAAAGAGCTTGGAATCCTCTCAAGGTTTATAACTTGCATTTTTGAGACCTAACAGATTGGCGACTCCGCTGGGGAGTAATCAATATTGAATCCAAACCTTGTTGTTTTAGAGTCATAAAAAAATCACATTTGCATTCACCTGACTTCATAAGGGATTCCACTAGGGATAAAATCAAGAATAATCTCATTATTACCATTTTTCTCACTTTTTAAAAAGTGAGTGGTGAATCTATTAACCACTTGATGAAGAATACACAAACATCTTCTGAGCAGCATTTTTAGTCAAAATAAAAATAAAAATTGAAGGGTGCTGCAAATTTCTTGTTGGAGTATGTATTGTAATTCTTCTCTTCCATATACGCATCATGATACACCAAGAAAATTAACTAAGCTAAGGGAAAGCATTGAATGAATGTTGGAACAAGTGCAAAGGCTTGAGTCAACAAGGAAAACTAAAGAATTTTTTCAAAGGCTAGTACAATTAAGAGCTCAAGTTGCCTCAAATATATCACAATATACACCTATCTCTAATGAGAATGGAATATGAGTACAAGTGATCCTTGGACTCCAAAAGTATCTAATATTACAACTGGAAATCTTGACAATGGAAGCAATACTTATTATACATAGCAGGACATTTTTACATCACAAGCTTCAAATCAAATAAATGTATGTCTTGTCCCTCCTAGTCAAAGATTAGTAAGTTACCAAGATCATGGATACAATTAGTATCTTGAGCATTATTGATATCAAAACCAAACTCCATATCAAAACATGCAACACAACTTCATCCCTTTTGGAAATGTCAACCAAAATTTGTAGCAAAATACATATCAGAATCAATAGTTTGAGGAGGAAGATGATGAGTATGCACATATTCAAGAAAGAGGTCAAAGTCCCATCATGAAATCAGAATATTTACCATCCCCCTTAGATGCATTTTTTGGCATAAGGAGACATGAAGGAGAATCTAGATGTTCTCTATTCAAACGAATGAAAGATATACGTATGAAAATACCTCTTGATTCCTTGCCTAGTGAGTTCATGATCATTGAGCAGTTTATGAGAGCATATGAGCCCGATTCAATTTATTGGCTTGAATCGTTAAATCCAATTACTCTACAATAGGTGGGAAAATTGATTAGTATCATATATAAGAAAAAGGTATAAGGATGCTATCAAACATGAATCCAATGGTGATATCATCGATGAATATGAAGAAAATAACCAAACAATGTAGCAAACGGAGGAAACATGTGCAAGTAAAAATTTCAATGATGATATTTTAGACTTGAATGAATATGAAATTGTTGAAGACCAATTTTCCAACCTAGAGGATGATTGCAACATTGAGGATATTGTTGAGGACACAATGCCCAAAGAATGCATCAACAATGAAGAAAGTGAGGGAGAAAGTTTACTTGACAATGAACAAGAGACACACCCATTTACAACCAATGATGATACCATTAATGAAGAAGTGTGCACACCTAGAAATGGTTTTAAATTTTTTTCAAAACCATTATCTGATCAATAATAGGAGATCAAATGACATTTTTCTAGGCAAAGGACAGTGCTGATAAAATTGTATTTGATATGTCATTATCCAAAGATCTTGGGAATTGTTGTAATGATGAAAAAGATGAAGAGTACATCAGTGATGAGATGGATGAAGATGCATGTTCACTCAGTAGTGAAATTTTTTTAGATTTGTTGATGCTTGAATATCAGAGATGTACCATAAGAATGATTCAAAAATTTCATCCTCAACATGCATTTGCTTTGATAGTGAAAGTACTTTGTGTAATAATGATGAGAGAATTCTTGAAGATGATCAAGAACTTGTGTCTATCCTTATTCAAGAGGAAACATGTAAATTGGAGATCTTTGAATCACATAAGGATGATACTGATTTACATATCTTGAAGAGAATGTATATTCAAAAATACATGATGAGTGTATGGATCAAAAGTTGGTAGCATTACTGGAAAATATTTCAGATCACAACATCTTAGAATATCTTGATCTCTCAACTCACATAAGAAATATTTGGATGATGGAATGAACAACATGAATGAGCATGATTATTTTCCTTCACACACACTTAAAAGTTTCCCTTCTTGGTTGCATCAATGGCCTCATGATGATTTTAGATTTCTTGTGCAAACTTATGATAAAATCAGACCATATAATCTTAGCTATATGGTGAACAATGAATGTTTTTAGTTTTTAGATCAACTAGCATATCATTTCATGATGCATGATAATGAAAAGGATAATGAGAAATGTTGCATTAAAAGTGAATGCTCTTTGTATGATGAAGATGGTAAGATTTTATCACATGATGAAAAGTTTCAAATTATATTTGATCATGAATTGCATAATGGTGAAAGAGTGATGGGAAAAATTGAACATAGTGTTATTCTAAAAGTTTCCAATGAAAGTGGATATAGTAGGGTAGATTTCATGAATTTTTTCATGTAAAATTTGATGAACTCAAAGCAAAATAAGGTATATGATAGAGGAAAATAGGGGCCTTTCTTTTTTTGGTGGCCTTGTGCCATCAATTGTGGTGTGATTTTGCAAAATCATACCAATACAAAGTAGAGATGAAGTTTGACTTTGTTGCTCAATGAATAAAACACTTGGTCTGCACTCTAGAGATTTGAATTCTTGCTATACCCACAGGGGGAATACATCCCCAGTTGGAGCCACTGTTGGAATCTGGAAATTCCTACCATTTTTGGCAAAAATTATGAAGAAAATGAACCGCAACACCTAAAAATGCAGTTATGAGATCTACTCCAGGGGCTTACTTTAAAAAATCACAAAATGAAGCTAATGCAATTTCATGTCAAACCACTTGGTATGTGTATTCATTTGACACATGTGAACATGTATGTTTGATTCCAAGTTATTGTAATGAGTTTTGGTAGGGTTTTGAAGAGCAAAGTTGGAGGGTTTTGGGACTGTTTTGCTATTTGCATACTCTCAGGCCTGTGAAGTAGCCCTGTGTTCGGATTAAAATTTTGCACCTAGATGTTCATCATGACAAGTGGATTGGTTTTCTACATTCTCCTAACCTTCATATACTCCTTGGTCCAATTTTAGAGCCACAAGATGAAGTTTGATATTTTTACTGGGTCAAAAGCAAAGGCAGTTTGTCATATTTTGACATTTGAATGTTTTAGAGAGGTTAAATTTGACCCTGACTATTTGTGAAGAAAGTGAATTGGTGAAAAATCCTCTTGCACACATGCTCAATGAACCTAAATGATTAGGTGTATCCAATGGCAGCTTCCCCAAAGGAGATTTGATATTTTTTCAGGATGGTGACTTGGTGAGCCCAAATTGGTTTTTTGATAGGTGTAGTTGTAGAAAGGGCTAGGTGAGCTACTTTGGATGTTAATATCTTACACCTGATGATTTTTTTTTCTATGTCATTTGTTGTACTAAGTTCTTGGTTCAAAAATCTACATGCTTGTACATTTTCATGGCTCCAGGAGATGGTTTGACCCATTTTCTAGGGTGATTCCAAAGGCCACTTGACCTGTTTTGGCCACAATGCAAAAGTGTCAGAAAACAAATTTTGATGATGACCTAGTTCAATTTTTCATGCCAGATGCATGTTGAAGTAGTCTCGAATCAATTCAAGACAAAAACTTGTTTCAAAATGATTTTTTTTGTTAGTCGGGCCTACAAGGGGAGACGCCATGTGTCACACAAGTGTTATTGATAATTAAAGGGCCAACAAAAAGAGCTTCCTAATGCATCTAGAAAAACAATGATTGGAGCTCAAACAATGGAGAAAATAAAAAATTATCAATGCATGAAAATGTGTTTCTCAATGAAGTGGAGCATGCCTAATTGAGGGTAAACAAGAAGCCATAAGTGAAATATGCAGGGACTATAAAGAAGTGACACACTCTTATGAAGAGTAACAAGTTTTGAGTTGTCAAATAAAGGAAGACTTACATAAGCGTCTGTGCCACATAGAAGGATGACAAATTTTCCAAACAAGTGTTTATAGAGGTCACATGTTAATAAAGAAGACAAGTTATTCACTAAGCAATGGTGTTGCCATGATATTGAAGCATGCTCATAAGGGGAAGTACGGGTATGCGGTGATGAGGAGGTATTTCCCGCACTCGCATAGGCAAACCCTAAATGTAATATAGGAAGGGGCTATAAGTCTAATGTCAAATTTTTTTAATAAATTAAAACTAAAAATATAAGAGGTGTGTGGGAAATAAAGCATGGATGGTTTTTATTTAATACGAGGCATGAAATATTGCACTCACAAGAGAGGAAAAAATAAAAAATATAAAGTGAAATACTTTGCACATAAAGGCATGGTGAATATTTTCATGGGAAAACGAGATTATTAAGAAAAAGTAATAATTGTGTGGGGTGAAAAGTGTCAAATGAAATTCTCAGGAGCATGACATTATATGGAAAATTGTGGAGTGAGTAATTATTTTTATCCGAAGGATATATTTTGGGTGAAAATACAAGGTGAAGCTGATAGCAAAAGGAAGATAATAATTATTTTTCACGGAGGCAAAGACAATGAAGATTAAAATTAAAGTATTTTAATTTATTGAAGATAATTAATTAAATGAAGAGTCAGACGGATATGTGAAGGGTCATAACTCTTGAAAATGCAAAGTATATATGAAGGATAAAATCATAATAGAAGAGAGGAATCATCACTAGGAATTAGAATTAGGTAGTTGGAACAAACTATACAAGAAAATGAAGACTTTTGATGCATATTGTAAAATCTTTTGAAGCTATTTAATGGAGGGGAATATTATAATCTAGTGGCCCTAATCTTTGGTGTTCAACTATTGTGCTAGTATTAATTCTTATATGTTATTTGGATGTCTCTGGAGTGGTTTTTCTAAGTTATTCAAATTAAGTAGATCAACATATATTTAACTTTTCAATACACATTTGTTGTCATTGTGTGACTTTGTTGATTGGTTTTTGTGCAAAATAATTAAATCCCTTTTGAAAGGTCATCTTTAATAGGTCCCTTCCTAGGATTAAAGTCCTTTTAAACTAATTATCTCAATTGGTTTCTTTCACATCAAAATTAAAATCCTTTCAAAACTTCACAGTAACTAAGGGGGATATCACTAGGATCAATAAGAAGAGTCCAAATAACTTACAGACCTGCACGTTTATACAAGCTATAAACATCTAAAAGTTCCCAACAATTAGAGTTAAGCTAGGAAAGGGACCCACACTTCATCCACCTCTAGACTTCGTTACCCAATTAGATTAGGCACTAGTCATTTTTATTTCAAGCAATATACTTTACAAACCTTATTCATACACTTAGTTCTCAAAAACATTTGGAGTAGGAATCAATCATTAGTATTGCATCTATCTCACTTTTTTGTGCAATTGTGAATAGATTTCCCAAATTAGAGATCACACATATAGCTTTTCAAATCTACTCTATCATTTAGGTACACCCACCTAGGTCTTGCAAAGCCTAAAGTGCAGGGGGATTTCAAACATATCAATCAACCCCGTTTGTTAGCGAAAAATGTTCCCAAAGAGCTTGGCACCCTCTCAAGGTTTATAACCTGCGTTTTTGAGACCTAACACCTCCATACATCTATTTGCAGCAAATGAAATGATCTCACTACATAATAAAAATATGTTGTTGTCTTTAGCAAATCATGTTAGCTTGTCCACTACAAAGTAGCTAAGGGCCTCAACAAGCTCAAATCCATATGAAGAAAAAATCCAATCTAAGATCCTCCTATGTATTGACCAAGAGGTTATGTTATGTTCAAATATTTGGGTCGAAACAAGCCTTGTCAATGGTGCACTTGGATAAGCCAAAAGAATTCAATCATTACATAGGTCTAGTCTAAGATCACAACCCAAAAAAGTCCCTATAACCCCACTCAACTGTGGTTGTTGGTGCAAAATTTCACTTAAAATGGCATGGGCCTTAACAATACACAAATCACAAGGTCTTACATGTCCAAGAGCCACAATCAACATCAACAACATTGACCATCAAGGATTGAAATTTATTGCTATTTCAAGAGTCTATGAACTTTCAGATCTTCACATACACCCTAGATTCACATTCCAAAGATATGCACACATGCAACAAATCCCATATGTTTCTCATTGTATAAATGAAGAAGAGAAATCGAAGTTGCTATCACATGCATTCACATGAAATGCTCAACTAAAATTCCAAGAACTTGAGGTTTGTTCCATATTTTATCTATTCCTACCTTTTTAAACTTGTGCAACCAATAATGCATAATTTTCCTTTTCTTTTTCAATATGCTAAAAAAAATTGCTTCTTCAATTTTATGTACACTCTTTTTTTAAAAAAAATTTATGTTTTCGCTCTCAATGACTTCCTCATGTTGACAAAATTTTCCTCGTAGGTTCTACTCCCAAACTAAAGAAGCAAATATATATGTTTTGCAACTTAGACCTATGCAAAAAATGGAACAAAAGACATTCTCATTTTGTTATTTCCAATTCAATTATACATTTGGACAAAACTTTCTTTCTTTTATATACATATTTCATATTTTCAATCTTCATTCAAGACATGTATCATTTACAATTGTATAAAATTTTATTTCTTTTATATAAATATTTCATGTATTGAATCTTCATTCAACATGTTTCATTTGCAAAAGAAAAAAATTCTATTATATATGTTTACAAATGTTTACAAAGTTTATACTTTTTATGCAACTAATAAACAACAATTATCCCCCTTTGACCATCCACACCTCTTCGATGTACCCATTGCACACCAAGGTGCGATTGCTAGTGATATATCTAACTATAATCATGTTTATTATCATTCTTTATTATGTTCAAACACTCTTTCCTACCAACAAAAGTGATCTCAAAATTTATTAAAAAATAAATTCATTTTCTTAGAGATATTAGATTTCCACATTTCATATTGATGAGAGAGCTATTATTTTGGGTTTAACTGTGTAGATTTATTTGCATCCATGCTTTGGATAACTCTATGATCCATCATCATTTCTCTCCTTCAACTCTCTTTTTCATCATGATGATGGATCACAAAGTGTGATCCAAAACGTTGATGCAAATAAATCCACATAGTTAAATCCAAAAAAAATAGCCCTCTCATTCAATTTCTTGTCGAATTATGATTGTTTCTTACTACCATGAACTAACTTAGTAGATTATTCATGTGATTTATTACTATCTAGTGATATTTAAGGGTGTGCAATATGTATTCATTTACAATTAGATCACATTTTAACTTTATCTAATTATCATTTGCATATGATTATAAAAACATAAATTTGGAGTACTGAAAGGAATTTAATTTGCATAATTATTCTAGAGCATTTGAACAACTAAAGGTTATTATCCTCAACCATTTCCATGACCATAAAATTGGTATTTTCTTGGGGGTTGACCTTGGAGAACCTGATCCTAGTGATTTTGTAGCCCCTCAACATATTTTTAATATCACCAATCCTTAATGTCTAGTAAGAAGTAGAGAATCCAACAAACTAGAGAGCAAAGGTGTGCAATTAATAAGATTAGGTTCATAAGTTTTAGGATAGATACATGCTTATAGAAGTGACCTAGATCCATAGATTTGATGATTAGAACACGTATCTAAATCATTTTTTTTATACCAAAGTAACAGATTTTAGTGCCATGTCATATTCACTCGCATTGATTATATAGCTAAATACCCTTTATCCTTCACATTTACCTTCCTAGCTTAGCATTTAAGTATTCAATATTTTTGAAATCATGTCTTATTTGTCATTTATTTAATCTAGGTTGATTCAGTTTTGATGTGTATATTTTGTTTGATTAGCCTAAATCAATCATTAGGAAATTTATTTTTTGTTTAAATTTTTGGTGAACTTAATTAATGTGAACCCACTCGTGCTTTCACCCCCTAGGTTTTTACCTTAGGGTTATAGTTGAACTAATTCTAGGGTATTATAGATTTTACCTTGCTATGACTATCATTTATTTTTATATTTCTAGGGCTTAATTTACATATCCTTATCACACTTTTATTAGAATTTGGATATTGCATTTTGGCACATCTCTTATCCCATTGACCCACCCTAGCTCCTTGACTAATTTCAACACATATATTTTATATTTAACCATGTTCTTATCTCTAATAACATATGACAGTTCCATCCTTGTTAGACTTGTGAATTTCTATACTTTGTATAAGAATATGATTTTGATAGAGGTGTATGTTTAAACCATGCATTATTCTTCTCCTTTATTGAATTGGTTAATGTCTATCCTCTTGTATTATGGATTCTTACCCACACATTTTGTGATGTTTTGTGATAATGTTAAGAATCTATCATGTATGTATGTATGTACGTATGTATGTATGTATGTATGTATGTATGTATATATATATGTATGTATATATATATATATATGACCTTCACCATTCTTCCTATTAATGGTATCATATCTTCTTCATGTATACATGACATTATTAGACCTTGTGATGATATATCTCTTACATGTCATGTTAGTCCTACACACATAGATTTAGATGTTTTGAACAAATTACCTTCTTTCATACATGATGATGATTATAGTGTTGATCATTTTTTATATTTCACATTGAGTATATATGGATTCTTATTAACTAGAATTTCACATAATACTAGATACATAGCTCACTCCAAAGAGAAAATAAGGAAGAATTGACACCAAAAATTTGAAACCCCCAATAATACTAATTCGGAGAGATGACATGTCCACTCAAACTGTCTCATGATGTAGTGCATGAAGGAGAAGAAATAACATTTGAAATATGCACAAGAAATTACCTACAAGTGAACAAAAAGCCAACAGGATTGAGCAAAAGGACATTGCAAAAATAAATAATCATAATCCTCAAGATTTTGGTTACATACAACACAATTGAAAGGTTCTGCAATACCTAATTTGACCAAACGGTCACTTGTCAAAGCTCTCTTTCTCATTACTAACCAAGCAAAACTGCTTGCTTTTGGTAGTACCACACTGTTCCAATAGAACGAGAATGCCCTTTGAGATTGATTGGAGTCTTCCCTATTGAGAATTTCCTTGTACCCCTGCTTGATTGAATAAGATCCATTTTTGGATGGTGCCCATATTACCCAATGCATGAAAATTGGAGGTTGTTGAAGCATTGTTTTTTATATCTTATGCCTCATTTTCTATGAGTACAACTTTAGGACTGAACACACCTAATTCTGATTATTTTTCATGTTTAAAATGAGGAGGTGGAAAATTCACATTACAGAGACTGCATAAGACATGTGCGCAGATAGAATTTTGAGGATTTTTCGTTGCCAATGCAGATCTGAATCATGCTTGCAATTAAAGTTTTATCTCTTCAATAGTCCTATGCTTGGGAATTGTGGCATCAAATGACTTTATTAAGTGAATTTTTATCCAAAGAAAACCAAAAAATGATTTGCCTCTGTATCTTCAAAGAAGCATTTTGTTCTTTGTTTTTCTATAGGGTTTCAAGCTAATCTTTGTTTGCAGACTATAGGCTAATGGAGTTTCATGTGTGCAAATAAAAAGTTCTAGTGGTGGTGTGGCCATGGGAGGAACCATTCTCTAACTGCATCGAAAGGGACCAATTATAGTTAGTGTTCAAAGTGAACTATTCATCGGTTTTGAGCTATATCAAAACAATTGTTGGGGAAGAAATTATTCATACAGACTCCCAATGAATTATCTTCCTAGAAAATATCCTCTTTGTTTTCTTTTCTAACATTCTAGACTTGGTGTAGAATTATAACACTTTAAAAGTGATAGCAAACAAGGTTGTTTTCAACCACTACTTGGAGGATGATGCCTTGTTGAGAGGAGTGCAACAATATGACTTCAATTCAGGAGATGGACTTGTTAGAGGTTTATTTCCTCGTCATTTTCTTCAAAATAAGAAAAGGTATGCAGAGGCATTACAAGGATTCATTCTGTAAAACATGCATGACTCTTCTTCTTTTCTAAACCAAGCACTCAACAAATATCACTCTGAGTTCCATTTAGAGGAAGAAGATAAGTTTAAAAGGAAATATCATGCTATTTATTTCCTCAAACTTCATGATTGTATTCGAGGGCTACAAGTTTCAGGTGGTCCACTGATTCACATAAGTAATAGACTGGTTCCTCAAGTGCCTGATATTAATATTATAGTTCATACACAAGCAATAGTAGCAAGTCAAATGTAGTTTCGTTCCCAAGGTGTACAAGATGAGAACTCAATTTTTTTTCCCTCCTAGGGGTGGCATTAAGTCTAGTTCATTTTAGTGTATGGCAGTCAGGGAGGGTTTGTAAATAGGTTCTAGATATTGTCATATATTACTCCATGTAATGCTTTAGCCAGTTTTTGTAAAAGGTTGAATATGCTCAGAGTCAATATGGGGAGTTCATATGGGAACATAGTAGCAAATATGGGTGATATTTATTATGCTTTTATAGTTGTATTAGGGGTATCAGTGGTAGATAAACACTGCTATGCAAAATTTTGAAGATACTTTTCACTGCCATGTTTGGCAATTTTGTAATCAGCTATTTAAAATTAATATAATATACAGGCATAATGCCTTTCACCAAAAAAAAAAAAAGAAGTGTAAAACAAGACACAAACGTATGATATGACAATCACTAGGACTCATTTTTTTCATCAAGGGATGCTCACTTGACAAAGATGTGAAGGAAAAACTAAGGCACTTTAAAAATCCCCATGACAATTTATAATATAGTGTATTACAAAATATGACACCATAGGATATGTGAAATCCCCAAAAAGTATACACAAGAGTGGATTTTTATCTCAATGAGTCTACAAATCCAAATAGGAAAAAATGCTAGCCCAATAAATTCATCCCATGCAAACAAAAAAATTTCAAGTGTCAAAACATCCAAGTAATCAACCACTTAATAAAATATTCCTAGGGAAAAATATGGAAAAAGTGCATGGATAGCCTAGAAGATCTTTGAAAGACCTTTCCAACTTCACAAGAAAAGTGAAAAATAGAGGAACTAGTTAAAATTAATTATGAGCTTGGGAGCCAAAAATAAACATCTAACTTTGACACTTGAGACAAAATTAACTAGAATAAAAATCTAAGAAAACCACCTACACCACTTGAAATTTTTCTCAAAACTAGCTTTCAAACAATATCTCATTTTTCAAAATCTTATATCACGCGCTCAAGTTATGCTAAAAATTAAAAGGTAGCTACTTTAAGGAAACTGAGGGTTAGGAGGGGTAGATGTGAGTTAGTTGTACAACTGATGTTAAAGCAGACAAAATATGTTGTTAAGACAAAATATTCCTAGTGATTGCCAAAAAATAACCATTTCACCTGAAAATGATGATGGTGAAGGAATATTATCTCTAACAGTCAAAAAAATCTATCACAAAAAAATTATTAGAAACACAAAAATTTCATCAAAAAATGCTAAAAAAATGAGATCATCAACGAAGTTTCAAACGTATAGGAAAAAAGCAAAGATATCTAGAAAACGTGACAAATAAAAAACACTTGCTGAAAATATACAACGAAAATGGAATGACATTGTTAGAATGTTTAAAAATGATTGTTGGTGATGAATAAATTGGTTGGTCTTCAAGCAAAGAGAAAAACTTGGAAAATAAATTGAGAGCCAAGAACAAATAGCACCAAAGAAAAAATAACACCATTAGGAGTGAAAATGTCTACCACTGGGCAAGAATAAGTTTGTTGTTGAGTAAGAAAAAAACTTGAAGCAGAAATATCCAAAAGAACCCCCAAAAAGTTCACCAAATTCACCAAAGGTGGCAAGTCGACAGAACAAGTCGAAAATCACAAAAACTCAACTCAAGATTGCTAAGAAAGCATCAAACTGAAGCCCAAATCATTAGGAGAAAATATAAACCACTATTAAAAAAATGAAACCACCATATAGATAGATGAAAACCACAAAACAAATAGAAATTCATTGTCAAGTCATTATTTGGATGAAAAAACACGTGTGTATAGAAAAATAGGTCAAAATTAATGCCCAAAATCATGGATCAGAGGAAACCAATATGCATGCTCATGAAATCATGAAAAAAATAGTACAAATAAAAAGAAATAGCAACATCTAGATAATGAAGAAGACCACTAGGAGATAAATGTTAGTCAAGAGTTGAGTGGAGGCCTGAGCACTAAAAAAAATCACCACCAAGCAAATAAAATGGCTAGAGAATGTAGTGTCGAAAAATGTCGTTGAGACATTTTCACACTTGTTTGGGCCCTCACAGAATTGAGCTTAATGATTCCTTGATTTAGTGTTGTAATGTGTTTGACACATTCACATTAGTAATGTGTTTGACATAGTCATAGGTCTTGGGCCCTTGTGAGCTAATGAACATGAATGGTACCTTGCTGAAGTGTTGTGAAGTGTTGTAACACACTTTCACACTTTTCTAAGATTTAATTAATTAACTAAACCTAATAAACCTCTTTTTAACCTTAATCCTACCTTATTTAAAGTGTTGTGGAGTGTTGTAACACACTTTCATACTTTTCTAGGGTTTTCTTAATAATTGGACTTATTTATGCTTTAATCCCTATTTTGCATCCACAAGCCTCATTTAATGCATATTTTTGAGGATAATCCTAAAACAAATCATTACCCAATCATAATTCAGGTGTTTCAAGTTGAATGGCCCCAAATTTAGTTATTTGAGACTCATTCGCCACCTTGGGAAAATAAATTCCACCTAGGTTTTTGGGTCCTGAACCTGGTTTCACACATTTCTAAGCATTTCTAAATTTGGTCCCATACATTATTCCTGATGGGACTCATTTTCCACCTTGGGCGAATGAGTCCCATGTGGCCCAAATTCAAAATCAATTCAAATTTTTGGAGGGATTTTATCCTCCTAGATTTGATGTTGGCTTGTAGTGTTGTAATTTTAGGAATTCTTGCATAATTAATTATAAATACAATTTTATTTCACTCATTTTACACCTAGCAAGTTGAATGAGCATCCTCATAGAAAATTTGAGTTCACAATCTAGCATTCAAGCATTCACAAGAGCATTCAAGAGTCTTCAAGGGCATATTATCAAGCATTTTAGAGCAACATTCAAGCATCAATCATCATGTCAAGGACTTCATGCATCATGTTTGTTTTTGAGCTAACAATTGTGATGTAGGGTTTCATGATTCAAGCAAGCGTTCAATTCAAAATTTATCACCTTCAAGCAATAGTCAAGATCTACATCCATAGGAGCCATTGCATACATGTTTGCAGCATCTTATTGATAGGGTTTGGTGAGTTGCAACATCATATTTTGTTCATTCATCATTCTCCATTTCTATTTCAAGGTTTGATTACCAAAATGGGGTTTGACCAAGGAAAACCCCTATCCACTAACAAAACAACATTTTTTCCCTCTCTTTAGTGTGTGATTTTTAGATTTAGATTAGAGAAAAATTGAAGAGAAAGATTGGAGAAAGTTTTTAAAGTGCATAAAGTTGTCAAAGTTGTCATCAAGCATTGGAGAACATTGGAGAACAACTACAGGTTGATTTACAGATATTCGGATCCAAAAACTTGTAGAAGCAAATTGAGCAGACTAAGAAGAACAGATTTAGAAACTGAAGTTCTAGAAAACCCTAACTGGAGAGATTCGCCACTTCTGGCGAATGTGTCCTAGTTTTGGTCAAAAATCAAGTTTTTGCAGATTCAAATACCCATTAGGAAAATTCTTGTTCCCGCACAGAAACCCAAATTCTGGATTGATTCGCCCAGCTTGGCGAATGAGTCCCACTCAGCATTAAAGGAAAAAATTTGAGTGTTTCAAACCTCCTTCCAACCATCTCCATATTTCTAGGTGTACACATTCCTTTTTGTAGTTTTATGTCGTGTTTCATTTACATTTCTAGGTCATTTAGTTAAGGCTTGCATTGAATTAGGGTTTAGTATTACAACTTGCATTTCATTTTATCTTTCCAAGTTCTTACTTGGTGTTGAACCCCTCATTAGTTTATATTCAACCCCTAGGACAACCCTCTTGCAAGATCTCTTTCTCCTTTGCATTGAGATCTCAAGGGTTTGTTCTTGAATGAAAGAGAGTGAAGATTGTCCTTCTAGGTTCTAAACTCTAGAAAAGCATATAATTTTCCACCTTTCATTTTGGTGAACCTACATTTAGAACATCATAATTCTGATTTGGAGTGCATTATCATCCTAGAGCTTGCTTGCATTAACATTGCATTAGGTTTTACATTAGTTAATTGGCATTCTAGGGTTTCTAATCTTGCATTAGTGAAAGTTCATATAGCTTGCATTTTTGCATCTCATTTCACTAAAAATCAAACAAAATCTACATTTGCACTTCGTTTCCAAATCATACAACATAAAAAGCATAAAAATCAAGTGAAAATTTCTAAAATTTTTGAAAAAAATCCCTATTGGAACTCATTCACCACCTTGGGAAAATCAGTCCTTGTGTAGATTTTGCATTGCATTTTTTAGCATTTAAATCTTTGTTTCTGATTTTTTTTTTGTTATTTATAGCTTTCTGCTTCAGTTTACAATTTTTTTTATAGTCATTTCATTGTTATCAACTTATATTGTATTTGCATTTAGTAGCCCTTGTATGCATATTTGATTTCCTATTGTTAATACTCTAGTGAGACGAAGTCCAAGACTCATGTCATCCCATGATAGCACAATCATTGTGGATCTTGGGTTGTCTAGCTCTTTCACTCCTAGTATTGACACTAGCACACTACATATGGATCATACTCTTAACAACTCTTTACCTTCAAGTAGTGTGATGCATGCTCAAATAAAGACTGATAGTATTCTACAAGAAAAAATAATTCACATTCATGAAGATTTAGCAAACCTCCAACATCAAGTGCAAAATGACAACATTTCAACTACTACCATCCCTACTATAGATAGCATTCATCGCATGCTTGAAAGTGAAGATGGACTTGACCTTATGCAAAACATGTTTCAAATCTTTGGAAAACACCTCACTTTAACCACTAGTTGTCCTTTACCTACAAGCAATGTCACAAGCCCAAGAGGAACTCAAATTCCTCCTCTTACAACAATTGCCTCAATACCTACCTATACCAACCCTCAAGTCACAACAACAATGCAACCAACTAGTAATGTGATTCCTTCCTTGGGTATTTTTGCTAGCATCCCTAGTTCTTATGTGGTATCGCACATCATATCTCCTACCACTTTAGCACCTATAAGCATTCCATTCACTTTTCCTTCAAACACATACATCCCTTCACCTTTTTCACTTCCATCTCATAACACAAGCAATGACCCTCTCATAAATCAACTCTTCCAAACCGTTTCATCCCTTCAAAAACAAATTTCCACTATCAACCAAAATCAAAATGGCCCACCTAGATACTATGTCAAAAGCATTCCATTATCCTTAGAGATATTGTGAACACCGATGCCACGAGGTGTAGAGGTACCTAGATTCAAGAAATATGGAGGAAACGGGTTAATGCTTATACCGCCTTATGTAGTGACTTTGTTCTTGATGATAAACTCATGGCTAAGCTTTTCCCTAGGTCACCGAAAGATACATCCTTGGAATGGTTTTCTTCTTTACCGAACAACTCAATTCGTTCATTCAATGGAATTTTTGAAGCATTTGTTAACCATTTCCAAGTGCATATGACCCCTAATATGACCTTGAATGATTTGATGAGATGCAAGAAAAAAGAAGATGAAAATATAACTGAATTTATCTCACGCTATCAATCGCTTTATTCCCAAATCGATGTCAAGGTTCCCGATCCTCACCTTCAAAATATGTTCATAGAAAATTTGCAAAGCAAGATGCAAGGAAAGCTTACCATGATGAAA
This sequence comes from Sequoia sempervirens, assembly GCA_007258455.2. NCBI lineage: Eukaryota > Viridiplantae > Streptophyta > Pinopsida > Cupressales > Cupressaceae > Sequoia > Sequoia sempervirens. Next base: position 13,549,378 of record VDFB02000019.1, read on the forward strand.
TTTCCCTCTTTTATGCACTTGTGTACTGCCCTATGTGATTATAAAAATTTAGTTAGTAGTCGAGATACAAAGTCCACTTCTAGCCATACTGAGAAATCCAAGCCTACAGACCAAAAAAACTCCCAAAATTTTAGAAACCAAAATAAAGGATTCCTTCAATTTAATCCACCTCAACAAAAAACTTAGAATGCCAATAACCAAGTAGTTGTTGTTAAGGCCGTGATACCCTTTAGCTGTGGGGACTCGAAAAGACAATTCACTCCCTTACCCAACACCCTTCATAACACAATGTCCCAACTTTTAGAACATCAGATGATTACCTTGCCTCTTGTTAAAACACCTGATCCTAATAAGCCTTTACCCATGAACTTCAGATCAAACGCTTATTGCCATTATCACTGAAAAAATGGACATGATACAAAACATTGTAAGCGTCTCAAACATCTTGTGTAGGACCTCATTGATTTGGTTGTCTTTCCATTGGAGGTGTTAATGATCAAGGAAATAAATATGTTGCCCCTCCCAGCCAAAACTTACAAATCTTTACCAACCCCATGCCAAAACATAATATTTCATTTGTCAAAACTATTAAAACTACAAAGACTGATGTAATGAATGTTGATACGGATGATGAGAACATAGATACAATTCAACAAAATCCTATAGATAATGATAAAAAATAACAAAATCATTTCAATGGTTTGGTTGCATTGGTTGAAACTCAACATTGTAAGGGCCGAACTAAAAATCCTCTTGACATTGCTTTCTCTTCTAAAGATATACTTAAACATGCACCTAATGGTCCTCTTAACATAGCCAACTATATCTATGACAAGCCCACTAATAGGATACTAATAGATCCTGTCTGTGGAGAGAACATGATCACTGAGGAATTCTTACTTTTTCATGAACTCTATCAAGATATATACGATAAACTAAAATCATGGATCTAAACACATAATGGTTTCACTTGCCCTATAATGGGATTGATCACCTTACCATTGCAATAGGACAAAAAACATTAGATATCTCAGTCTCCATCATCCCACAGTCAGACCAATTTCGTGTGAAGCTAGGCTATCCATGGCTTCACTCCATGAATGTATTCCATTTGTTTGTGCATAAATGTTTAAAGTTTCCCTTTGACAATGAAGTTTTCATCATCCATCATAGCGGGTTTAATTTGTTGTCCACCAAAGGTAACTTTTCCTTATATTTCTTTTGGCCTGAGCCTATGGAACCTATAAAACCATGAAAAGACATATTTTTCCTCTATTATCAATAATTCAAGGCAAAGAAAATAGTAGAACTATCCCTCCAAAACATGTCCCCACCTGCCACCGAACCTACCATCCTTGATGAAACCATGATTGAGAAACCTTTTCCTATTTCCTATAAATGACCAAGAGACAATGAAAACGATCCTGTCACATCTCCTAGAATAAAAAAAGTTTACAAAGTCAAAGAGAAAGTGGTTGAACAACCTCTCATGGTTCCTTTTGTTCCTCCCTTTAAGGAAGAAAAGAAACCTATGGTTGATCAATCTACTCCTACACAAATGCCACTTGAAAACCAAACTAAAAGAAATAGAGGTGCTAGAAGCGTAGGCATAGACGTCGTGCCCTTTCCCGTAGGTTGCACAAAGAATTAAAAAAATAAAATCAAAATCCAAACTTGATTGAAGCAATGCATGATGAGTCTACCCCCTCCCCAAAACAAAAAGATCCCATAATGCAACCACAACAAGAGTTGAACCCTTCCTTGGAATTATCATTTGACCTCCTATTGTGATTAATTTAGATGATGATGAGGAAGTTGCTAAAATTGATGAAGAGGTTCATAATGAATTGAATACATTATTTTTCTCTTTCACAAGCTTAAACGATAATTCTCCTAAGAATAGTGTTAAACTTGATGATGGCCCTAGTTCAACACTTGCTATTGTCACTTTGGCTAGTTGTCCACCTTCAGTATACAATAAACACGATTGGGATGCAGAAGACCTACTCATAGGTTGACTCGCATGTGCCTTACTAGTCTTTTACATTATTTCTTTTTCATTTTCTTTTGTATGATTGTATGTATGTGATGTGATCCCCCATGACGTTTTGTTTGATGTTCTCTCTCTCTTTGTGGAATTCCTTTATTTGTACCTTCATTCATCTCTATGATGTACATCTTTTTGTTGTTATCTTTTGTCTTGTGTCTCCCTTTTGTGGATGATGTAAGGCATCAAGACATTCATGTCTCTTTCATGTTGAACCAAAATATTTTCTTTTCCTTTATATTTCCATTTGTCTTGTGTTTTCCTTTTGGGGATGACGCAAGGTGTTGAGAAATTCATGTATCTTCCATGTTGACCCAAAAATATTTTCTTTTCCTTTATCTTTCTATGTGTCTTGTGTTTTCCTTTTGGGGATGATGCAAGGTGTTGAGAAATTCATGTTTCTTCCATGTTGACCCGAAAGGATTCTTCTTTGTTTTCACTCTCTTTGTGTCATTATGTCAGTTTTATGTGTACTTGGGGAATGATGACAGTTTCAAGCTCTCTAGAAAACATTGTAGCAAGAGCATACTAACCCCAAATCCATAGATCCCTTGTATGTTTGGATTTTCATTTTTGGGGGAACCCTTTTTGCTTTTTCTTGTGTATGAAGTAGCTTTATTTGGAAACATATGACTTGGAATAGGGATTTCTAGGTTAGCTCGCATGTCCTTTTATTATTGTTATCAATTAATATTTGCTACTTTAAAGTAATTTCTCATAGCGTGGTGTTTAACAATTTCTTTAAAGTGTTTGAAATAGGATGCCATTTAATTGTAATCCTAAACATTATTTATTTCATGTATCTCCTAAGTCCTTGGAATGTGTTCATCAACACTAGGATTAGGAAGAGATTAATATTTGATGAAATGATCATGTTAATTGACATTTGTAATTAATTCTAAATGTTAGGAGCATGTGAGGGCATCCATTTTGAGTTCCTAAATAATAGGGGCACATGGGGCACCCACATGGTAGGTGACACTCAACTTGAGTTCAATTAACTATTCAGAGTAATAGATAACACTTATGAATGCATGTAAAGATCCTAGGAGTTAGGGTTTGATGTTTGCATGCATGAAGTTCAATTCAGTTCAGTTCAGTTATCTTCAGTTAGTTTTAATTGAATGCTAGTTGACTTCAATTAACTTGGAATACATGGCTAATGACTTGGGTTGCATGAAAGATAACAGGGAATACCTTTAGTTAACAGGAGATGACCATTCTTGCATGAATGGTGTTGAGAAATGTTTCAGTTAACAAGAAATGACTTGGACCCAACTTGGGTTCCCAAGTTGGCTTCTTGGAATTAACTCCTTTGCATGTTGAGATATTTAAGAAGGCTAAGTTAAGTGGGACTTCTCTTGGGCACCTACTTTGAGGATGAAGCCTTGAAGATATTTACAGAATGAAGGTTGAGTTGCTACTTCAGTTTGGGATGCGAAAATGCATGAAGATGAGAATTTGACATTGTTCTTCACGACATAACTCTACTTGCAAGAGATAGGCGTACCTTTTAGGGATAGGGATTAAGCATTGTAATTGTAACTCATGTTGAATTTAAAAAGTTTCTTAATGCCTATTTATCTCAAGCAAGTTGAATAAAGTTATTATCAATTTTATTTTAGGTTGTGACGAAGTTTTGGTGAAGGAAAAAGAGGCATTATCAAGCAAGAATTGGACCTATTGTAATCTACTTCAGAGATTGAATAATAGATTAATTCTTGGTGGATTTTTTTCCCGAAAGGGTTTCTCCATGGTATATTCTTGTGTAATCTTTCTAATATCCTTTCTACTTCTTCTATCAACTTTTGTCTACATTCTACAAACAGTAAAATGGATTAATCAGATAATCACCCACAAAGAATCTGTAACAAAGGAAAAGCATATTTAGATCAGCAATATTAAAGTTTTACAAAGTATTAAGCTAAGAAAATAGATCAATTTTCATCATTTGGTATCAAAGTCGAGGTTGGGTAGAGTATTGGGATTCCTTTATCTTAAAGATTGAAGGATTTATTGGCTTAGTGGGAGCTTTTATTATTTTGGTTATTTGTTGATTTTGGAAATAAGTTTTTGTTACAATGAATTCTCGTTTAGATATTGAAAGGTTCAATGGATCTAACTATGAAATGTGGAAATTAAAAATGGAATATCTTCTTGAAGAAAGAGATCAGTGGTTACCTGTTAATAATGAGACAAAAACACGTACAACTAAATTCAGATGAGGATTGGGCTAAGTTAGATAAAAAGGCAAGAGGAACAATTAGATTATGTCTTGTTGATGTTGTTCTCTTGAATGTTTTAGATGAAAATATTGCATATAAATTGTGGAAGAGAATAGGTGATATTTATCAAACTAAAAGTCTCACCAATAATTTATATCTTAAAAGGTAGTTGTACTCTTTAAAAATGAAAGATGGTGATTTTTTAGCACAACATTTAAATGCTTTCAATTTTATTCTCAATTAGTTAGCATCTATAGATGTAAAGCTAGAAGATGAGGATAAATGCATTTTATTACTTTGTTCTTTACCAGAGTCTTGGTAAAATCTAATTGTTGCAATAAGTGGTAATGGTGTAGATCCAAAGATGGACAATATCATTCCTACTCTCCTATTAGAGGAGATGAGGATGAAGTCTAAAAATGGCTCCCAAGATGCCTTGTTTGTAAGAGGTAGGCCTAAAGAGAAGGAATCTAAGGCAGAAAAGAAAGGAAAGGGTGAGTCTAAAGGATAGTCTAAAACCCCTGGTTAGAGTAAGGTAAAGTGCTAGAATTGTGGAAAACTTGGACATATTAAAAAGGATTGTAAGAGCAAGAAAAAGAGTTCTAATGCTTCTACAGAGAAATCCACTAATGATAGTAATGATGCATTAGTCATTTCTTCTAATACTATTGTTGATAACTCTTGGCTTATTGATTCAGGTTGCTCCTATCATATGTCTCCCAACAAGGAGTGGTTCTCTAAGTATATTGCATATGATGGAGGAGGTTTCTTCTGTTGATACAACAACACAACAAAGGTTGTTGGAAAAGGAGAGGTAAAGTTTTGTTTCAGTGATGGTAGGGTTAAGACCCTTAATGATGTTTTTCATATTCTAGGACTTGCTAGAAATCTACTTTTTGTCTCTAAGTTCAATGATTTTGGAATGCATGTGACATTTGACAAAGGTGGTTGCAGATTGGTGAAAGGGAATATGGTGGTTGCTAAAGGATCTCGGATTGGGACTTTGTTTAAGCTGAATACCTCCAATGTAAATATTTTATCCAATGTAACTGAAGCTGAAAATACATGTATGTTATGACACCATAGATTGGGCCATATAGGTGAAAAAGGTCTTAGGACCATTCTTAATAAAAATTTGGTTGATGGTATTCCTAATTATAATATTAAAAAAATGACATTTGTGAGCACTGTGTGTTTGGAAAGCAATCTAGATCTAAATTCCCTACTGGTACAAATAAAGGTAAAAGATTATTAGAGATTATTCATTTAGATGTAATGGGCCCTTTGGATATTGACTCTATTGGAAAATCTAGATACTATGTCACATTTATTGATGATGTCTCAAGATACACTTAGATATATTTTATACATAACAAATCTGATGTGTTTAATAAGTTGAAGGAATTTAAGGCTTTGGTTGAGAAACAATCAGATCATAAGATAAAAGTGTTGAGATCAAATAATGGTGGTGAGTATTGTTCTAGGGAATTTGATGACTATTGTTAGCATGTAGGAATAATGAGACAAAAAAATAATCCATATACACCTCAACAAAATGGAGTAGCAGAAAGGATGAACCAAACCTTAATGGAAAGAGCTAGAAGTATGTTAAGTAGTGCTAATCTAGATCGGTCCCTATGGGCTAAGATGGTATGTACTTCTTGTTATGTAATCAATAGATCCCCTAGTTCATCTATTGAAGATAAAACTACTTATGAAATGTGGTTAGGAAAGAAGCCTAGTGTTGCACATTTAAGGATATTTGGTTGTGAGGATTTTCTTCATGTGCCTCAAGAAAAGTGATTAAATTGGATCCTAAAGCACAAAAATGCATATTCATAGGTTATGGTGAAAATGTAAAAGGATACAAGCTTTGGAATCCACTAACACAGAAAAGTTTCTTTATCTAGAGATGTAATTTTCAGGGAATTTAGAGCTTATTCAGGAGAACAACCAAAGGAAAAGGATACTTCTAGAATAGTGCATTTTGAGATAAATAACCAAAAGCAACAAGATGCACATATTAAAGAACAATTGAATGGATTGGAAGGGGAGAGTTCAAAGAGTTCTTCTAAAATAGATGCTCAAGATGAGCATATTGAGGAACAAGTAGAAACCCCTTTGAGAAGATCCACAAGACAACGAAATCCCATTGATAGGTATAGCCCACCTAATTTTCATTGTATTTTTTCTTTAATGAGTACTAATGATGAACCCAGTTCTTACAAGGAAGCTTTGTCTTCAGACGAACACAAGCTTTGGTCACAAGCTATGCATGAGGAAATGGAATCCTTAGAAACTAGTGACACTTGGGATCTTGAGATTTTTCCCAAAGGAAGAAAGTCCATTGGTTGTAAATGGATCTTTAAAAAGAATATTGGAGTAGATGGTAATCTCGAAAGGTATAAGGCTAGATTAGTAGCCAAGGGCTACTCCCAGAGAGAGGGAGTTCACTTTAATGAAATCTTCTCTCCTGTTGCTAAACTAACTTCTATTAGATTCTTTTTGTCAATTGGTGCTGCTTATGATTTTGAAATTGAGAAAATGGATGTGAAAACTGCATTTTTGCATGGGAGTCTTGATGAGGAGATTTATATGAAGCAACCTGATGGTTTTGTTGTAAAAGGAAAAGAAAAATTGGTTTTTAGGTTAAAGAGATCTTTATATGGATTGAAACAGTCACCCAGAATGTGGTACCAGAAGTTTGATGCTTTTGCATTGAAAATTGGTTATGTTAGGAGTGAGGAAGATCATTGTGTTTACATAAAAGTTATTGATGATCAGCTTTTAATTATTATCTTGTATGTTAATGACATGTTGTTTATTGGTAACAACAAGGTAATTATCAAAGAATTGAAAGCACAACTCTCAAGCACATTTGAGATGAAAGATCTAGGGGTTGCAAAATATATCCTTGGTATGGAGATCAGTAGAGATAGAGGTAAAAGAAAGCTTTGCTTAAGTCAGAGCAATTATGTTGATACTATTTTGAAATGGTTTAACATGCAGGACAGTAAATTAGTTAATATTCCTTTACCAGTTGGAATGAAGTTAAGTTTAGACATGAGTCCTAAATCTGATTTTGATTATGAGGAAATTTCTGAAATTCCATATGCTAGCGCAATTGGTATTTTAATGTATGCACTAGTTTGTACGAGACCAGATATAGCCCAAGCAGTGGGAATTCTTAGTAGGTTTATGTCTAACCCTGGTAAAGAACATTGGACTTATGTTAAGAGGGTGTTTAGATATTTACGAGGGACTTCTAATTATTGTTTAGTTTATCATGGTTCTAATAACATTGATATTATGCATAGATCATTGGACATGCGGGGTTTTGTTGATTTAGATTGGGTAGGAGATATGGATAGTTGAAGGTCAACAAGTGGTTATGTATACACTTTGTTTTGAGTTGTGGTTAGTTGGACGAGTAAGAGGCATCCCACGGTTTCTTTTTCTACCACAGAAGTAGACTACATGGCTGCCACACATGCCTCTAAAGAGGCAGTTTGGTTATAGAGACTTGGGAAAGGTATTGGTTTTAATTGCAAGCAAGTTAGGCTTGAATGTGATAGTCAGAGTGTTATTTGTTTAGCCAAAAATCCTATGTATCATGCTCATACTAAACATGTAGATGTTCAGTATCACTTTATGTGAGAAATGGTTGAAAGTGGAAAGGTATCAATTGAAAAGGTTGACATTTTGATTAATGTTGCAGATTATCTTACGAAGCTAGTTCCTACAGATAAGTTATCGTGGTGCAGGAAGGCCATTGGCCTTGAGTCCTGTACTTGATTTAAAATTATTATTCCTTGTTTAGAATAATTGTAATGTATAATGTAAAGTGGGAGAATGTTGGAAATAGGGTTCCATTTAATTGCAATACTAAACATTATTTATTTCATGTATCTCCTAAGTCCTTGGAATTTGTTCATCAACACTAGGATTAGGAAGAGATTAATATTTGATGAAATAATCATGTTAATTGACATTTGTAATTAATTCTAAATGTTAGGAGCATGTGAGGGCATCCATTTTGAGTTCCTAAATAATAGGGGCACATGGGGCGCCCACATGGTAGGTGACACTCACCTTGAGTTTAGTTAACTATTCAGAGTAAGAGATAACACTTCTGAATGCATGTAAAGATCCTAGGAGTTAGGGTTTGATGTTTTCATGCATGAAGTTAAGTTTAGTTCAGTTATGGTTCAATTATATGGTTCAATTATCTTCAATTAGTTTTAGTTGAATGCTAGATGACTTCAGTTAACTTGGAATGCATGGCTAATGACTTGAGTTGCATGACAAATAACAGTGACTACCTTCAGTTAATAGGAGATGACCATTCTTGCATGAATCACTAGTAGAATTTAGAAAATAAATGACTACGTGACTAAAACTTTTAGTCACGTGACTAACACTAGTATAATCTTGAAAATAAATGACTAATTTGGTCATTTATAAGTGACTAATTTGGTCATTTATAAGTGACTAATTTGGTCATTGGGTAAAATCACAACTAAATGACTAAATAAATGACTAATATCGAACAAATAAAAATGACTAAATAAATAACTAAATAAATGTGCTCATTATTAAAATATTGGCCATAATTTTAATTTTAGTGTGAGAATTATGTTAGAGTTAGGGGTGGAATTATGGTTAGGGTTAGGGTTTGGATTATAATTTTAATAGGTTTCAGGTTAGGAATAAGGCTTTGGTTAGTGTTAAGGGTAGGTTTGGAAATACTATTAAGCCCTAATCAAAATTGGACCTTAGTTATATCCTAACCCTAACCCTAACCCTAACAAAACCCTAAGCCTAATTGAAGAAACCCTAAATCTAACACTAATCATGACCTTAAGTGAACACTAACCTTAATTGAATTGTAACCTTAACCCTAATTAATTAATCATAAACCTAATTCAACCCTAACCCTAACCCTACCCCTAACCCTAATAGTAAACCTAATTAAACTATATACCTAACCCTGATTAAACCCTAAGTATAATCCTATTTGAACCCTAACCCTAACTAAACCCAAACCATAACCCAAACCCTAATTGACCCTTAACCCTAATGCTAACTCTAAGATTTATTTTAAAACCCTAAACCTAATTAACTTTAACCCTAATGCTAACCCCAAGATTTATCCTAGAACCCTAATTAAACCCTACCCTAATTGAATTTTAATCTTAAGATTAAACGTAACCCTAATCATAACCCTAATTGAACTTTAACCCTAAGCTTTATCCTAATTCTAACCCTAATTGCAAAATGCTAATGTAATATGCTAACCCTAATTAAATCCTAACCCAAATTGCACTCTAACCCTAATTAAACCTTGATTGAATGCTAACCCTAATTGAACCCTAAATCTAATCCTATCTCTAACCCTAATAGAACTCAAATTCTAATTGTGACTTTAATTCATTTCTAATCCTATTTGAACCCTAACCCTAATTGAATCCTAACATTTATCATAATAAAATCTAATTGAACATATTTAATCCTTTTCTAACCCTAATCATGATAAGAATAATTGAATCATAGTCATAACCATAATTCAATATTAATTAAACCCTAATTGTAACATAACCCTAATATTAGTTAACCCCCTAATTGCACCCCTCATAATAATCTTGATCATAACCTTATATGAAACCTAATTGTAACCCGTAGCGCAAGCTTAATTGTAGAACAGTAACCCAAAACTTAATTAACCCTAATTATAACCTTAAGTGAATAGTAACCCTATATGAATTGTAACCTTAACCCTAATTTAATCCTAAACCTAATTCAACCCTAACCCTAACCCTACCCCTAACCCAAATTGTACCCTAACCCTAACCCTAATAGTAACCCTAATTGAAATATATACCTAACCCTAATTAAACCCTAACTAAAGTCCTAATCGACCCCTAACCCTAATTGTATCGTAACCCTAATTGAGTTGAAACCATAGTTGGATCATAACTCTAATTGAGTTGTAACTTTGATTGTACTCTTCTTTGAACTATAACCCTAACCCCAAGGTTTATAATAAAACCTAACCCTAATTAAACCCTTACCCAGACATAAAATGGAGAGGGAGATATAGATAATTAAGATACAGAGAGGTGAATAGAGAAAAAATAAACTAAACTCATGTAATAAATTTACTATTACAAATATATAATTTTGTCTAATGAAAAATTATATTTAAAATATATATTTATTGAGTGAATACTAATTGAGACCTTTGTTACATAAACATCATTTGCTAAATGACCTACCAATTGACCTCATGTACTACACATATGTCTAAAAAAATACACCAAAATTTTCTCTAATTGACATTTCTTACCTCTTCGGCGTACCTATTGCACACCAAGGTGCAATTGCTAGTAATATATATATATATATATATATATATATTTAACATGTCAAAATGTGCTCATTATTAAAATGGCCATAATTTTCATTTTAATAAACGTACTCTAAAACCTTCCTCAAGACCTTATTTTCAATGCCCGCCAAAATGGAGAAGTGAGTCGTATAGCCTACTAAAATGGCCATAATTTTCATTTTAATAAACATACTTTAAAACCTTCCTCAAGAATTCATTTTCAATGCTTGCCAAAATGGAGAAGTGAAAGCCCCTGATTTTGGATTGCAAAAGACCCACAGTGAAGTAGTCCCTGTCACATTCAAAATCCCAATGAAGTTGTAAGCAGTAGTAGAATATACTTACATTGTAGCAATAGCTTACCTCTTAATACAGATTTGCATAAGTGGGAACTGAATGTAGACACCAATAAAATATACAACACCACAAGCAAGAAGCAGGTAGCTTGCAATGTCCTAAAAAAGAGCCAATATTTATTTCTCTCCTTTAGAATTAGATAGAGCTTTCGTCATTACAACAACACTGCATGTAGAAAACATAATCATTTAAAATCAATTCACTGTTGTTTACAAATATTGTGGTGTAGGATCATGCATCTAGATCATCACTAAAAATGTAAATCCAAACTAAAAAACATACTGAAGAAGCCACATTTCCCTTTTCTCAACTTGCCAATTACTGTTGATTTAGTATGTAGATAGATTATAGCTATTGGATCCCAACTCTAATATGATTCCCATGGCATGTACTACCCTAGAAAGAATACTATAGTTAAAAAGATGAAATTATGGATAAATGGTGGGATAGCCCCAATTATTTAATTGATAAGTCATTTTGAATTGGAATGATGTGAGTTGGAATTCTAACTTGGGCACTAAATTTAATTGATAAGTCAAACTTGGGAGAAAAAAACTCCATCTTGTAGCAACCTTGAATCCCAAACTTGTACTCAAACTCGAATAGGAAAGTTAGGTTACAATCTATTAAGAGACATTTTTTGTCTAAATGACCTTGGTACTTTGGAAAATTTCATTATATAAGGGCTTGGTTTGGTTAGTTAATGGTTGAGTGATTTATAGTTATATGCCAAATCCTTATATTGGCATGGAGGTTAGCTTTTGATAAATAGCTGCACTTTGTAGAGGCTCCAACTCTGGCTATATTGCACATTTTTCTTAGACTTAACATTCTCCATAAAATAATTATGTAGTATTCCTTATTAAAAGAAACATTTGATTGGAAAGCATTGTCTTCATTGAAGAAAATGGTATAACTTATATGTTTCTTGTCCCCTAATTCTTCTTCAAATGAATAACTCAATGATTTTATTATTGAATTTACCTTGCACACTTATATGTTGGAGTTCATTACTTCTCTACTTATGGGCTCTCCAACATTCCTCACTCATAGCACAAGTCTTAGAGCCAAGCTCACATTTGCAAATTTTACTACCAACAATTCCTTAGGCTTGAATGTGAGGAGAGGTTCTAGGGGGAATTGTCTACCTCCTAGGATTGTCCCCCTCTTCAATCAACTCTTTAATTGCTTTTGGAAATTCTTTAAGAACCCCTTTTTTATTAATATATGTGGACCTGAATTTTGGGTTGAATATAATCAAAATATATACAATTTACAATAAACAAAGGAAGTTTAAAGTTGTACAAAGATATCCATACATAGAAAAATAGGGTAACTATTGATGTGAGACTATGTGTCACATATATTTATTGAGATGTGCATAATTTAAGTACTAGCATAAGAAACATGAAATGGTGCTTATAAAGATTATATCTAGTAGACTAGATCATATCAATTGAGATCCATTGGTCAACTTTGTTTATTATCTTCCTTCTAATTCTCAAGGTTACTAAAAGTTATAGTCTTAGTTTGTGTATAGTCTCTTTTTCTCTCATTTTCTTTTTAGTTTGTATTTTCTTGAGGTTTCAAGCATAGTTTGCATATTGGCATAAAAAAAATCAAATGATGCTTCTAAAAACTTAAGATTAGATCTACCAAACAAGATCATTTCAATTGAGATCCATTGGTCAAATTTGTTTAGTATCTTCCTCCTATTTCTCACATGGTTTCTGAAAATTGTGGTCTCTTTTTCTCTCATTTTCTTTTTGGCTTGTAGTTTCTCAAGGTTTCACATTATGCACTTAATGTTGAAGATAATGGTAGGTAGTTAATGGTTACTATCTAGTTGTTTATAAAGTACATTGTATAATGTCTTCATTTGACTTTTGAACTACATATTCCAACTTGCCAACTTCTTTGTGTCATATTCTAATACTCAGCTATTGATGTTTCATAGGAGCCACACCTAAGGGTGTACTTAGGGTTATGGGTGTTCAAGATCTCACTATCTATCATGTAAAAAACCATTTGCAGGTGTAGATTTTTACTTTTTTAAATGGTCTCATTTTATATTTACTTAATTTTATCATTTTTAAGCTTTTGTGTCCACATTACTGGAATATTAGTGCTAGTCCAAAAATACCGACTTGCAAAATATGTGCCTTAGTGTCGAGAAGGTATATTTATATTTAATGGGCACATTGATAATTACTTTATTTTGGTCAAGATAATATTTTGGTGTAGGAGCACCATTGGAAACCATGTTTTCATCATGTAAATTCTTGAAAGAATGATCAAGTTTCATGTCTTGACCTTGTAATAAGGTTAAATAAGTTATTTTGTGCATATTTAGGTCATTATGAGGTCACTTGGTGTTTATTAGGTCCAAAGAGTGCAAAAAGTGCAAAAAAGGTTGTCATAAAAGTTGTAAAACTGCAAAAGGAAAACTTAGGACCTAATGAAAAGTCATTTGATAGTTAAAAATCAGTTAGAAATTGAAGAGACAGTTTGGAATGCCTTTAAAAAATGTTTTTCTATGCATTTGTACATGTGGGTGATTGTATACCTAAGTTGGAATGAATAAAGGCTCTGTTTTTCTGCATATTTCTTTAGAAAATCACTATTTTTTGCAAGTGTATGGATTTTTACGGCCTCTTACATGTGCCTAAGTGTTTGGAAATGTTAAGAGGTTCAATCACCTTCCCAATGGACTTGGTTTCATGCATTTTGGTGATCTTTTGAGTTAGATATCAACATTTCTCTCTTAACAGTCTAAAACCCTTACTAGGGTTAAAAATGAATTATGTCAATTTTGTTTCTCTTTATTCTATTGTCAAAATCATCTGGTCTTTGGTGTCACTATTCTTCTATATATAAAATCTCATATTCAAATGGTTTTGGTTCAATGTTATATGATTTGAGGCGTTATAGATTGAATTCCTGACTATAATTTCTGAGTATATAGACTGAAACAGGGCAGTGAAGGCAGACACAACCTAGGGTTCAATAAAAGACCTCTGGAAAATGACATTTGTTGATTAATTAAGCTTTAACAAATCAATCTTGACTTGTTCAAAGCATTGATCGTGAAATTTTAGGGTTGGAGATAGCAAATACAATAAACCCTGTTTTTACCATGGCCTAATTAGGCCTAATTACCGACTGAAACAACAAGACTTGAAGTATAATTTGTGAATGTATTAATACCCAATGTTGGATATGTTTTTGGTAAGAAAAAAGGATATTCAAATGTATGATTTGTTTGGGGTTTTGATGTACATTTTGGGACAAAGTTCTAACTGATAAAGTTGGCAGACCTACAAGCTTGCAATCAGTTTATGAAGAAAGTATAATTCAAGTGAGTGGCTAGTGTTTGGGGTCTTGAGAAGTATTTGATATTGGTAATGCCAACTTTAATGGAGGTCTCTTAGGTCATGGGATGATTGTTTGTGGTTTGAACACTAAATTTTGTAGCTTTATGACTTATGGTGCCATGAATGCATAAGTGAGGACAGTCATAATAAATTGATAAGAATTGAAAGGTAGATTTTGTGTTTGTTGTTTTTGGATGAGATAAGGCTGATTAAGGTGGTTTGCGAGTTTTTTAAGGTATTGGAACTTTGATTTACAATTTTGAGTGTCTGAGCCTTGTGAAGGAAAATGTGCCTTAATTACAAGGATAGTCAAGAATATGCTTTGAGTTTTATCAAATAAGAATGAGATAATTGATTTCTTCCTTTGTGCTCTACATCATATTTAGATAATTTTTGTATTATATTTTCTATTAATTTATGTCATTGAAGTTATTTTTTGACAGTTTTCAGTATATCCTGATTTTTTTGTCTACTTTGTTTCCTTGTAACAGGAGAAAAATATGATAAGAAAAAGGCTTCTGAAGTTATACCACATATAGATGCCACATCATAAGTCTTTTTCTTTTGAATTTTTTTTAGGAGTTGTTGTACATAATCAATTAGCCTACATCATTATTAAGAGAGTTATGTAATTAGTAAATATCACTTGCTCTTGTATCTAAAACTCAAAGAACAAGAAATTTCATTACAGGATTAGCAAGAAACTCATTGCTTTGTAAGAGTAGAGTTATTGTTTCCATTGACAACCTGTCATAGCTACAACACTTGAATATAGTAGAGTGTGGAGGTTTAAATAAGCTCCCTGGTTCCATTGGCAAGTTGTCACAGTTGCAACACTTGAGCATAGAAGGGTATAAAAGTTTAAATAACCTCCTTGATTCTATTGGAAACCTATCACAACTGCAACACTTGATCATAGAAGATTGTAGAGGTTTAAATAACCTTCCTTATTCCATTGGAAACCTATCACATCTGCAGTACTTGAAAATAGTAAGTTGTAGAGGTTTAAATAACCTCCTTGATTCCATTGTCAACCTATCACAAATGTAGCACTTGAACATAATAGGAAGTTTCAAAGGTTTAAATAACCTCCTTGATTCTATTGACAATCTATTACAACTTCAACATCCAAAACTAAAATATTGGCATGGTTTAAATAACTTCCTTGATTCCATTGGCAACATGTCACAACTGCAACCTTGAACATAGAAGGGTGTGAAAATTTAAATAACGTTCCTAATTCCATTGGCAACTTGTCACAACTACAACACTTGAACATGGTAGGGTGTATAGATTTAAATAACCTCCCTCATTACATTGGAAATTTGTCACAACTGTAGCACTTGAACATAGAAATGTGTAAAAGTTTAAATAACCCCCTTGATTCTATTGGCAACCTATCACAGCTGCAAAACTTGAACATAGAAGACTGTAGAGGTTTAAATAACCTTCCTGATTCCATTGGAAACTTGTCACATCTACATCATTTAAAAATAGAAAGTTACAAAGGTTTAAATAAGCTCCCCAATTCCATTTTCAACCTCTCACAGCTGCAACACTTGAATATAATAGGAAATTTTAAAGGTTTAAATAACCTCCTTGATTCTGTTGAGAATCTATCACAACTACAACACTTAAAAATAAAATATTGTCATAGTTTAAATAACCTCCTTGATTTCATTAGCAACTTGTCACAGCTGCAACACAACACTTGAACATAAAAGGGCGTGGACATTTAAATAAGCTCCCTAATTAAATAACCTCCTTGATTCCATTAGTAACATGTCATAGTTGCAACACTTGAACATAGAAGGGTGTGGACGTTTAAATAAGCTTCTTGATTCCATTGGAAACCTATCACCACTGCAACACTTGAACATGGTAGGGTGTATATATTTAAATAGCCTCCCTGGTTCATTGGCAACTTGTCACAGCTACAACACTTGAACATAGAAGGGTGTAAAAGTTTAAATAACCTCCCTGATTCCATTGAAAATAGAATGTTAGGATGTGTTCTAGAGTGCTTCATTAATTCAAATATTTTGAGAGGTTTCTTGAAAAATCCATTTTGTGCACATTCTACAATCAATCATTTTGTGCTTCATTAATTCAAAGAATTTATAATTTTATTATTAAATTATCAATTTATTAATGTTTGTAACTTGTAAATTATTTTCATTTTTCATAATAGTTCTCTCTGTCATTTGAATCTTATGTTTTATTGATATTGTTTTAGATATGTTTTTTCTTTATCTCACTTGTTATGTAGGTCATTAGATATACTGAATCTCCTAGTCTTGAAGATATTTTTGAAACATTTAACAACATGCTTGGACAAATAAAACAAACAATTCATAGTAAGGATCCTAACTTGAGATTGCATGAGGAGTATAATGGGCCCATTGTGATGGAATGGTGGAACACTAGGAACACTGATAACTAATATTATAATGGGTGTTTAAGTTGTCATTGTTTCTTTCAATGTAACTATCGTATTTAGCTTACAATGTCTTGTGTATAGTGTAGATGAAGTAAATTGAAGTATTTTTACTATTAATTGCAGATTTTGTATTGTACATTGTAGTGAAGTGGATCTTGTATTTTTGTAACACCCCTCTTCTAATTTACCGAGTCATTTGTGTTGTTGAAACTAAATCCTATTTTTATGTGTTCTTGTATTTCCCAATCTCCACATTTGAGTTTTTATTGAAGATATTGACATCCAATTAAACAATTTTAGAGGTTTTGATCAAGACATTCATGTGGTAGCCTCAATCAAATTCCCTACAAATATCTACACATAGGCCGCATCTCTCACTACTTGCACACATTCTCTAGCCCAACCTCCTCAAAGCATCTATAAGGATTTGGAATTGATAATCCATATCCTTGCAATGCCATGAATAATCAACTACTCCGAGGAAGTAAGGGCCCTCTATACTTGTGACCATTATGTTGATGAAATTGTATTCCTTTTATTTTATCCAGTGAAAGCTCTCAATTTTTGGTGAGTTTACCTTTTATAGTATCTATTCTCATATTTCAAAGGTTACAAATCAAGAGGATGAGTTTAGTGTGGTGAATAATCATTTCCCTAGTCTGAAAACATGGTTTTATGAGTAAAGATGGAGGTTAGAGTCTAGGGTTTATAAAAATACCTTTAGAAGTGGACTTTTCATGGAATAATAAGCTTGTGCAGACCAAATAAAGAGTGATCCAAGTATTTTTTTTGAGAGTTTGGGTTTGGAGATAGAAGAAACTAAAGACCCCTGTGGTAGCCAAGGCCTAAAGAGGCATAATTCTGACTAAGATAGTCAATTTTGAATCATTTGGTCCAAAGGACCTGTACCCCACTTTGACATATGTTTTAACTAAGCCAAAAAGGTATCTAAAGGTGTGGCTAGTTTTGGGTAAATGTGTTTATCCTGGTAGAAAATCTCTAATAGACCATTTTGCAGACCTACAAGCTTTGCATTCAATTTATGTAGGAACTATGACCAAATGGGGAAACCAATGTTCTTGTGGTTTGTGATAAGTTGAATTATGTTGAGTTAACCCTAATGGAGAGGTCTCAGGTTTAGAGTTGGTATATTTTTCCTTTTATTCTAAACTTTGTATTTGTAAAAGCTATTAGAGCTCATTAAGGACAGTTTGGTGATGAGATGGTATTGTACTGATATTTGAAGGAACCTAGTCTATTTTAGTCAATCATTTTCAAGTTGTTAAAGGTGGTTTGAAGGCTTGAAAAAAGATTGGAACTTTGATTGTTGTGTGGATGTTTGATGGCTTAAGGAATTTTGTGTTTTGAGGAATAAATAATGAGTGAAAGATGAGCAAACAAACAAGGATGGTTTGTTGAAGATTGAGTTTGGTCAAACTGAGATTGTAGAAGGTATTTGTTTCTTCCTTTACTTGCATCAAAATACTCCTAAGCCTCTATTCATATGTGACCTATAGGCAACAAGAAAACACATTCACACAACCACCACAGGTTTAACTGGCATCTTAATGATATATTTTAGAGTGTCCTCAAGATAGCCAGCATGGGCAAGAAGGTCAACCATGCACATATAATGATCAATTGTAGGTGTAATGCAATACTACTTACTCATGTGATTGAAGTGTGCACAACCCTCATCCACTAAACCTCTATGGAAGCATGAACAAAGAATACAAACAAAGCTTACAATGTTAGGATATGTTTTAGAGTGCTTCATTAATTCAAATATTTTGAGAGCATCCTTGCAAAATCCATTTTGTGCATATCCTGCAATTATTGCATTCCATGAGATGACATCTCTTTGAGGCATTCCATCAAAGAGTTCACATGCCTTGTGTATGTTTCCACATTTTTCATACATGTCTAATAAAGCATTTCCAATCCAAAAAAAATCCCCCATCCATTATGCTCTGATGGATGTTCATACCCTGCTCCAAAGCTCCCATTTTGGCACAGGCAGGGAGAATGTTTTCAAAGGTTGTGGAATTTGGATTCACACCTGCTAATTGCATTTTCTTGAAAGTTTCTAAATCCTTTTCAGCTAATCCATTTTGTGCATATCCCACAATCATCGTATTCCATGAGATGGCATCTCTTTCAAGAATTATGTCAAACCATTCACATGCCTTGTCTATGCTTCCACATTTTGCATACATGTCTACTAGGGTAGTTGCAACTATGCCATCTAAAAAAATTCCTCTATTATTTATTCTTTGATGGATGTTCATACCCTGTTCCAAAGCCCCCATTTTGGTGACTCCCCAAAATACAGAGATCTAGTTCTTTCTCATGGTGCTCTCATGCCACTTCTTGCTCAATTGAATGAACGTGCTAAGCTTTCAATGTTGAGAAATGCAACATGGGATTTTTCTAATTTATGCCAAGGGAAACCACAACTAGCATTTGAACAAGTATATCAGTTCACCCGTGTCTTTCCTTGTTTTAACTTGAATAATTTTTATATTACTATTTGTTTCAAGCACTTGCTAAATTATTTTTTTCCCTCAGACAAAGCCTAATCTACCTATGCTTGAGCGGCTTATTCATTTGAATGATGAATAAGTTCTAACAAATGCTTTTTGTGCTCTGTCTTATCTCTTGAATGGGACAAATGATAAAATTCAAGCTATGATTGAGGCTTGTGTCTGTCACAGGCTTGTTGAGCTCCTACTATAAGTGTAAATAGTTATTTTTTTTATGGTAGAGATAGGTGTTCTATTTCCCTTCAATGTTAAAAAATATATTGGGTAATACTTTCCTATGCTAGTTATATATTAAATTGTAAGGCACCATATATAATGGATGGTATGACTTAAATTAATCTATTTGGATCCATGTTTGGATTGCTATACGTGTTTATAACATGCACAATTGCTTTGTTTTGGATATTTTGAAAAAATGCATGTATGTTTATGTTTACAACCATCCCTCTCCATCTGTCCTTATATTAGCTCTCCGAACAGTGGGCAATAATGTAACTGGTGATGATTTGTAGACTCAAGTATAAGTTTATATTGACATTTTCTTTAGATTTTCATATCAATAATTAATTGTTCTTTTTACAAGTGTCTGATGTTGTCATTGTAATATTTCATTGACTTATGTTATGGTGTTTCATTTAATTTAAGTACATAATCAACAATCAAGTACTTACTTTCCTATTAGCTCTCCTAATCCATAATCACAAGAAGAGTATCAAGAAGGAAGCTTGATGAACCATTTCAATCATAACCGTAGGAAATAAAGAACAAATTCAAGTCTTTCTATTTGTTATCTAGACTAGAGAAGCATTTTTGTTGAATGGTGTGAAACTAAATTATTTTAAATATTGATAATGTAATTGATTCTATCATCTATGTACATCTGGATAATAAGTTCATTTTTAGATCAATATATATGCCCTTGTAAACAATAATTCATAGCGGTTATAATGTTATATTGTTTTATATGATAACACTGTGCTAAAAGCATGAAGCCATAGATTTGTTTTGAACATTTTTCATAATCAAAGTAGATTCTTGTCGAAAAATGTATTTTCACATCCTTTTAATATTCACCTGTCTTACTTGAGAGCCACCTATGAGGGAGTTCATGCCTTATTATGTAGGCTTTGAAAGAAACATCGTCATGATTTAATCCTTTTCTTAACTGATAATGTCTTTCCTTTCAAGCTCACATAATGTCTATCTGTATCTATACTTCAAAATAAAATTCTTGATGCCATAGCCTAAAGGTGAACTGATTTTTGCAATGGAAAATACATATAGAAACTAAAGTCATAATATTATTATCTTTGGAGAACTTATGT
The DNA here is from genome assembly GCA_007258455.2 of Sequoia sempervirens. Taxonomy (NCBI): domain Eukaryota; kingdom Viridiplantae; phylum Streptophyta; class Pinopsida; order Cupressales; family Cupressaceae; genus Sequoia; species Sequoia sempervirens. Next base: position 13,570,077 of record VDFB02000019.1, read on the forward strand.
AAATGTTTCACAATCTATCGGTTTAATGCCATCCATGAGTTCATTAGATTTGCATCTGTATAATCTATGTAGATTTGCATGGGCATTGAGGTTGGTTGGTTTTCTGAATTGTTTTGATAGAGTCACCTGTTTTATATACTTCAACCCATCTGGAGCATTTTGGTTTTTGCATTGGTTGTAACTGACGATGTTCTTGTTTCCTTCTAATATTGAGAAACTACCTCATATTCTAGGGTGCTAATCTCACTGGTGCCAACTTATTAGGTGTTAATCTTGAAGGAGCAAATTTGAATGTATGAGATATGACAAAAAAGCTGTTATTTTTTGTATTTATTGCATTAATGATTAATTGATATGCTAAGTTGTTGGTTCTGGTATGGGATCAAGTATGGGTATAGGGTTCAGGTATGCTAGTACGACACTTTTTTTTCTTGGGTATAGTATGGTTGGGTACAACTGTATTATATATATTATACATAATTGAAAATTTATTTGATATATAATATAATAATAATAACATTTGAATCTATGATAGTATGATACTTCATCATTGATCAATGGTAGTGATGAAGATAATATTAAATGTCAATTGATAGTTCAAAATTTTAATATTATGTCATATATGTTCAAAACTCCAAAGTCAAGATTCAAATGAAAATCATTCCAATTACAAAATGTGAAAATAATATAGTAGAATATTTGTATTTTGGTCTTCAATCTTCTATCAAAAGCATCTAGATCAAAGTAATTGCTTGGTTCAACATGATTTGAACCACAAGCTAATGCAGTGCCACTTCCACTGGGTACATTATGTGTAGGAACCTCATCATCTTCTGCACTTTGACAAACTCTACAATAGATGCATCCAAGTTGGCACATTGAGGGGTTATATCCCAATTTTTTGTTGCCCTTTCCTTGTAATCATCTTCCTTATGTGATAGGAGATGCAAGTTGGAATAGATATAGATAAAGTTTTCTAATTTTTTGCAGCTAATGATTGAGTGGATAAAGGAGCATATACTTCAATTATGCTCAACTGAAGAACTTGCAACCCCTTGAATGAACAGGTAACATCCTTGTTTCCATAAAACATGCAACAAATACGTTCTTTCTTTTGTAACATATATATCCTATCTTTCTTTTGTAATATATCTATCCTATCAAGAAAATGTCCTCTAATTAGGTTATTAATTTGTCCAAATTAAAAAATGATTACCATATTTTGTATAGGAATTTGCAGCAATGGACTTTGTGGAAATAGAGTTCACATGCATACATGTAACTTGTGATGATTTTCTAATTGTTTATGAGTTGTTTGCACATGCTATGGTTTTGTATAACAAACTCAGTACTAATTTTAGGTTTTAGCTCAATAACAACAGGAAAATAGCCATAACAACCATTCTATTAAAAAGGAATAATTAAATCTCTCATTGTAAGCTCATGTGAGGCTTACCATGTACAATTACAATGATATACATCTCTCTACAACATCAGGAACCATGACTAAAGCTCATTGAAACTTTGCCACATAATCTTCCACTAAACCATGATGCCTCAAATGTGTCTTCTCTTTCAAATGCACCTTCAGATCCTTCCTATCAAACCTATCTATGAGTCTCTGTGAAACCACCATATGTCACATCACTATGATGTCCTAGTGTGATTACCCCATGATGTCACCACTCATGTGTTGTACCATCCAAATGAAGAATAGTGAACTCAATAGCTTCATCTTCTATTATACGGTTGAGTGAAAAATGTGTCTAGTTTTTGGACCCAAACCCATGCAATGACCTTCCCCAAGCCATTAAAAGTTGGGAGATTCAACTTACACATCATCTGCTACAAATCTCTGCTAAATTGCTGCATAGGTTGTCTTCCTAATGATCCATTTCTAGCATTATAGAATTGTACGAATGGGATTTGATGTCTAACATCCAGATAAAGTCTTGAATATGCATCTTTGGAGACATTAAAATCATTTTCTGTTGGATTCAAATATTCCTCTTCTTGTGTCAAATCAACTCTAGGCAAGAATGTAGGTTGTTTAGGTCTGGATGTTGATCTAGTTGGAGCCCTAATATTATGCATATGATTTTCAAACCCATTCTACTTTGAATTACTACCTTCTACTCCATTATTGTGTGTAGATCTGATGGAATTTCTAGAATTATTCATGTTCTACAACATTTGGAGGAGTATTTGTGTTGTTTTCTCCTACTATTTTTCCATTTATTACTGCCTTTGTGTTATTTTTGTTGTGCATGCATGAAAGCTCTCCATTCCTCATCCCAATCTGACATCTTCTTACCTCTGCCTCTTATTTGATACCCTAACTATTGTGACTCAGCTTCTAGTTTTCTTCTCTCCCTCTAAGGCCCATTGATCCCTCTAGCTTGATTGCATACACAAAACACACCCAGCAAGCTAACAAATCTACTAGCTCTCATACCAATGTAAAATACCTAGGGTTTTATTAGTTGTTTCAACAACTGCAGATTACTGGTTTGTTGTTAAAACTAACATCATAACCAATAAATTAATAACAACAACAGTTCATTATAATTCAATGAACTAGCAATATGTGCAAATAAGGTTGTAGACACAGAGAAAAGTATAGTGATAGAATATCTTATAGGAAATCAATATGATTCACAACTGATTCTAGTAAAGATTTAAACATGGTTTGTTACAATTCTTACAACTCGCTGATATACAACCACTTAGGTAGGTAAAATAATAGTAGAAGTCCTACTAGCTAGATGAGATTAGACTAGGGTTTAATGAGATACCCAACAATCTAAAAATAGAAGCTTCTTGAGTGATCTGATCACTGGCAGAGTTGTTTGCAGAGGTTAATTCTTGAAATCTAGTCTCCTGTGGTTGCTTAATGGTTGTTTCTCTCCTTTCAAAGTTCCCAGTTGGGCACATTAGGGGTAAAACACCTGATTTGGCACCAGAATTGCCAAATTGCTTGGGACTACACCTCTCAAAAATGAGTGATATCTATATTGTGTGGAAAAAATGGTGAATGCAATGTTGGTTATGGTTCCCCCATGATTTCAATTCTGATTCTAGGCACTGGGTGATCTAAGATGAATCTTCCACACTCTATTCCTCTCAATCTTCCACTTGCAAGCATAACATCATGTGAGGCTTACCATGTACAGTTAATTTTTTAGGGGCACCTTTCCACAAACCTATTGGTTATTAAAATTAAAAACTATCAAAACAAGCTCTAGTTTTCCAAATGTTTCATAGACTAATAAATTATCAAGCAGCTATCTTCCTTGATCTTCTAAATTGTACAAGATAAAGCTCAGTTTTCTAGGTCAAGGAAGTGGAAAAACACAGAGTTTGTGGTTTCGTGTCATCTTGCTAATGTGTATAGCAGTTTCAGGGAGTTTGTATGTGTAATTTACTGTATTTTTGTTCAAATATAGGTTCCAATTTTGTGGCAGAGCATGTGCCCTGAACACTACTTTTCAATATTCTGTAAATTTCATATTTTTGACCGAGTTCCTTATTGAACACAATTTGATACTTGTTTATGATGATTGACTAGATGCCCTGATGGTATAGTTTCTTCCCAGGTTTATAATCAAAGAAATTCATGCCAAATGTATATAGAGACACAGATTTGATAACTACTAGGCTGATTCAAGCAATTGTGCTTTATGCAGTTTCAATGGAAGAGTTTGGGAAGGTTCCAAAATATTATTTCATTTAAGTGATTTGATCTTGTTTGTTTGATGATTGGATAATGGTCCCATAATCTTGGTAGACTGGCATGGTGGGTTCAATATCCATATATTGATCTACTAAAAAGGTCTCTATTGTTAGCATGGGCATCTCCAACATGGAGCCTGATACCAATTAGGAGCACCATTCAACCTCACTTAGACAAATTTCACAAAAAATAGGCTTCAATCTCTCAATTCCTTCAATCCTCAAGGACTTTGAAAGTTGAGAATTTGGTGTCTGGAACATAGATCTCTTCAGGAAATGCATGGAGCCAGCTAAGAAGTGTTTGCAAGATGTGAAAATAGCTTGCTCGCTCCTGCAAGAAGATAAAACATAACCCTAACAACTAGTGCGGCAAAAGATATCAGGAAAGACTTCATCAGAGAAACATGGGCACATCGATGGGAATCATTGTGTGTGGTATCTCTGATATGGTGAAAAACAAAAGAGCACATTATTGAAGATTCTATCGGAGGGAGAAACGAATATCAGTGGGACAAAAATCTCACTTCCTTCGATACTCCGATAATAGGCACATAATTCATCGATGATCGAAGTAAATTTTGGTGGGACAAAAATCTCAATCCCTCCGATACTCTGATAAAACTTAGGCACATAATTCATTGACAAGAGAAGTAAATTTTGGTGGGACAAAAAACTCAATTTCACCGATACTCCGATAATACAAACAAATCTTACAATGTTACGATATGTTTCAGAGTGCTTCATTAATTCAAATATTTTGAGAGCATCCTTGCAAAATCCATTTTGTGCATATCCTACAATTATTGCATTCCATGAGATGACATCTCTTCGAGGAATTCCATCAAAGAGTTCACGTGCCTTGCACGTACATTTCCACATTTTGCATACATGTCTAACAGAGCATTTCCAACCATAATATTTGACAAAAATCCCCCATCTATTATGCTCTAATGGATGTTCATACCTTGCTCCAAAGCTCCCATTTTGGCGCAGGCAGGGAGGATGTTGGCATATGTTGTGGAATTTGGCTTCACACCTGCTAATTGCATTTTCTTGAAAGTTTCTAAAGCCTTTTCAGCCAGTCATTGCAGAAATGAAGTATATTGTAGCCAGTCTGTTATTCGATAATCATTAATGAAGACTTGGAACCTGTCGTTCACTGAGAGGTTTGTTTCCTTAATGTTGAAAAAATAAAGTGAAAAATAATAAGAGCCCCCCTCATACACAAGGTCAAGTGAGTATGGGAGTAGTAGGTCACCGACTAGTTTTGTTGTAATGGCTATATGTAATATAGCTACAGGTGGTTGGTTCGCCAAGCCTTTCCCAAAAGTGTCTACCCCTGCATTGATCTTATCAAATGTTGGTGATGTATAGAACCACCAGAAGCGATTAAAGTCATCGTGTGGGTAACTACAATTGTAATAACACACAATCATAAAATATTCAATGTAGATAGAGAGATTAATTATTCAATTATTTAGAAACTCGTCTTTGAGGCATTCCATCAAAGAGTTCACGTGCCTTGTGTATGTTTCCACATTTTGCATACATGTATAATAGAGCATTTCCAACCATAATATCTTGGAATTTAGGAGAAATTGTGAAGGGGAAAGTCAATCTTGGCATTTAGGAGGATTCTTTGTACAAATAATCCCAACAACATTCTCACTCATATAGAAATTAGTCTAATAGAATTCAACTAGGTAATTATTTGTCTATATTTTACCATTTAATAAAGATTAGATGTTTATGATTTTGCGTTGCCAATGTTCAAGGCTTACATGCTTGCACTCATTTTTTTAGAATTCCCAAATTTGAACCACAAACAACAATAAGGCTTTCAAAGCTATCACCATAGATTACCACTCCCAATATGTGTTATCATAGTGGTCACAGCTAAAATGAATGCGGTCCCATTGACCTAGAAAACTCTCCAACCATAGATGAGAGAAGGGGTTTCCACTGCTATATATAATATTTCTTTTTTTTTAATGTAAAAGCTCAATTCTATCACCTATGTGCATAAGGAAAGAGGATTTTCCCTACTCGAATGGCATGCTAGATCATTGATTAAGTCAGGATCCTATTTAAATTTCTTAAAATAATGTAATAATGTATTTTCGCCTTTCTTTGAATCAACATATTCTCATTTTTTTTTAATCAACATGTTCTCATCTAGAAATTAATTTTAATGTATCCTTTATCGTGTGTTGTGAAACTCCGAACTAGAAGGTCATATTTCTTTAATATTTTATTCTATGGTAATAAGCAATACACCTTTTTTCTCATAATTTTATTCATGAATAATTGTGCTAAGCTATTTGTCCTTCTCTTTCTTGATGTATATTGATACTAATAGTGTTGAATTTCTTTTGATCCCAAGATCCCATTTATCCTAATTTAACTCTTCTAGTCCTATTTATTTAGATAGTGTTCCATACTATTCACTAGATTTTTTATGGTGAATAAATTTAAATAGAGTAGAAGATGAAATACATTTGCTCTTATCATATTTGGTATAGAATGATATATGGGATACTTACACAAAAAATTATGGTTATAATATAATTTATGAAATAAGAAATAAGAGAATCAAACAAAACATGTTGACCATAAACAATCCCTAAATCAAACATACTCTTGATTTGTATAGGCCATGTTTCCCTAAACGAAGTTTATATATGCATGTATTAACCAAAGAAATTGATGAACATTTAGTTTTCATTATTTGAATTTAAAAGTTTTGTTGAACTCTTTATAACTATTCCTAAACAATGTAGGCTATAGATGGAATTGATGCATATGCAAAGACAAAGGCAGAACCTTCAACCATTATAGAGATCTATAAAAGAATGTTGGTAAGAAACATTTTAGATGGATTTTCTCTTAGAAAAGTTTCATATAAGTATGTGAGATTCGTCACATGCAATTTTTTTTCTTGTTGCATTTATCAGAGAAACAAAAGCCTCTTTTGATTGTAGCAGAGGATGTAGAGAGTGAAGCATTGGCTACTTTGATCTTTGAAATTGATGATTTTTTTACTAAATTGATAATGTTTGAAATTTATTTTTCTTTCTTAGATGTTGAGTCTAATTAATAAGTTTAATGTTGTGTTGCAACTTGGAGCTCAAAATTGGAGAAGTGAAAGGTGAATACCAGCGAGGAAGAGTTTGGAGGAGCCGAAACCAATAGAGGCAGGAAAGTTGAGGATTTGCAAGGGGATTAAATGGGTCGAGCCCCTATAGGAGTTCATTTCCCTTCCAAAAGGACTGTAGTTAAGGAAGGGGAAAACATTATAAGTATATGAAAATAGGAGTAGTTTTTTTATATAGTGTCTATAAGTTGTACAGTGTCACTAAGACATTGAATGTAGCCAATGAGATTTTGATTTTCCAATGAGGCTTAATGAAGTAAATTTTCATAGTGCTTTTTTTCTCCACTCATAAATACTGTGTTGTGGCTCTTCTAGTCTTCATTTCATGGTGTTTTTTAACATTTGAATATCTATGATACTTGAAGTTTATATGTATAAATTGTGAGGATTAATTAAGTTAGATTTGATTTGTAATGACTAAAGTAATGACTAAATTAATGACTAAATTAATGACTAAATACATGACTAAATTAATGATTAAATATATGACTAAATATATGACTAAAGTAATGACTAAATATATGACCAATTAACAACAATCAATGATTAAATTAATGACTAAATTAATGACTAAATCAATGACCAAATCAATGACTAAATAAATGACTAAAATAGTTTAATCATAAATTTAGTGGTGTTATAAATGACTATAAATAAACCACTAAAATAATCACGTGACTAAATTAATGACTAAAAAATATGACTAAATAAATGACTAAAATTGTTTACTCATAAATTTAGTGGTGTTATAAATGACTACAAATAAACCACTAGTAGTCACGTGACTAAAGTTAGTCATTTATATGCAATTTTTAGTAGTTTATTTAGTCATATATCATTGTTTGTGTACTAGTGAATGGTGTTGACAGATGTTTCAGTTAACAAGAAATGACTTGGACCCAACTTGGGTACTCAAGTCGACTTCTTGGAATAACTCCTTTGCATGTTGAGATATTTTAGAATGCTGAGTTAAGTGGGCGCTCTCTTGGACGCCTACTTTGAGGATGAAGCCTTGAAGATATTTACAGAATGAAGGTTGAGTTGCTACTTCAGTTTGGGACACCCAAATGCATGAAGATGAGGATTTGACATTGTTCTTCACAGCATAACTCTACTTGCAAGAGATAGGCGTACCTTTTAGGGATAGGGCTTGAGCATTGTAATTGTAACTCATGTTGAGTTTACAAAGTTGTTTAATGCCTATTTATCTCAAGAAAGTAGAAGAGAGTTATTATAAGTTTTATTGCAGGTTGTGAAGAAGTTTTGGTGAAGGAAAAAGAGGCATTCTCAAGCAAGAATTGGAGCTATTGTAATCTACTTCAGAGATTGAATAATGGATTAATTCTTGGTGGAGTTTTTTCCTGAAAGGGTTTCTCCACGGTATATGCTTGTGTAATCTTTCTAATATCCTATCTACTTCTTCTATCAACTTCTTTCTACATTCTACAAACAATAAAATGGATTAATCAGATAATCACCCACAAAGAATTTGTAACAAAGGAAAAGCATATTTAGATCAGCAATATTAAAGTTTTACAAATTATTAAGCTAAGAAAACACATCAATTTTCAACATAAAGTGGGGGCATACATTGGTATTATTGTTTTTCATGCTTCATGGTGTAGTCTTCTTACTTTATACGATGCATTTTTCGCTTTTTGGATGACATTGGGTGTGATGTCCTTCAAGAGCATGATCTCTCTCAACATATTATATTCCTCTTAGTGACTTGATGTGACACATTATATCCCCCTAAGTTGTGAACCATTTATTCTTTGATTGGTCCTCTCTTAGAGACATTAGGCACAATGTTCCCTAAGTTAAGACCTCGCATGAACTAAGGAAGACTCCTTTGAATGTTTCTTATTATTGCATTTTCATTTTCTATTATATGGCCAGCTTGCATAATACAACTTACATGCCTATTGAGCCATCTTGTTTGTTCATGAGTTCCAAGCATACAAATTTTCTCTTGCCTCATGAAGCTTCAAGTTCATTGTTCATGATTTGCAAGAATACGAAGTTTTGATTTCCTCATGAAGCTCGAAGTTCATTGTTCATGAACTGCAAGCATACAAATTTTTTCTTGCCTCATGAAGCTCAAAAATCATTTTGTGTGGTGCCTTATTAAAGTTATTAGGAGGTATAACTTTGGTATGGTTTTTGACGGGAAGCCCGACTAAGGCATGACTTTTCCTTAGCCACTCGCGTGTGAGTGTGAGTGCATACTAGTTGTGTTTGTATGTGTCACGCCTCTTTTGGATCCTCACCCAATGAACAACCTATAGTTTCGTTTCCTTAGAGTGAGCTTGCATTTTTTTTGAAAAAACAACCTAGATCTAATCCACATCATGATGGACAAATGATCGAAGCTTGATCCAATCTTTTTCTTTTTCTTTTCATCTTTGATAGTGTATACTTGTTCCTTTATGATTCTCTTTATATCATTTTTATGTGTGTCCTTTTGCACCTATAGTGGTTTGCCATGGGATCTTGATCCTAGGGGCTTGATCACCCCTCTCAATCATTTTCATCCTATATTATTAGAATTGGTACATTAAGACCCCTCTTGGAGTGAGTTTTGCTACTTTAGTGTGAGTTTGAAGCAAGTTCATCCTCTCACTAAAGTGGGGACTAAATGTAGTGTCAAAAATGTCGTCGAAACATTTTCACACTTGTTTGGGCTTTCCTCATAGAATTGAGCTTAATGATGCCTTGATTTAGTGTTGTAATGTGTTTGAAACATTCACATTAATTCTTGGGCCCTTATGAACTAATAAAAGTGAATGGTACCTTGGTGAAGTGTTGTAACACACTTTCACACTTTTCTAAGGTTTTATTAATTAACTAAACCTAATAAACCTCTTTTTAACCTTAATTTTTCCTTATTTAAAGTGTTGTAACACACTTTCACACTTTCTCTAGGGTTGTCATTAATAATTGGGCTTCTTTATGCTTTAATTGTCTCTATTTTATATCCAAAAGCCTCATTTAATGCATCTTTTCAAGGATAATCCCAACACAAATCATTACCCAATCATAATTTAGGTGTTTGAGGTTGAATGGCCCCAAATTTAGTGATCTGGGATTCATTCTCCACCTTGGGCGAATGAGTCCCACCTAGGTTTTTGGGTCCCAAACATGGTTTCACACATTTCTAAGCATTTATAAATTTGGTCCCATACATTATTCCTGATGGGACTCATTCGCCACCTTGGGTGAATGAGTCCCGTGTGGCCCAAAATCAAAATTAATTCAAATTTTTGGCAGTACTTTATCCTCCTAGATCTGATGTCGGCTTGTAGTGTTATAATTTTAGGAATTCTTGCATAATTAAGTATAAATACAAGTTTCTTTCACTCATTTTACACCTAGCAAGTTGAATGAGCATCCTTATAGCAAAGTTGATTTCACAAGAGGATTCAAGCATTCACAAGAGAATTTAAGATTATTCAAGGGTAGATTATCAAGCATTTTAGAGTAGCTTTCAAAAATCAATCATCATGTCAAGGACTTCATGCATCATGTTTATTTTTGAGCTAAAAATTGTGATGTAGGGTTTCATGATTCAAGCAAGTGTTCAATTCAAGATTTATCACCTTCAAGAAATAGTCAAGATCTACATCCATTGGAGCAATTGCATACTTATTTGCAGCATCTAATTCATAGGGTTTGGTGAGTTGAAACATCATATTTTGTTCATTCATCATTCTCCATTTCTATTTCATTATATTTCAAGGTTTGATTACCAAAATAGGGTTTGACCAAGACAAACCCCTATCCACTAACAAAACAACATTTTTTCCCTCTCTTTAGTGTGTGATTTATCGGTTTAGATTGAAGAAACATTGAAGAGAAAGATTGGAGAAAGTTGTCAAAGTTGTCATCAAGCATTAGAGAACATTAGAGAACACTTACAGGTTGATTTATAGAGATTCAGATTTGAAAACTTCCAGAAGCAGATTGAGCAGATTGAGAAGAGAAAATTTAGACCTTGAAGTTCTAGAAAACCTTAACTAGACTAATTCGCCACTTCTGTTGAATGAGTCCCAATTTTGGTCAAAAATTAGGTTTTTGTAGATTCAGATACCCATTTGGTAGATTCTTGTTCTCGCACAGAAACCTAGATTCTGGACTGATTCCCCCATCTTGGCGAATGAGTCCCACTCAACATTAAAGGAAGAATTTTTAGTGTTTCAGAACTCCTTCCAGCCATCTCTAGATTTCCAAGTGCACATAGTCCTTTCTGTAGTTTTCTATCTCGTTTCATTTACATTTCTAGGTCATTTAGTTAAGGTTTGCTTTGAATTAGGGTTTAGTATTGCAACTTGCATTTCATTTTATCTTTCCAAGTTCTTACTTGGTGCTGAACCCCTCATTAGTTTATATTCAACCCCTAGGACAACCCTCTTGCAAGATCTCTTTCTCCTTTGCATTGAGATCTCAAGGGTTTGTTCTTGAATGAAAGAGAGTGAAGTTTGTCATTCCATGTCCTAAACCCTAGAAAAGCCTACAATTTTCCACCTTTTAGAAATACTAATCAACAAACCCTAATAACAAAGGTGCTAAAAAAAATAGGCATGATGAGCGAAAAATGTTGAATAAATGCCAAATCTACCAAGGACATACCCTCCAATCACCAAGCAAAAAAAATCCACATTTTCAAAAAAAACCTAAGCAAAAAATATGTGGGTCTATGGAGGATCATGGGAGTCAAAAAAGTTGGGTATATGACAAAAAAGGAATTTTTCATTTTCCCAAAAATGTGAAATTTTGTTTTGACTTTTACTAGGGTTGGGTAAAAGTATGTGTTACCATGGTAAGAACCAAAGTGAAACGAATATCTATTTGGAACAAATATACATTACAAATGGATATCCATTTCAAATGAAATCATATAAAAAATATATTAATATATATTATATTACTAAATATTTATATATATAATATTATTATAATATATAATATATATTTTTAATATTAATATATTAATATATATTATACAACATATATTATATAATATTAAATGATATATTTTTTATAATATAATAATATAATATATTATATAAATTATATTATAAATAATATAATATATAGATATATATTATGTTATAATATAATATATATTATAAATTATAGTTTATATATTATAAATGATATAGGTGTGACATCCCTTAGTTATAAACTAAACATGATGCATTTTTAAAAAATCTTATAAAAGGAAACAAATATTTGTTTTCTCTGTTATTCAAAAAAAGGCCAAAAATCATTTTCAAGTTTGATATAAAAAATTTATTAATATATTATATTATATCATTATATTATATAATTAATAATTAATAAATTTTATTTTATTTTATTTTTAAGAAAAGGGAAAAATGCATGTATAATTATATTAGATAATAAAAGTTTTACAACAAAAAAAGCTAGGAAAGAGAGCTAGCATAGTCAGATCTTAATACTTCATCACAAAACATTAACTTGCTCTAATTAGCTTGATAATACGTTTCAATACATATATTTGTGGCTAGAATCAGCTTGAAATTTATCGAGGGTATAACAATTCAAGGCAGTGAACATTTTGCAAAATATTGCTCCAAGTTGTAAGCAAAGAAATTGCAACATAATTACTTTGAGCAGTCGATTAACTAGCCAAAAGACTATGTAATGCCCTACAAAGCAACCCCAGAGCACAACACTAACTATGTCACATTAATGGAACATTTTATTTTTTGAAATGAAATAACAATTAGATTGCATAACATAATAATCTAACCCAAGTCCTCTAAGGTTCCTCGACTGTGCTACTTACAAAACCAATAATCAAAACAAATAGAATCATTTTATTAACTTATTAGATGACATGAGTTATCTAACATGCAAGGTTAATTTAAAAAAAAAACACCACATCAATTGTTTCTACATTATTTACTTCTATAACATGTTAACCGATAATCAACATTAAATAAAAACATTTCTAGTCAACTAACATATGCAAGATACATCATTTTACAATATCCATTACAAGAGAGTTCACCAATATCTATTACATCATTACAATGTTTACAACAATGCTTCCCTTAGTACAAGTGGGAAGAATTCATCAAATTACAATAAGAGATGCAACTAATATACAATACGAAACATATACATAAAAAGGTTGACTTCTCAAACTGGAACAAAAACTAGAACTAGAGTCTACAACATCAAGAACAAATCTCCATACACACACACACACAAAAATTCAACAAGAATACCCAATGGGGGAAAAAGCACCAACCTCCTAACCATGTGGAGCCCTAAGGTCCACCACACCCATGCTAGGAGATAACATAAGGTACCACATCAAATAGACAATCAAGAAGACAATAGGCTAACATAAACAAGGGTATACATGACTGCAACACAACATTGCTAACAACACCAAAATCACATACAACACTTACTTCACTTCCAAAGGAATTCACACAACAAAGGAGAAAACACAACTAGGGAATGCTAGACTACAATAGGGAGGAGTGTCATCACATAGCTTGATATGGGTTGTCCTAGCAGATCTTCCTAGGCCCTGACCCCCATCCTGGGTGGTCATGGAAGCCTCTCCTAATCCCCAACCCCATACAAACTCATGTGGAACCAACATACCTTTCATGAGGACAAGGAAGTTGGTCTTGCCATTCTAGGCCTTCCCATCTCATCTCAATCCTAGATGAGCACTTGAGCCATGAGTGAGGAATAACATTATCTTGATTAATGTGAAATCTACCCATCCACCTAATTCATTATTAAGGTTATCACTAGATTAAGAAACCCTCCAATGGGTTGTCCTGAACACCACTTTGCATTCTAGTCCCCATTGAGATCCACTCCCCCTACTTGCAACTAGTAAACCCTACACATCTAACAAGGCATTTACCATCTTGCCTACTCATCATAATCACATGAATCCATATATAGTGCAAGGCATTGACCATCTTGCACACTTCTCACAATCACAAGAATCCTTTCATAGTGCAAGGCATTAACCATCTTGCACACTTATCACCATCACAAGAATCTATACACAGTGCAAGGAATTCACCATCTTGCACCCAACACAAAACATTACCAAACCACTTCCAAGTGAAACAATCATAAAAACCATACATGTACAAAAATACTCCCTTCTAAGCCTCTAGAAGCCAACCTTAACAATTAACACAATGACACCCACTTTTAAACAAATACCAAAATCACCCCAATCCCACTAATCAAACACATTATTCCATCCAAGCAATCAAAAAAACAATGCATCCATGAAATACTCCTTGATTAAGACATTATTTCCACATTTCGTGTTACTTATTAACTTAGCCAATAATTCACTTATTGAACCATTTACCAAAATAACAATTATTCTCAATAACTAATTACATGGTGAATTTGCAATGCAAATAATTATAAACGAAATCAACATTCATTAGTTAACAAAAGGATAATCTATTTCATTTAATTACACAAATCTTTCAATTATTTAGATATAAGTAAATCTATTCAGCCTACTCAATTACCCAATTTACTTATCAATTGATTTACATAGGCAGAAATATTCTTTTACTATAACCATAATCTATATATGCAATAAACATAATGCGGTTTTCAATATAAAAAATTATAATATAGAAAACATATGCATGCATATATAAACATACATATATATATATATACACATATATATATACATATATATGTATATATATATATATGTGTGTGTGTGTATATATATACATATATATATATACACACACACATATATATATATACATATATATGTATATATATGTATATATGTATATATATATATATAATCGAATGCCAAAATAATACATATTCATTGAATTACACATATCGAATACCAATGATATCGAAGTACAAGGTAATGAATTCCAAGCATAAATCTAACCATTAAAATGAAATCAAAATATTCAACATTGAATATAATACACAAAGGATAAAATTGCAACATAAATGAAAATTTATCCTTAAAAAGTATTCATCAAATTCCATACAACATGATGGATGACCATCGAATATCAACAAAAGCATACTAGCCGAATTCCAAACTCAATGTATAACCATCGAATAAAAATCATAGAGTAGCAAATGTAAACACTAGAATTAAATCACATTACCAAATGCCGAGAAATACCAAGTATCGTAGTATATAGAATGAAATCAAATTCCAAATATAAAATATAAGCCATGCAAATATCGAATGCATCTACGACAATTTCCATACATGTTATATATCCATGTAATGCATAGTCATTAAAGTAATGAATTCCAAACTCAACATATTACCATCGGAGTAAAATCGTGGGACAAAGGATGAGGTTGTCACCTATAGTAATCAAGGAAAAGTGGAACAAACCTTAAGCATTGCAAAGGTGGAAAAAATACAAAGAGGAAGAGAGGAGGTTCAACCGCCAGCCACAACTAGGTTGGGTGCCATGCCTGGCTCATAGGCCAGTGCTAGGTATAAACATATGGGGCACTAAAATCAAGCAATGATATCAGGAAAAATTTGCCACAAGGAAAACAATGATTGCCGAGTGCGCCATTAGCAGATGACAGAGAAGTTTAAGAAACTAACCAAAATGAAATGGCACGGGTAAATTAATAAAACAATATGGAATACGATAGACCACAATTCTAGAATGAGATGCCAGAGGGAAAATGGTGAAAGAGACAAAGGATTACACCAAATTGAGGAAACAAAGATAGAGTAATCAATTAAATAGAATACCCAAAAGAGATGGGGTGTAACACCCCTCCGTTTTGGATGTTTGGATTGGCAGTGTTCTTTGTATGTCTAATTATGCTTATGATGTGACTGTGGAACTTGGTGATTATTTGATCGTGAACTGTTAGTGATGCGTATGTTATTTTGTAATGTGATGATTGTGTCTGAATATACGTTGACTTTAGAACTTGGTTGCTTTTGATTGCAATTGTCAAATAATGTGAAAGTTATATTTTGATGTAATGTTATTTTATTCTGATGTTATCTTTATGGCGTGTTTTGGATTAACTTAGAAGATATTTGAATTAATGATGTTTTATGCTGTTGATCATATCATTGATGTTAGGTGCGTCAGTTAGTGATATTGTATTGGTGAAGGGGACATGATTGTATCACTCGCTTGCGAGCGCCCTACAATTTTGAGATTTCCTCTTCACGGTGTGTTTGATCATATTATATATATATATATATATATTGCACGTTCGACATGCTCTTTGTTGCAGGTGACAGGTATATGACATCGACTCCACCTGGCTTCACAAGTCTGAGCGTGTCCATTTACCAACGGTAATCGATTGGGAGATAGTAGCTAGGTTTTCGTGCCAAGTCGTCACCCTAGTCATAGCGTGTTGTCAGGTTGTCGTCGGGGTTAGTTGTTTTAATTTGGTCATTTTCACCTTGAATATTTATTTAATTGCAAATTATATAGGTTAATAAATGTTAGGTGTAGTTTAATTGATGATTAAATATGTTTAGCTGCAATGTTGAAATATGATTTATTTTATTGATTTATTTGTTTTAATTAATAAAATAATTATTGGGTTATTGATTGATTTGATTAATTAATAAAATTAAATTGAGTTTAATGGTTAATTAGATTAATGGTGAAATATCAATTAAAACAGTTGTCTTGGCATTATTATATATTAGTTTCAAATTTAAAATGAAAATGGAAATTATATTAGATATTAAGATTTGATTAAAATAAAAGTAAAAACCTTGTTTGAATAGTTAGAGTTAAATTAAAATAAATAAATAATTGATAATGTGTTTTTAATTCCACTTTTGAAAATGGTTGATAAAATCATTTCTTGCAACTTTGAAATGCTTTTGTTTTTAATGAAAATTTGTAAATGCTTGAGGATTGAATTAAAATTAGAAATTTGTTTTCAAATTAAAAATTGGAAATATCCTGGTTTTAAAATAAACTTAGTGGGTGGGATTTTTAGGGTTTTTGACCAATTTGGGGAAAAACCCTATTTGAGAAAATGGAATCTCATCTAAGTTTTAATTTTTTTTCAATTTGGGGAGAAATTTTCTTGGTGGCGGCTTGATTTGGATTTGTGAAGGAGATTGAAGGTTTGCTTGAGCTGGAATTTGAAGAGGGTTTGAAAGCTCCATTGGAATCTTCAAGCTTTGGAGAAAAATCAGGTTCCTCTTGTTCTTGCTTTGTTTTATTTTGAAAATAGTTTAAATCCTTGTGATGATTGTTTGGAAATATTTGTTTGGCTGTGTGAAAATCTTTGAAATGTTGTTTGGATTCAATTAAAACCCATGAAAATTTGTTTAAAACTAGCAATAGAAAACTTGGAAGGATTCAAATGAAGAGCTTTAACTTCTTTGTCAATTTGGGGAAAACTCAGAAAAATTCATCATACTATTGTGCTTTAAATTTCTTCTTCTCAATCTTCTCCTCAAGAAAATTTGCCCAATTTCGGCTGTGAAATGATATATTCTTATAAATAACCATTTATATTTTACATATAAAATCTATGTAGGCTCAAAATTTTTCTTAAAAGATTTGTTATTTTAAAAAAAATAAAAAATTGGTTGTATGAAATTCGTTCTGGTTTTTACTAGAACAGGTATTTTTGATTTTTCGTTTTTAAAAGAAATTGTGTAAATGAAAATAAAATTTATTTTTGTTTTTTGTGTGGGGGCTGCCCCTAGCCACCCCCCATCCATGGGGGCGCTGGCTATGTAGCGCTCCCCATGGTTGGGGAGGGGTTGCAAAGCAACCACCACAGGGGCTGCATCCCTTGTGAGAGGCTGCGTAGCAGCCAAAGGCTTTGCCTTTGTGTGTTTTAATATAAATTAGAGTTTATTAAAAAAATTAGTTTTAATTTAATTTTTATATTATAATATATATTTATTATAATATATATATATATATTATATATTGATTTTAAATTATATATGTAATATATATTTATTATAATATATATATTATATATATATATTAATTTTAAATTATATTTAGAGTATATATATTTATTTAATGTATATGTATTATATATATATAGATTTGTATATATATATATTGTATATATATTTAATGTTTTTCTCTTCTTTACATTAAGTGGTAAAATAGAATGTTAAATTGGTTGTTTTAAATAAATATATTTAAAGAATAATTATATTTAATATAGGTTCTATTTAAATATAATGTATTTAAGGAGTTTGTTTGATCTTCAAAGTTGAAATAAATTGATCTTTTTCTTAATCAATCGACATTATTTAAAATTTTGTTTTGATCGGGAAATCTTGAAATTTTAAAATGATATTTTAGAGGTATGCATTTAAATGATATTTGAATATATAAAAATAGGAATTATTTAAAAATGATTATTGCATTATTGTAGTTAAAATAGAAATGGTTTTTTTTAATAACTTTTATTTAAAAAAGTAAAATAAAATATTTTAACCCTTATCCATGATTGAACAAATAGAATCAAAATATTAAATTTAAATTCCTCAATGGTGCCAAGTGAATATTAGATAATTTAATGATTATTTAAAAAGTTGATTTTATAAGCAAATATCTTTATTTAGAAATTTCATTTTTGGATTATCATGAATAGTCAGTAAACCTTAGAATATAAAATAATGTCTTAGAGGCATATGTTTAAAGGATGTGAACTTTGAAATGATTATCGCATTGGTATAGAGGAAATAAAATTGATGTATGATCAAACGTTTTAATTAAAACATTGATTTTGATTAATTTATTGATTCTAAGTGGAAATATAAATTAAGTGATTTAATTAAATGTTTATTTTAATCAGATGTCTTTATTTGTTAAAACATGTTGATCATGGAATTTGATTGTGAAATTAAGAGTAAATGATTGGTTTGTAAATATTTCAATGTCATGAAAGGAATTGGGTTTATTTGATTGGATAAATGCAAGTCATGAAAACTGTGTTTGATTGGATTTAGGAAATCCGAACATTAGCTTACTTAATTGTCTGAAATGTTTTTAGTGTTTAATTGTTCATCTTCGATGTTGTGGAATTAGAGTGAATGTTTTGAGAGTCTTCCAGATAGGGGTTCGTTATCGGTGTGGGTTGTCGTATGTTAGTCAACTTTTGCTTTACCGTGGGAAGTGTGTATAGTTACACCATGTTGTTTCACCCGGTTTACATGTATGGGGATGATTTATGCCTCCTTGGGATTAGGAGAGGGTTATGTAATTTGTGCCTCCTTTGGAAGGAGTGGGTTTTGTATTTTGGTTTCCTCCAGTGTTTGGAGTGGGTTTTGTACTTTTGTTTCCTTCAGTGTTTGGAGAGGGTTTTGACCTTGTTTCCTCCAGCGTTTGGAGTGAGTTTTCCCTGATTTGTTACCTCCTTGGATTGGAGAGGTCGTATTATCTAGTTACCTATTGTGGTTTTCACTGTGTGTCGTCGATAGGAGAGTGGCTCTTTGTGGGGGACCGACACACAAAGGGGCGCCAGGGTAACTCACCTAGGGTTTAACCAAGTGATAATCTAAAAGAATTAATGGGGATCTTTCACACTAATAAAGATAATGAATGCCTCTCTTGTGAAGCAAGTGAATGATAAGGCTCGAGATGAGATGAGACGCATAGTTTTGTGTGAGGGTCTGGCAGCTGGTAGAGGCAAGCCAGGGTAACCCAAGATGGGGGTCTGGTAGCCTAGGAAGGTTGAGCCAGGGTAACTCATGGAAATTTATGCATGATACTCTTCCTATGTCAACACTCAGTCAGTTATTGTGTGATGTACATGATCATTGTTCTTTGGAAGCATTGTAACTTCATGATTAAGTGTTATTGTGGTTGTAGTTGTTTTAGTTTAGTTGTGATTTAGCCTGTGTCTAGTGGTAGATGGTCTTGTGTAGGAATTCCTTGTTACTATCTCCTAGCACGGAGGGAGTGGAACCTTTGGGATTCCACGTCGTCGGGTGGCATGTGCTCCTTAAATCCGTTGGGTTGTCTTCTTGTTCGTGTGGATGAGATTTCCAATTGGAGAGCTCGTGGGATCCAGTTTCATATCATGCTTTAGTCATTTCAATTAATATTATAATTTTTATTACCCCTCATTTGTTATCGAGGTGGAATTTGTAATATGTAATCATGCTTATTGGATTTATATCATTCGGGGAATGAGTGTTGTAATTGTGGTGTAAATTATATTATTGGAACTAAATGGTATCTCATACTCTTGGATGTGAATTATTATGAATGGAATGTATGTGAACTTTAATTGTTAAGTAATTATATGGTATGGTTTTAATTCATGTTCTGTGTTTGGTTTAAGTAACACAGTCTTGTACCCTTAGGGAAATGGTTGGCAATGGTTAAGTGAACTTGCATGTTAGTTGCTTTTAAATAATAAAAAAAATTGGTTCGTTTGTTTAGTAAATTGCAACTTTCCCTAGGGTTGCGTGGCGGGGCGTTACATGGAGTTTCACGGCTGCATAAGATTATAAAATATGCACAAAACAATTTACAAAAAAGGGCTTTGGAAATATTTAGAGAAGGCATTTAATAATTGTTTCAATTCAAAAATAAATAAATAAAGAAATGTTTTGTTTCCAAACAACATAAACATTCAAGCATTCATTTTCAAAAACAAAGATAGAATTCAGGAAAATAGTATAACCAAATAATTTAATTCCAACTTGGATCCAATTGCTTGGCTCGGATGGAGATTTGATGCCTAGCTCAAAATTTACAGCTTGCAAATCCAATCCCTCCAAACCCCAAATCATTTTTTCCAAAATCCCAATTCAAAATCAACAGTATTCAAAATTTTGCAGACCAATTACTCTTTCAGCCAAAACAAAATGAAAAAAATCTCCTAGAAGAACAATATTTACAGAAGGAGTGACACTGTTCATTTTCCTGAAAAACCAATCAATTTTCACAATTAATAATTAACTTTAAATTTATTAAATTAGTCTTTTCCTTCATTCAATAATTTAATTTTTAATTAATTAAAAGCCTTTTATTTGTTGTCTTATTTTATTATTCACAATGATTATTTATGTATTTATTTATCCAAACATATTCTAATTTATTCACATTTAATAATTAACTTTATAATTCTACTTTTATAATATTTTATTTATTAACTTAGCATTATGTTATAATTTATTTACCTCATTAGTATTATTTATTAACTTCAACTTACATTATAACTTATTTTATCATAACTATGATTATATATAAGCATTTATATTTGCTTATAGAAAGTACCTTTTTAACTTAATAATTTTATTTTGATGCAACAAATAACCAAAGCATTAATCAAACAATTTCAAATAAAATAACCAAATTCCAATCAATACCTGACCACTACCCAGGGTCGAAAAGCAAGAGCAAAAACAACACTGATTGACCATACCAACCATACTGACAACACTGATAGGGTGAAAAACTAGATACCCATCCTCTTCAAGGATGATGGCTAGGTTAGGGGACCAAGTTCTATCTCCAATCAACTGATCCATTGGGCTTTGAGGCACGCTCAAACCTTCCAACTCAATTGAATTCGATGCGTAGTACCTGCAACTTGTAACATACAAAACATCTTTGCACATATATATAATCATAACATTACTAGTGAAAGTATATCAAAACATCATAGGGTTCTCATGAGTGAGAAATATGACATCCTTCCCTTCACACCTAAATAAAATTTAAAAGCATCATATCATATATCAAATAACATGTCACGTAACATCAATAATCATAAACCATTCCAAAATAAGATAACACATTCTATTTCTAGCATATTCATGAACATGTCATAATCATCATCAAAATAATCAAAGATTAATCAACATCTAACATCACTAATCCATTAGTCATTAGAATATCCATAAGCATATATCAATATGATAAGCATATCTATAAACACGCGTGATAAGTACTAACATAAAACGTCACACATAGCCATGACCATGATCTAAACATATCATTATAAAATGTTTTAACCACAAGCAAAGAGTACTTGAGACATAAAATGAATCCACAAGCATCTGGCATAAACATCATAAAAGGGTGAATCATGGAGGGGCACTACATCCTACCCCCCTGAGATTTGACTTACTCTTGGAAGTCGCAAGGTTAGAATGAAATATACACACATTAATCCTAAAATTTATTAAATAATACCATGTTTACCTTTCCTTTAATGTAAATACAAGAAACATAACTAACTTACCTATGATTAAAGTTCATCAACAGGTAAAAATGTCCTAACCTACTCATTTTCTTCTTTTTCCTAATTCCTAAAGTAAGATAATATTAGCAAGGATTTCCTTTACATCACACAATTTTCACAATGAATGCATTTCATAAACAATACAACAAGATACATCACTTTTCAAAAATTACATTAAAAATACCAATTCACTCAAACTCCTACCAAAAACTACCACTCCAATAGACATCCTTGCAGAGTAAGAATTTCATTCAAAATTCTCACATAATACACTAAACTTAAAGTGTAGTAAAGCATCAACCAGGAAGAGAGGAAAATAATATCAACGCACGTTTATAATTTCTAACACACACAATATTCAACTAAAATCCACACTTTAATTCATATTCATATTAATTAGCCCTACAAAACTTACATGATCATTTGTCGAAAGAATCTATAATTCATTATCATCTAACTATCACATATTATATGAAATTCTTTATCCCAAACACACTTTCTCTAGCATCCCATAAGATCAAAAGGTTACAAATGCATCACATCATGAAAACACATTTCATTTATTCAAATCTACATTATACCATCTAGTTACCCAACGTGACTGGCTCCAATCTCTATGGTATTCTCCCTTAACACACCATCAAAAGTTCAAATTGAACCTGATAGAAACAACACTTAACAACTAAAACTAGGGAAACAATACCAAAAATTAGGAATGACCACCCAAAGAGATTGGAAATGAATACCCAAGAGGAGAGATTATCAATTTCAACATTAAGTCACAAAAAAAGCCAGCAATTCACCCATAATGAATAAAACATGACAAGTGTCGCAAAATAAATGAAAAGGGAAAAGTTCGGTGGCTAGTCCTAGCTTAAGAAAATCAAAAGAAAACATGCTAGCCCTCAACATTACAAAACACCAATCTAAACATATCTTGGAAAAACACCATACCAAACATAGCCATAAAACGAGGTGACTAATATCAACCACACCAAAGGGAGTAACTGCTATATGACACCTAAGACCACATTGTCCTAAGTGCACTAGAGATTTCACACCAAACACATTAGGCCATTGAGTTATAAATACATCTCTCTTAAGAAAATTTGGACAGCAATCAAAAAATCCTAGTTTCCTACTCTCTTACATTCATTTACTCTCTTTTTAATGTAATACAATATTTTCCTTACACACTAGAGTTCATGCGGTCATCCTTTATGTAAAGAACATATACAGGAGAGAGAGAGAGAGAGAGAGAGAGAGAGAGAGAGAGAGAGAGAGAGAGAGAGAGAGAGAGAGAGAGAGAGAGAGAGAGAGAGAGAGAGAGAGAGAGAAATATAGTATTTCACACCCACAAAAAGTATACACTTAGCACTTATCCAAAGTTCATTCTGATATCTCATTCACAAAATAATTACATTCACAAGATCATAAATATAATGAAAATTAATTTTAGATTCTCCATTTATGGTTCACTAATACACCATATCATTCACAATGAACAACACATAGGATGCAAATAAATAGAATGCTCTTCATAATACCACAAAAAAATTTAGTCACCCAGTTCCTCATACTACAACATCATTTACCTCACTATTATTCCTTCCTACTAAAACTTATTGAACATAGACACAACATTTGGAATTCAGATAAGGTAAGAAAATAATACCATTATTTAGCCTATTCATTCATCAATGTAACATTTATACATCACATCCAACCACACAGATCTCTTATAGAGCTAAAACATCCATATTTCCAAATCAAATAGGGACACGAAGGAATGATTTCAAAATTTCTATGCACACTTTACAAGAAGTACACCATCTTTTCCCTATTCAACACCTATGTTATAACATGGTCTGTTAATCTAATATTTCATAAGAACTTCCTATACTTTCCATGCAAAGATGTTCTACCAACTTACTTTCAAAAACAGAGTCCTAGATGCAATGCATAAAACTTTTAGATACAAAATTTCCATTCTAAACAAGCATTTTCTTTTTTTATGCAATTTAGATCTTATTCCTTACTAAGCATTCAATACCTCTATTGATGTTTAATACATTCCTAAGTAGTGACCTTATGAATGTAATATTCAAATAAAGAGAGAAGAGAGGGGGAGAGTTATCAATTAATCAATGCTTATACATACCAATTACGTAAGATCATGCAAGAATGATCAAATTTTCCAGACATAACATCATTATCTACAATGCATCTTTGTGCTACATGCTCTGAAATGTGCAACTTCCAATATTTCACAACATTTCCTAACAATATAAATGCAACCGATAGTTCCTAATTTCTTACTGAGAGGTGAAATTATACAAACAATCCTTTTGCATACAATATCACATACATGAAAAAAAACTCCATACATCTAATTTGTATAGTACATCATATATCAACATCCTTTATATTTCATATCAAACTTGGAGAAGAAAAAGGGGAGAGAGAAAGGCATCATTCAACTAATATATGCACTTTGAGAAAATTGTTCGCATATGCATTATGATCTATTCTAATCCAAATCATTATGTGGAACACAAGCACATTATCCTACTATATAAGGAAGGTAGACATACTACTTCTTTGTAATAGAGCTAGTCGTATGAGCATTCATGGTAACATGATTTAAGAGAATACATACAAAATGATCAATCATACACTCAACACCACCCCTAGTATTCAAAAAAAACTACAAGAGAAACAAATATCACATAATATCATATAAAAATTGCTCGTATAAAAAAGGCAAGCACAAAATGTGAATTCACATAATGCACATAGCTATAATTTCTAGAGAGAAGAGAGAAAGAATACAAGCACGAAAAAACATAAGAACTAGGGAATGCCCAACCAAGAAGACTTGAAAAGAAAGCTTCAAGGTTAACTATTAAGGTTACACTACTATCCTACATAATGGGCTTACATGTACCAAAAGTGCCTCGTGCATGAACCTAGGCTCTAACACCAGGTGTAATGCCCCGCCAAGGAACCCTAGAGGACAACACTAACTATGTCACATTAATGAAACAATTTTTTTTGAAATGAAATAACAATAGATTGCATAACATAATAATCTAACCCAAGTCCTCTAAGGTTCCTCGAGTGTGCTACTTACAAACCAATAATCAAAATAGCTAGAATCATTTCATTAACTTATCAGATGACATGAGTTATCTAACATGCAAGGCTCATTTAAAAAAAACACATCAATTGTTTCTACATTATTTACTTCCATAACATGTTAGCTGATAATCAGGATTAAATAAAAAAATTTCTAGTCAACTAACATATGCAAGATACATCATTACAATATCCATTACAAGAGAGTTCGCCAATATCTATTACATCATTACAATGTTTACAACAATGCTTCCCTTAGTACAAGTGGGAAGAATTCATCAAATTACAATAAGAGATGCAACTGATATACAATCCAAAACATATACATAGAAAGGTTGAATTCTCAAACTAGAACAAAAACTAGAACTAGAGTCCACAACATCAAGAAAAAATCTCTACACACACGAACATTCAACAAGAATACCCAAAGGGGGAAAAAACACCAAACTCCCAACCATGTGGAGCCCTAAGGTCCACCCCCCATGCTAGGATATAGCACAAGGTCCCACATCAAACAAACAATCAAGAAGACAACAAGATAACATAAACAAGGGCTATACATGACTCCAACACAACATTGCTAACAACACCAAAATCACATACAACACTTACTTCACTTCCAAAGGAATTCACTCAACAAAAGGAGAAAACAAAACTAGGGAATGCTAGACTACAATAGGGAGGAGTGTCATCACAGCTTGATATGGGTTG
Organism: Sequoia sempervirens; assembly: GCA_007258455.2. Classification (NCBI taxonomy): domain Eukaryota; kingdom Viridiplantae; phylum Streptophyta; class Pinopsida; order Cupressales; family Cupressaceae; genus Sequoia; species Sequoia sempervirens. Next base: position 13,596,061 of record VDFB02000019.1, read on the forward strand.
TCCTAGTAGATCTTCCTAGGCCCTGACCCCCATCCTGGGTGGTCATGGCAGCCTCTCCTAATCCCCAACCCCATACAAACTCATGTGGAACCAAAATACCTTTAATGAGGACAAGGAAGTTGGTCTTGCCATTCTAGGCCTTCCCATCTCATCTCAAGCCTAGATGAGCACTTGAGCCATGAGTGAGGAATAACATTATCTTGATTAATGTGAAATCTACCCATCCACCTAATTCATTATTAAGGTTATCACTAGATTAAGAAACCCTCCAATGGGTTGTCCTGAACACCACTTTGCATTCTAGCCCCCATTGAGATCCACTCCCCCTACTTGCAACTAGTAAACCCATGTAGAACATAAGGAGAAAACACTACTAGGGAATTCTAGACAACAATAGGGAGGAGTGTCATCACATAGCTTGATATGGGTTGTCCTAGCATATCTTCCTAGGCCCCGGCCCCCATCTTGGGTTTTCCTAGCAGCCTCTCCCAATCCCCAGTCCCCATACAAACTCATGCGGAACCAACATACCTTTCATGAGGACAAGGCAGTTGGTCTTTCCATTCCAGCCATTCCCATCTCATCTCAAGCGTAGACAAGCACTTGATCCATGAGTGAGGCATAACATTATCTTGATTAATGTGAAATATACCCATCCCCCTAATTCGTTATTAAGGTTATCACTAGATTAAGAAACCCTCCAATAGGTTGTCATTAACACCACTTTGGGTTCCAACCCACATTGAGAGCCACTCCCCCTACTTGCAACTAGTAAACCCTACACATCTAACAAGGAATTTACCTTCTCGCCTACTCATCATAATCACATGAATCCATACACAATGTAAGGAATTGACCATCTTGCACACTGATCACAATCACAAGAATCCATTCATAGTGCAAGGCATTGACCATCTTACACACTTATCACCATCACAAGAATCTATACACAATGCAAGGAATTCACCATCTTCCACCCAACAAAAATCATTACCAAACCACTTCCAAGTGAAATAATCATAAAAACCATACATACAAAAATACTCCCTTCTAAGCCTCTAGAAGCCAACCTTAACAATTAACACAATGGCACCCACTTTTAAACAAATACCAAAATCACCCCAATCCCACTAATCAAACACATTATTCCATCCAATCAATAAAAAAAACAATACATCCATGAAATACTCCTTGATTAAGACATTATTTCCGCATTTCATGTTACTTATTAACTTAGCTACTAATTCACTTAATGAACCATTTACCACAATAACAATTATTCTCAATAAATTATTACACTGTGAATTTACAATGAAAATAATTATTAACAAAATTAGCATTCATTAATTAACAAAAAGGATAATCTAATTCATTTAATTAAACAAATCTTTTGATTATCTAGATATAAGTAAATCTATTCAGCCTACTCAATTACCCAATTTACTTATCAATTGATTTACATGGGTAGAAATATTCTTTTACTATAACCATAATCTATATAGGCATATATGTATATATTTATATATATATACATATATATATATATATATACACATATTATAAATAGAATGTAGTTTTCAATATAACAGATTATAATATAGCAAACATATACATACATATATAAACATATATATATATATAAACATACATATATATATAAACATACATATATATATACATACATATACATATACATATACATATACATAATCGAATGGAAACATAATACATATTCATTGAATAACATATAATTGAATACCAATGATATGAAAGTACAAGGTATTGAATTCCAAGCGTAAATGTAACTATTGAAATGAAATCAAAATATTCAATATTGAATATAATACACAAAGGATAAAATTGCAACATAAATGAAAATTCAGCCTTAAAAATTATTCATCAAATTCCATACAACATGATGGATGACCATCGAATATCAACACAAGCATACTAGCCAAATTCCGAACTCAATGTATAACCATCGAATAACAAACATAGAGTAGCACATCAATGCAATGTCTGAAAAGATGGAAAAGACGCAACAGGGCTTGCTGGTCATTGACCTAGAAGAGGACAAGGATAAAAGCAAGAACGAGGACTAAGGTATTTCAAAAAGGACCCGTGCCAACCTTAAAAGGAAAGTGCCTCCTAATACCCAAATGGTTCAAATTTTAAAGAGGGGGGTTCTAGATATGAATGATTTGGAAGCTGAGACTACAGATTTATTAAAGGCCCAAATTTAGTTGTTGTTGGTGTTTTGTCTAGTTTTTTAATTTTGTGGCCTTGGCTGTACTTTTTGGTGGCTGTGAACTTGTCTTGTTGTTGTTTTTACAACCTTTATGCTTTTGGTGTCTTTAACGATCTTATCTTTTGTTTGTAAACTTTGTGGTTTTGGGTCCCTGTAAAACCCATTTTTTCCTCTTTCAAAAACATAAAGTAGCAAATGTAAATGTTGGAAAAGAAATCACATTACCAAATGTTGAGCAATACCAAGTATCGCAGTATACAGAATGAAATCAAATGCCAAATATAAAATATAAGCCATGCAAGTATCAAATGCATCTGCAACGATTTCCATACATGTATATCTATGTAATGCATAGTCATTGAAGTAGCGAATGCTAAACTCAACATATTACCATCGAAGTAAAATTGCATATCAAAGGATGAGTTCATCACCTATAGTAATCAAGGCAAAGCATACCAAACCCTAAGCACTGCAAAGGCGGAAAAACTATAGATAGGAAGAGAGGAGGTTCGGTTGGCGGCCATGGTTGGGCTAGGCCCCATGCCTGGCTCATAGGCCAGTGCCAGGTATAAACATATGGGGTGCTAAAATCAACCAATGACCTCCAGAAAAATTCACCATAAGGGAAACAATGATAGCTAGGCGCGCCATTAGCAGATGACAGAGAAGTTTAAGAAACTCACAAAAAATGAAATGACAGGGATAAATCAATAACACAATATGCAATACGATAGACTACAGTTCCATAATGAGATGTCGAAGGGAAAACGGTGAAAGAGACAAAGGATTATGCCAAAAAAAAGAAGAAAAGATTTTTAAAATGTTGTAGTTGTATTGCCCTATTTGATTTTTAGTGGAATTGAGGAAACACTGATAGAGTAATGAATTAAACAGATACCCAAAAGAGATGGGATTTCACGACTGCATAAGATTATAGAATATGCACAAAATGATTTATAGAAAAGGGCTTTGGAAATATTCAGAGAAGGAATTTAATAATTGTTTCAATTTGAAAATAAATAAATAAAGAAAAGCTTTGTTTCCAAATAGCATAAACATTCAAGTGTTCATTTTCAAAAATAGAGATAGAAATCAGGAAAATAGTATAACCAAAGAATTTAACTCCAACCTAGATCTAGTCACTTGGTTGGGCTGGAGATTTGATGTTGAGCTCAAAATTTGCAGCTTGCAAATCCAATCCCTCTAAACCCCAAATCATTTTTTCCAAAATCCCAATTCAAAATTAACAGTATTCAAAATTTTGCAAACCAATTACTCTTTCAACCAAAATAGAATGAAAAATCTCCTAGAAGAATAATATTTATAGGAGGGAGACCCAGAAAACCAATCAATTTTCACAATTAATAATTAACTTTAAATTTATTAAATTACTCTTTTCCTTCATTCAATAATTTAATTTTTAATTAATTAAAAGCCTTTTATTTGTCGTCTTATTTTATTATTCACAATGATTATTTATGTATTTATTTATCCAAACATATTCTAATTTATTCACATTTAATAATTAACTTTATAATTATGCTTTTATAATATTTTATTTATTAACTTAGCGTTACGTTATAATTTATTTACCTCATTAGTATTACTTATTAACTTCAACTTACATTATAACTTATTTTATCATAACTATGATTATATATAAGCATTTATATTTACTTATAGAAAGTACCTTTTTAACTTAATAATTTTATTTTTGGTGCAACAAATAACCAAAGCATTAATCAAACAATTTTAAATCAAATAACCAAATACCAATCAATACTTGACCACTACCCAGGGTCAAAAAGCAAGACCACAAACAACACGAATTGACCATACCAACCATACCGAAAACACTGACAGGGTACAAAATTGGATACTCATTCTCTTCAAGGTTGATGGCTAGGTTAGGGGACCAAGTTCTATCTCCGATCAATTGATCCATTGGGCTTCAAGGCACACTTATACCTACCAATTCAGGTGGAGTCGATGCCTAGTACCTACAACCTGCAACATACAAAACATCTTTGCACATATATATATAATCATCACATACCTAGTGAAAGGAAATCAAAACATCATAGGGTTCTCACAAGTGAGAAATACGACATCCTTCCCTTCACACCTAAATAACATCTAAAAGAATCATATTATATATCAAATAACATTTCGTGTAACATAAATAATCATAAACCATTCCAAAATAAGATAACACATTATATTTCTAGTAGATTCATAAACATGTCATAATCATCATCAAAATAATCAACATCTAATCAACATCTAACATCACTATTTCATTAGTCATTAGAATATCCATAAGCATATATCAATATGATAAGCATATCTGTAAACACATGTGATAAGTCCTAACATAAAATGTCACACATAGCCATGGCTATGATCTAAACATATCATTATAAAATGTTTTAACCACAAGAAAAGATTACCTAAGACATAAAATGAATCCACAAGCATCTAACATAAACATCATAAAAGGGTGAATCATGGAGGAGCACTACACTATATAAATCTTATCGTATGCACATGAGTTGAACAATCAAGCACTTGGAGTTTGAGGCAATTCATTCCTCCATTCAAGAAAATCCTATTGAGTTCTCACCTTGGTTCTCAGATGATGTTGTGTCTACATGTACCAAAGGAGGAATCGACAGATTTGGAGCTGCATTGGTCGTGGGGTGATTGTCATGATTTAACATAAATGAAATAGCATAATACTTTTCTTTGAATTTGATATCCAAGTTAGCATAAAGTTCATTTACATTTTTTTGACTTGTTCCCTTAGGAGAATCTTGTCACACTTGCATTCAAATGCAAGTTTCATAACATCATAAATGTGGAGAAAAACCCTCCTCTATTTTAGGTATTTTATTGGAAAAATTCCCCCAATGAAGCCCTTTCCTTTGAAAATATCGTATTCCTGAACCCCTTTCAGAAATGCATTACCCGCCATGAAGTGATCCTTAACAACCTTTCTACTATTTCTTCTAGTGCATCTAAAGAATGCAATAAATCCAATAAATTGGACAAGAAAATTGATAAAACCTAAGAGGGGAAGAGAAATCTTCAAGCCTGCGGACTAGTAATTTCAATGTCAAGAATTGTTCAAATGCATTCCTCCATGGTGGGCAATTCCACATTAAACACTAGTTCAAGGTTTTTAAGTGAGAAGAAGCCAGTGAAAGGGTGCTCCCATTCTTTCACTTTCAAAGGGACCATGAAATTCCATGTCTTGTACTCCATTGGAGTATCTTAGACTCTACTTCTACACATTTGAAATAGTCATCCTTCACCACCCTTCAGCACCAAACCCTGCAACTTAACAACAAAGTGACAAAGCAAAAAGTAGGTGAAAACCTCTAGAATTTGTGGCACAAGAAGACTAGTGGAGGATTTTTAATGAAGGATACCACCCATTTTGGTGAATGGTCATACATAGGGTGTAAGAAAATTGATTGCCAATGACTTTTCACTACATGCTATTAAATTCAGCACAAGCCGCCATCTTAAAGGATTGTGTGAAACATCTTGCAAGTACTTTGAGATTGTGCTTGTGTAGTAATAATTTCCTTGTTTTAACTGCCCCCCTAATACCTACAAAAAATATGTGTTAGATATTCTAAATTTTTATGTCATCTACTTTAATGATATGTTTTGTTGATGTGAGAACTCCTTGACGCCTTGAGTACCATGAATGTTTAGGATCTACATTGTTTTATTATTCCATTGAAGGTCTTTTTGACCCTTAACACCTGTGAACAAAGACTATTTTTGGCCCTCGTCACTTAAAATAGATATGACACTTTGAATTGTATTCAATGTGTTGTGATTGTATACAACCACTCCACCTATTTGATCACAACCCTAATTATCCAGCCAATCAACTAATTTGTTCCCTTCCCTATATGTGTGTGGTTAACTAATATCCTTCAAATCTATCTAATAAACCCCGTGCCTATTCCAAAATTCATTTCAAACACTAGTTCTATGCATGCCCGCTTTTATAGGAATTCACTATAATTAATGAATCTCCCTCTATGTAAAGGTTTGGTATACCATATGATCGATCTAGATTTAACACATGAAATAGTGCCTACAGTTCAGCCATATTATGTGTAGTCTTTTGGAGATTTATTGATAATACTCTTAAGACCTTACCTGAGTGATCACGAAAAACACAACCTTCCCTTGATTTCCCTGAGTTACCTCTCACTACACCATCAAATTTCAACTTGAAAGACCTTGTTGGGGGTGGAATCCAAACCACTTTACTCCTATCCACTTTTTGAGCTTGTTGAGCTTGGAACATACTGCCTTGAAATTGTAATGATAAATCTTTCCAAGTCTTCAATATTGATGAATCCCAATCAATAAAAGCATAACCAGTTCTTTTAACCTTCTAAACATAGGCATGTGTTGTCTCTACTATAGCTTTCTCCATTTTAAAAAAAATGTGTTAGATTTACTAATTCTTTTTTGAAGATCCTTCTATTTCTCTCCCACCATATATGACATATGACCAATGGTAGGATGATCCACCATATGGTAGAAAGAAATTTTTCCTTTTGAAGAGTTGGTCACCCTATAAACATGTACCATAAAGAATTGGGTAGTGGTGAATGCCAATTCAATTTCATTTTCACATATTACCAACAACTCTAAGAAAATGAACATTAAACAAAAAAATGATCAAAATCCTCTAGAATATCACCACAAAGGACACATTTGAATTTTTTTTCCAATTTTAGCTTAGCCAATCTTTCGCTTGTTAGTTTTTTATTTTTCAACACTAACCATGTAGAACATCTTGCTTTGGGTAGAATCATATTATTTCAGCATAAAGAGAATGCTCTTTGTTTTTCCACAATGACTCCCAAGTTTATTATTGACTTATAACCTTGTTTTACTATGTATTCCCTAGATTTTGATGGAGCCCAAATAAATTTATTTGGTTTATTAGATCTATAAATCACCTTGGTTTTGAGAATCTTTTGTAGCATTTCCTTTTGCTCATTTGGAATCTAATACTTTGAAATTCTTTCCAATTTGCAATGCATGAGTTGACATCTAGAAATTCTAAATAATCAATTACCTTAGAACCCCATGTAGCTGTCAAAAACTCTTTTGCCTCTTGTAACCCTAGAAAATTGGTCAGTGGAGTGTGACCATTCCATGAGTCTAACCAAAAGAAATCTTGTTGACCAATGTGTACTTCCCAGGTGAGAAACTATGAGATCACTTCCCTACATGTTACTAGAAAATTCCACATTATAGAACTTGAGGGTGGATCAAAAATAGTAAATATTCTTATATGATATTCCTCATCTAGGTACTTCCTTTGCATTATTCTAGACCATTTTTTTCTAGCTTTGTATATATCTACCAAACCAATTTGTAACAACCACCCCTCAGTTGCTCCATTTTTTTTTTTAAAGTACCATCTCAATTAAAAAAAATACCAACTTACTCGACTAAGCATATTCCATGTAATTTAGAGGTGTTAAATTTAAAACTTCACCATTCATCATGGTGGCATCAACCCAAATTCACCACTTATATACTTACACATGTAGGAGTGGCAAACACCCAAGGTTAAGATTATTCTTATACCTAGACCTAAGCCTCGAGGGTTCATTCTTGATGACCCTGCCTACGTATCCCTTCATAGGAAATCAAAGGCTTCATAGTTCTCCCATAAATATTAGAGGGAGTTCATTCTCTCCTCTTGTATGATATCTATAATCTCACCTTAAACCATAACTATTCATTAAACTTAGTCCAGTCATAATATAATGATAACTATTTACCATCAAATGTTGGTTCCATATCAAATATTACAAATCCATAGTGTACAAATATACACAATACACTAGGGTTATATTATTCCATAAATCCCCATTTCCCTTAGTGAGTGACTCGAGCATACATCACATATACACAAGGTAACTAACTCATACACATCACATATACATAGAGACTAGTTCTAACAAACATCACATATACACAATGACTAGCTCACTCATACGTCACATAAAAAATGACTAGCTCCATCATTCACCATAAAAATTCAATGACTAGCTTCAACATATGTCACATATACACAGTGATTGTCTCAAACATACCTTATAAATACCCAATGACTAGCTTCAACATACATCACCTATACATAGTGATTATCTCATGCATACATCACATATATGTAGTGTGAAAATAAAAACAATACATCACATGTTCACATAAGGAACAATACGTAAAGTGAAAATGTATGCATCTTATTGCATGCATCAACCCACTAATTGAATCACTTTCACATAAGTGTTGGTATGTGGTGACTGATCATGCTATATTGTATAGCCCATGGTATACTATACACCCTGGCCCCTATCCTTGCCAGGGTCCGAGGCTGGGCCGGGCCCCGGGCAGGGGTTCGGGGGTGGCAGCCCCGAGAAAAATTTTCTTCCTACTTTTTCGTGTCATGACTGAAAAAGGGAAAAATCAACGAAAAAGGAAAAATCCAATTTTGTAGAACCCAAAAAAAATCTGGAAGCTTCTAAGCTTGTTAAAAAGGGGGTTCGGATGGGTATTATAGTATGATGAAAACGCGATTATTAAGATTGTAATAGGTTTTACACTGGATAATAAAAGTATTGGATGGCTGCGGTTTGGTGGATGTAGCACCCCTTTCTTGTATTGTGAGCCCCTTTTACCCAACATATTTCCTACAGTTCAACCCCTATTCACTAAAAATCAACAATTTTTTCTCCTCTTGATTGGGTGAACCACGTTAAATTATGTGTTATGATTTATTCTGTGTGTTTTAGTTTCTCTATTTATTAATTAAATCTGCATTTAATTGTTAGATATCTGCCATCTCTAACCCTAACAAGTGGTATCAGAGTGGGTTGTGTTTCGATTATCGTCTGTAGGGAGGTCTCACGGCTGAGTGGGAGTCTCACGGTTGAGTGGGAGCAATGGCAGATGAAGGTAAGAAGGTTGAGAAGTTTAACGGGTATAACTATCAGTTATGGAAGATGCAGATGGAGGACTATCTCTATCAGAAGGATTTATGGCGGCCATTGGAAGGGAAAACCAAGAAACCTGCAGCAATGTCAGATGAGGATTGGGAGATCTTGGATAGAAAGGCTGTAGGTATTAGATCTATGCAGCCTGTCCGGTGGCGTTCAATATTACAACAACAAAGACAACTCAAGAGTTGATGCATTCGCTTGAAGTTATATGAAAAGCCTTAAAGCGAATAAGGTATTTATTTCTTATGGAAGCGTTTATTTAATATGAAAATGGTAGAAGAAGGTTTAGTTAATAATCATTTAAATGAGTTTAATATAGTCACCAATCAATTAACTTCTATAAAGTAAACTTTCATGAAGAAGTTAGGGATCTTTTGATTCTGTGTTCTTTGCCAAAAAGCTCAAATAGCTTGGTAATGGTTGTTAGCAATTCTATTTTTGGTTGGAAATACATTGAAATTTGATGATGTTGTTGGTGTTATTTTGTGTGTGAGAAATTTGTAGGAAAAAGCTTCGGGTGGAATTTTATCCACATCATGCGGTGTTTGAATGTAAGCGAGAGGCCGAGAACAAAGAGAGAGAGAAAGCGATTCGAAATGCGTGGGAAGTCATGAGGAAAATCAAGGGACAAAATGTCCCAATCTAGAGACGAGAGGGATTGCTGGTACTGTGGTAAGCCAGGTCATTTAAAGAAAGATTGTTGGTCTCAGAAAATAAAAGGAGACAAAAAGGAAGGAATTAAAGAGGAAAATGTGGTAAGTAATAAATCTGATGAGGATGCTTTGATTCTTTCCCTTGATAATGCTGATGATTCTTGTGTGTTAGATTCAGGGGCTTCATTTCATGCTACCCCCCATATAAGTTATTTTCTTGATTATGTCAAAGGGGATTTTGGGCTGGTTTATTTAGGAGATAACGAACTCTGTCAGATTGTTGGAAAGGGAAGAATCAAGATTAAGTTGTAGAATGGGAATCATTGGCTACTACGTGAGGTAAGGCATGTTCCAAAGTTAAGCAACAATTTAATTTCAGCAAGGCAACTAGATTATGAAGGTTGTGTTGGTACATTTAGTGATAAAAATTGGAAGGTCACAAAGGGTGCCTTAGTGGTAGCAAAAGGTGTGAAAGTAGGCACCTTATATCTTTGTACAGGTCATACTGTTTCGTCTACTTTAATTGTTATGGAAAAAGGTCAATGTTCAGGAATAGTTGCTGCAGTTCAGCAGGTAGAAGATCATACAGTTGCTGTGGACTCTGAATCAGCACTATGGCATAATAGACTTGGGCATATGAGTGCAAAAGGTATGAAAGTACTTCATTCAAATAATGTTTTACTAGGTCTAAAATGTGTTAATATGGATTTCTATGAAAGTTGTGTGTATGGAAAATAAAAGAGAGTAAGTTTTCTCAAGGATGGGAAGCAAAAGAAAGATGAGAAATTGGAGCAAACAACAGGCTGGAAATTACTTGTTTACAGACAGCCAGAGTGCTATACATCTTGCAAAGAATTCTTCTCTACATTCTAAAACAAAACACATCTAGCTGAGATATCATTTCATTAGGTCAGTGTTGGAGGATGGACAGGTTAAGCTGGACAAAATACATATAGATGTCAATCCAGCGGATATGTTTATGAAGGTGGTGACAAGGGAGAAGTTGAGCTCCTCTTCAGCTTTGGTTGGCCTTAAAGGTTGAATTCAAGTATAACAGAGTAGCAGGATCCAAGGTACTTATTTCTAGTGGGAGCTGTAATTGTAGCAGTGTTGTCCAGGATCAGTCTCCAAGTGGGAGATTGTGTTGGTATGGAGCTGATCGAGTCTCCAAGTGGGAGATTGTTGGTATGTGGTGACTGATCATGCTATATTGTATAGCCCATGGTATACTGTACACCCCGGCCCCTATCCTTGTCGGGGTCCTACTTTTTTGCGTCATGACCGAAAAAGGGAAAAATCAACGAAAAAGGAAAAATCCAATTTTTTAGAACCCAAAAAAAATCTGGAAGCTTCTAAGCTTGTTAAAAAGGGGGTTCAGATGGGTATTATAGTATGATGAAAAATGTGATTATTCGCAAGATTGTAATAGGTTTTACATTGGATAATAAAAGTATTGGATGGCTGCGGTTTGGTGGATGTAGCCCAGATTGGGTGAACCACGTTAAATTCTATGTTATGATTTATTCTGTGTGTGTTTTAATTTCTATGTTTATTAATAAATCTGCATTTAATTGTTAGATATCTGCCATCTCTAGCCCTAACAATAAGCTTGCCATGAAAACAATCAAGCATCCCATACTACTTGATGTTGTCACTAGCAAGAGCACCAATATATCAATGTGCACAACCCTAGACCATTTACACAAGCACTTAAGGAGGAATTCGTGTATAAACACACTCAATTGCACATAGGTTCATATCACTTCATTGTCCCAAGGGTTACCTACCTATGGTAATCCAAGATACCATTTTCCACATCAAGATAGGCCAAACTATAATATGGGACAGGTTCAACTATTACCTACCTACCTATTATTCATTAGAAAGTCTCTTCCCTATAATCCATCAAACGACTAAGAAATCAAGGTGGTCCATTACCTACATGTACTAGCAGAAAACCATCCAACCATCCAACATGCACTAGACGTCCATGACCGATATTGTTGTTGGACCCAAGGCCTACATGATCCTAGCAGAATCTGTCTAGGCCTCTAGAGTAACATGGGGTGTGCATCATTGACATGCCACTAGCCCAAGGCCTACATCCTCCTGGAGGAATCTATCCCGTTATCCAAGTGGTACAACTAATAGTTCGCTGGCATAGTATGCTCCTTGACTCCTATCAATATTGATTATGAATAAGGTTATCTTTGAGAGGTTCATAGGATTTTCCATCAATGATCACCTACAATGGATAGGAATAGCCTACGTGAGAGGATTACCACCTGTTAAGGGGAAAAATAGGGTCCACCAAAGTGAATCAAAAAAGTGATGGACCACTGATTTTTCTAAGACCTTAAACACCTCAAATTATGTAAAATAATATGTTAATAACAACTAGAAATACAACCTAACTATTATAGCAACTATGAGGGATGTTTTTAGAGCATAAAAATTTGTGTACCTGGCCAAAAAGTTGATGTTTTTGAGCACTCTTAAATTCCCTGTTATCAGGTTCTGGAAGTTAGTATGCAATTTTGTAGAGCTCTTTCTGTGATCTTGCACTTTGAATGAAAACTTTAGCAACTTTTACAATTTTTCTCCAAATCTTTCTCTTCAACTTCTAAATTTGCAATCACACACTCAAGGGCATAAAAACTTCTTGTTTTTTTAGTGAATGGGGGTTTTCCTCAATCAAACCCCTTGTAGGTAATTAAACCAAATGATGAAATAAAGTAATGAAGCATGAAATGTGAAATATGCAAATGATGTCACTGTAGATGTTGTCTTGTGAAACAAATCTACAAACTAACATGTAGTGGCTATGAAGAATGTAGATCTTGGATCCTTGAATATGATGTGAAACAATGCTTGCAATAGATCCTCAATGTTACATCCACTTCTTTAGCTCATCTTAAATTGCTACAATAAACTTGAAATCTACCTTGAAATGCCTTATGAATGATCTTGTAATTCTCTAATGCTTGATCACTTGAATTCTTGAATGCTTCATAAACTTGCTAGGAGAAACAATGTGAATTAACCCCTTATTTATATTAAATTAGGAGATTAACCCTGAAATTCAAAGAATTAAGGCTAACACCAGATCTGGAAAGAAAGATAATTAAATTCCCATCAAAATGAAATTTAAAAAGGGGGGTCTCATTAAGGGAGGACCAATTTTCCACCTTGGGCGAATGGGTCTTGGCTCAGTTTTCCACGACTTAACCCTAGGGGATTGAAAGAGGGTTAAAAACCCATTTTGGATCAGCTGAGAAAGGGAGGTCCTGTTAAGGGAGGACCCATTCGCCATCAAGGGTGAATGGGTCTTGGCTCAACTTACTAGGACTAAAATTTTCCCAATGAAATAATTTTTTAATTAAATTATGATTTTTGGGATAGATCTTCGGGAGATGTCAAAATTAAGGCCTAAATTTGAATTAAAAGGGGGTTAATAACTCTAATTAACCACAATTAATTAAGACCACCTAGATAAGTGTGAAAGTGCTTTATAACACTTTACAACATTTAAACAAGGTACACATTATGTACATTTTATTTAGAAAGGGGCCCATTAGGCTTAATTAAGCAAATACACCCTAGAAAAGTGTGAAAGTGTGTTACAACACTTTACAACACCCTTGCAAAGGATCAATTAAGGAATTTTTTAGTCAAATAAAGGTCCTAGAATAGTTTGAATGTGTATAACACTTTACAACACCACTCAAAGACACCATTAATTCAGTTTTAATGTCAATTATCAAACCAAGCAAGGAAAAGGCTGCTTTTTTCATTACTACATTTTTCCCCCACTTTAGTGAGAGGATGACCCCATGTCAAACTCACACTAAAGTAGACATCCAAGAAACTTAAGTATGAAGAAATAACAAAGATACATGATCACACCCTATTAAAGGCCAAGAAAAATAAACAAAAACAAAGGATCAAGCACAACCGTTTCAACGCGATCTGAGATAAGGTTGTTTTTCCATAACATATATTGCTCACTCTAGGGTAGTGGAACTTTAGTCTGTCGATTGGGTGAGTTGTCCCAAACTATGTAGATGCTCACTCTAGGGTAGTGGAACCTCAGTCTGTCCACTAGATGAGTTATCCCAACAAGGCGGAAAACGAGATAATCATATTAGCCTCTCATACCATACTGAAGTTATCCTCTTAACAACTTTGATAAGGCACCACAATGTAAATGCTTTTGAATTTCATGTAAAAGTTTTGTTAAATGGGATTTTTCTTTGTTCGTGTAATAGTATTCCTCATAGTGAGAATTGTGCCTAATGTCTCCAAGAGAGGACAAGTCAAAAGTGTCAGATCATCGCCCATTGGATGCCTCGTTCACATCATGCCATGATAGTAGATTGTACACTCTTGGACAACATCAAAACCAATGACACCACCAAGAAGAGAACACATCACAAGAAAAAAGAAAAATCATGCCATGAAATTTTCCAAAAGATGTCATCTATGTATGCCCCCACTTTAAAGTGGTTGCTACACCATCACTATGAGAAATTGCTTTGAAGTAGCCAATTTTTTGATCCTAAGACATGAGATATTTCCTTGGAAAACCCTATGACAAGTCATATGTTTTCAAAGCAAGTTGTGTCATGAAATAGGGAGGTTTTCCCCCAAAAATACAATGCTTAACTTAGAAATAAAAGTATGTCACATGCGAACCAACTTAAGGCATGTCGTCCACATCCCAAGCTTGCTCTTATATTTACATGGAAGACAATCAACTTGCCACAAGATACAATGACAAGTTCCATGCAAAGATAAAGCTACCTAATCCTTTGCCCCCATTGAGTGCAGGACAAGGATGAGTTGAGGATAGATGATGGTATGCCACTCCTTGCAACAATGAATGTAAAACATGCAATAGTGAGTATCCTATGATCCTACAACTATTGCATGGCAAGGAGAACCAACTATTTTTATTGTTTATAGTGAGTAGGAAAAGTATCAACTTGATGCCTATCTAATGAGATGTTCCGACATGTACTATCTATGATTTCAAGATGCACCAAAGTTAAACTTGTCTTGGAAGAATATTTTGTAATAGTGTTGGTATTAAGTGAAGGCTTGTTTTATGGTTCGATTTCTATGAAAGGACAATAGCCAAGACCACAAATTATTTCTTGAGTGTTAGGCTCTATAGAGAAGCAGATACCTTGTTCTCTAGCACCGAATAATTTTACACTATAACCAAGTTGTTTCATAGGTTCATAACCTCTTCCATAAAGCTTCTTCATTTCTTTAGGGTTTGATGGTTGTTCATAATCAACTTCATCAAAATTTTTTGTGTAATTTGTTTGATCTTCTAAAGTGATTGAAGTGGATTCTTTTGAATTTTGTATTGGCATTATTGCTTTTTCATTTCCCTTTGTAGACTCTTTGGTTATGATCTTGTACTCACCCATGGATGTAGGTATGAAATCAAAGGAACTTGAAGCATCTTCCAATAATTTTGTGACCTCTTCAATAATATTTTATTTTTCTTTCTCGACATGCAAACAACTTTGGGGTTCATAATCGGTCTTGATTGTATACACCTTGTTATATATGTGAGCAATGTCATTGTAACTCGGTTGCTATGAAACATTATCATCATCGAGTTACTTTTGAGGTGGTTCTAAGATGAGCACGTGTGTATTTTTAACTTGTGGTTGTTGTGAGGGTGGATGAATGATAAGTTGAGGCTTAGGTGGTTCAATAATTAGAGGACTCGAAGGAGCTCTAATGTTCATAACCTCAACACACTTATCCTTATTTTCATGATCTCTTAGTGAAGGGGAGTCTAATTTCACTTCATCATCTTCATCTAAGGAGGTCACATCACTAGTGTCAATGTTCTCATTTGATTGCATCATAATATCTTCCTTAGTAGGAGAGTTTTTAGGAGAGCCAAAAACTAGATGTTCATGACATTCATTGTTTGGTTCTTCTAAAATGTCCTCATCACAAGTAAGGGAGTGGTCAATGGTTGGATTTTCTTGCTTATCAATGATGATATTCTCTTGTTCAATAATGTTTTTCCTAGGGGAAGAGAGGAAAATAGACTTTCACAACTCCCATCAATTGGATAATCTAACACAAAAGTATTTTCATCATAAATAGGAGAGATATTAGAAGGCCTAATTTGATTGTTATGATTTCCCATGATTTCATCTATTTTATCTAAGGTCTCATTCTCTTGTGCCATAATATCTACCCTAGTATTTGAGCTTTTAAGACGTTCATCACATTCCATGGTTATATTTTGTAAAGTATCTTAATCACAAATAGGGGAGGCCTCAAGAGAAGAACAACTATGAGTTTCATGATCACCAATAATTGGAATTTTTGGTTCAAATAGATCTTCCCAAATGGTAGGGGCATTAGGAAAGGGAGAAGAAATATTCTCATGACTCTCAATAAGTGTATCTTCTAACACCAAACTATCTTCTTCATATGTAGAAGAGATATTAGGAGAAGGATAGATTTGATTTTCATGGTTATATACAACTACATCCCCATGTCCTATAATGTCTTGCCAAGTAGGAGAGGTAGGATTGACATAGATCTCAATCATTGGATGTCTTAAAACCAACATTTCCTCATAAATGTTATTTTCATGATCATTCACGATTGTATCCTCTTTCACTAAAGAATTCTCACAAGTAGGGGAGGTTTTGGGAGATGAATGGAGACTAAGTAAAGTAGTATCAGTGATCTCATTATCTTGATGTCTTCCCAAGGTGGAGGAGGAGAAGGAAAAAAAAGACTTTCATGATTCTCAACGATTGTATCTTCTTTCACCAAGATACCTTCATCACAAAAAGGAGAGGTATCGGGAGAAGAACAACTATGATTATCATGGTTATCTATGTTTGTATCCTCTTCTATCACCTCATTCCAACAAATAGGAAAGATAAGAGGGGGGGAGATTTAAGGTAAGTATAAAAATTTTCACTTTCTTTCACTAAGAGACTCTCATAACTAGGAAATGTATTGAATGATTGACTAACATGCTTATTGAATAACTTTTTCTTTGCTCACTTCGAAAAGACAGATACTAACATTTTAGAAAGTTAATATATGACATGAAATGAAATAACCTAATGTAATTTTCAGATGCAATAAGTTGAAAATGAAATGTTGTAAATGCAATTTTGAATTTTGACAATGCACTAAAATAAAGCAATTTAAGCTAAATGCAATGAAATTGATTAAACAACAAATTAGGAAACTAAAACTAAAAGGTAACAACACTAAATGAAAGCTAAAAAATGATATTTTAATGTCCTAAAAATAAAAATAAGTAGCTAATAGGGACTCATTCTCTAGTAAGGGAGAATGGGTCCTGGTTAGATGTTTCTTCTACAATGTTTCTCTAGATTTTAGAGTGAATTTTGATGCTTTTTTAGTTACCAGAATGTTCAAATCAGACCTGATTAGGGACTCATTCTCCACTAAGGGTGAATGGGTCCTTGTTAGGTATTTTAAGCCTTTTTTAATGATTTGCAAGTTCTCAGTTATATCTTTCAGTTCCAGGTTTGAGACAGTGAACTTCAGTTTCAGATTTTCTAGAAATTCATTGTAAAAATACAATGAAAAGATGAAATGCAAGGACTAGTTTGAAATGAAATTTTGTTATTATTTTTAAATGAAATTGTATGATAGCTAAATGAGATGCAAAATGACTAATTTTTTTTTGTTATTTTCAGATTTAGAGAGATGCAAAACAATGCAAATCTAAACCCTATATGATATGCAAGATTTCAATGCAAAACAAGTAATCCAAAATGAGATCTTAATTCAATGCAAATATAAATGCAAATGAATGCAAGATATAACTTAAGATGAAATGAGAGACTCTAAAAATCAGAAAATTGCAATGTCAAATATGTCGGGTTCACCAAATAATGTTAAGGGGAAAAATAGGGTCCACCAAAATGAATCAATAAAGTGATGGACCACTATTTTTTCTAAGACCCTAAACACCTCAAATTATGCAAAATATGATGCTAATAACAACAAAAAATGCAACCTAACTGTTATAGCAACTATGGGGGATGTTTTTAGAGCATAAAAAGTTGTGTACTTGGCTCGAAAGTTGTTTTTGAGCTATGGAGGACTCATTCACCTTTAGTGGAAAATGGGTCCTTTTAGGGTTTCAGAAAAATGATTTCAAGGTCATGTTCCTTGATGTTTGCACTCATAAATTCCCTGTTATCAAGTTCTGGAAGTCAGTATGTAATTTTGTAGAGCTCTTTCCATGATCTTGCACTTTGAATGACAACTTTAGCAACTTTTACAATTTTGCTCCAAATCTTGCTCTTCAACCTATAAATATGCAATCACACACTCAAGGGAAAAAAAACTTGTTGATTAGTTAGTGAATGGGGGTTTTCCTCAGTCAAACCCCTTGTAGTTAATTAAACCAAATGATGAAATAAAGTAATGAAGAATGAAAATGTGAAATATGCAAATGATGTCACCTTGGATGTTGTCTTGTGAAACAAATCTACAAACTAACATGTAGTGGCCATGAAGAATGATCTTGGATCCTTGAATATGGTGTGAAACAATGCTTGCAATAGATCTTCAATGCTACATCCACTTTTTTAGCTCAACAACATGAATGCATGCATCAAACCCTTGAGATGATGAAATGATCTTGAATTGCTACGATAAACTTGAAATCTACCTTGAAATCCCTTATGAATGCTCTTGTAATTCTCTAATGCTTGATCACTTGAATGCTTGAATGATTCATAAACTTGCTAGGATAAATAATGTGAATCAACCCCTTATTTATATTAAATTAGGAGATTAACCTAGAAATTCAAAGAATTAAGGCTGACACCAAATCTGGAAAGAAAGATAATTAAATTCCCACTAGAATGAAATTCAAAAAGTGGGGTCTCATTAAGGGAGGACCCATTCACCATCTTGGATGAATGGGTCTTGGCTCAATTTTCTAGGACCTAACCCGAGGGGAGTGAAAGAAGGTTAAAAACCCATTTTGGATTAGTTGAGAACTGCGGGTCCTATTAAGGGAGGACCCATTCACCATCAAGGGCGAATGGGTCTTGGCTCAACTTACCGGGACCAAAATTTTCCCAATGAAATAATTTGTTAATTAAATATGATTATCGAGATAAATCTTCGGGAGGTGTCAAAATTAAGGCCTAAATTTGAATTAAAAGGGGGTTAATAACTCCAATTAACCACAATTAATTAATACACCTAGATAAGTGTGAAATTATTTTATATCACTTTACAACACTTAAAAAAGGTACACATTATGTACATTTTATTTAGAAAGGGGCCCATTAGGCTTAATTAAGCAAATACACCCTAGAAAAGTGTGAAAGTGTGTTACAACACTTTAAAACACCCTTGCAAAGGATCAATTAAGGTATGATTTAGTCAAATAAAGGTCCTAGAATAGTGTGAATGTGTACAAAACATTACAACACCACTCCAAGACACCATTAATTTAGTTTTAATGTTAGTTATCAAACCAAGCAAGGAAAAGGCTACTTTTTCCGTTACTACACCACCTCAACCTATGCCCTCGTAGTGTCCTACTCCATCTGTTGCCATAAAATTTAGCAATTGCACCTAGTTTAGCACTATAGCTAGAATAGAGATTCCTAACTAGGAATAAGTAGATCACAATCGACTAATTTATGAGCCTATACATAGTCATTTAAGTCTGAGGTTAATATTCACAACACATAAAATTATTTAGTACCAACATGAGGTGGGATCAACTCAACATGTAACCACTACCAAGTATTCCAATTCATTCCTTTCCTTAATCTTACTATTTAGACACCATTATGTATTGAAGACAAGCTATCAAGTTTTCTTAACTCTTTCATAGCCCTACAATACTCATTCTAGCATCATCTAAATCCTATTGAAGAGAGAAGGACAACTAGTTAAGAATAATCCCAACATCTGGGAGTTATCCCCTATAGACCCCCCCTATGGAGTTGAGGTCATAGAGGCATAATTCTCCCAAGGACCACCTACGTACCCACTTCCAAATAGATCAAATTCACACATAGTTCTCCTCACAAGGTCTCTCAAGGACATACAACATCCCATTCTACTAACCCTATACCATGTCACTTCTATCCAAATATGTTGAGAGCTCCATTTAGGCCTCACTACAATTATTATCCCTAATTCAACATGAAAATCCCAAAACCTCTTATAGGTTCATCTCCTTGATATAGGGGTTAGGTTGATCTCCTAACTCTCTTGGTTCATATAAATCATACTTATCACTAGGCCTAGACACTATGCGCTAATGATAACATAAACATGAAATTACATTACTATAATTTTCATTACCACATCCAAAGTTATATCCCAATATAGAGACATTTAAGGTGTTATTTGGCTATCTTGAAAAGACTAGACAACACCCTTGAGGAGCAATGTTACAAAGTTGGGGTCCCTTACTACCCTAATTAAGCATAACTCTAATGTATTGTAAGTCATTATTTACCCATGACAATATACAACCACAACCATTCAAAGGGGATGCATGATTTATTTCATAGAAAAATATGGTTTCACAAGGGGAATGGATCAAGATGATGAACCTCTAATTTCCACTATAAAACATGCAATTATGAGGGCCAAAAATGCCTAAATAACAATCATAAACTAATCCTAACTATTAAAGAAATGAAAAGGGAAGTTTTGAGAGGCTAGAATGGTGTGTAACTTGATGCAAAAAGGTTGTTTTAGGTCACAAAGGACTCATTGGCCTTTAGTGGAAAATGGGTCCCTATTAGGGTTCCTAAAATTGAGATCTGGGTTTTATTCCTTGATGCCTACATTCTTAGATCCTTGGTTATCATCTCCTGAAAACTTGTAAAAAATTCTATAGCCTTCTTTTCTTGTTCTTGAAATATGAACGACAACTTTGCAACTTGACAGCTTTGAAATTTTTTGCCTCAAACTTGTTCTCCACTTGATCTTCAACCTATAAATTTGCAAACATGCCTTCAAGAGGAGAAAAACTTGTTGATTTTTAGTGAATAGGGGTTGAACTGTAGGAAATATGTTGGGTAAAAGGGGCTCACAATACAAGAAAGGGGTCCCTAATCTTGGATTTTCCTTTATAGGGGGATGGTTCATTCAAGGAAACCTAAGATCCCCAAAATGGATTAAATATCAACACTAAGGTGAGTCAATTCTCAACAAGGGAGACCTAGGAAGATTCCTTAGGCTTTGAAGAGTTTACCACCAAGAAAAAGATTAGAAAAGATAACTTCACATTCAACTCACAAAACCTAGTAATGGAAGCCAAATAATGGGTGCAAATGACAAAATTAAGTAACAAGTTAGGATGTATGTACCTTGGAAGTCTGGAAATGTGATAAGGATTTTGGAAATGCAAAAATGTTGTCAAAATATGTTGAGTAGGACTAAGACACCCTTACTATTGTCTTAGTCATGCTGTTGTTTTTTGGGGAAAATACAAAATCTTCATATGTCGAAACCAGAAATGAAGGAATATCTAAAAAATACCTCTAGGAGGACTAAGATGTCCTTACGGCCAACTTAGTCTTGATCTGAATTTCTACAATTTTGAAAGATGGTCTTGAGGCTCAATTTCTATAACTTTTTCTTCTTAGATCTTAGGTCTTAAAACTTCCAAATCTGACCTGTAGGTGACTTTTCATCAAGATGAAAAATTTGCAATGCAACTTTTCACTTCAAATGATCTTCAACCTAAATCTATAAACACAAAAACACAAGGGAGAAGAAACTTGTTGATTGGTAGTGAATGGGGATTTGCCTTGGTCAAACCCCTTGTTGGTAATTAAACCTTGGAATGAAATGAAATAATGGAGGGAAATGATGAATGAACAAAGTGCTATGTTGCAACTCACCAAACCCTTGTTATGAAATCTACAAACTTGTGTGAAGTGGCTAGCTTGGATGTAGATCTTGAATTGAATGAATGCTTGATAGATTTTGACTTGAATTGCTTGCTTGAATCAAAACCCTACATCACAAATGTTAGCTCAAAAACACACATGATGCAAGAATATATTTGACACGATGCTTGAATCTTGATGATGGCTCCAAATGCTTGATGAATTTCTATTGAATTCTCTCTTAATCACAAACTTGCTATAATGCATGAATACTCAAGTTGATAGGATGAAAATGAATGAAAGAACCTTGTATTTATACTTATCCATGCTTAATATACCAAAATTACACCACTCCAAGATGACATATGAATTCATTAATTAAAGGAGGCTAAATCCTACCAATATTTGAAATTAAATCTCAAAAATAACTTGAGTGTGACTAAGATGCCCTAGGTGGCATCTTAGTCTTGAGGCTTGAAACTTGTAGCACAGACTCCAAAAAGGGTCATTTTTAAGGTGCTCTTGAAAAGAGGGTCCCAAGACCTTTGGAGGATGAAGACGCCCTAGATGACGTCTTAGTCCTAGTACCAAAAATTAGGGACACACAACCAAAATAATTAAATTATCATTTATCCTTTGATGTTTGTCAGGATTAGCTATAAAATATATAATTTATTAGGCTTGTGGATGCAAAATAAGACCAATTAAGACATAAATAAGGATAAATAAAGCAAGGTGGGCCTAAACAAGTGTGAAAATGCAAGGGTATACATTTTACTATAGTACATTTAGCCCCCACTTTAGTGAGAGGATGAACTTGCTTCAAAATCACACTAAAGTAGCCAACCACACAATCAAGAGGGGTTCAAATGTACAAATGCTAGTAAGATAGGATGACAATAACCAAGAGGGTGGTCGAGTCCCTAGGATCAAGATCTTATGACAAACCAACATAGGCACAAAGGAACAAACTTGTGGATGATATATGAAGCCATAACCAGATCGCAAGCATAGACCATCAAAGATAGGAAAAGGAAAAAGGAAAAAGAAAAAAATGCAATGGATCAAGCTTCAACTAGTCATCCAATGCATTGTGGAATGAGTCTAGGCTATTTGTCTAGAAAAGGTTTACAAATGGAACGTGTTGTCCACTATGAAAACAAAATGCATGCTCACAAGGGCTAGTGAAGCTAGTTGTCCACTAGGTGAGCCCCAAGAGATCCATATCAAATTCATACCCCTATGACTATGATAAGGACAAAAATGCATGCTCACAAGGGCTAGTGACACTAGTTGTTCACTATGTGAGCCCCAAGAAACCATATCAAAGCCATACCTCCATTACTTTAATAAGGTACAAAAATGCACACTCACAATGGCTAGTGAAGCTAGTTGTTCACTAGGTGAGCCCCAAGGAACCATATCAAATCAAAACCTCCATGACTTTAATAAGGTACAAAAATGCAAACAACAAGAAAGAGGGATATTCAAAGGGATCTTTCTTAGCTTGTGTGAGGTATTAATCTTAGGGGACATTGTTCCTAATGTCTCCAAGAGAGGACCAATCAAAGGACAAATATTCACACTTAGGGAATGTCATGTGTCGCATCACCACTAAGAGGAATGTAATATGCTAAGTGTAGCACCCCTCCAGTTTGCTATGGTTGTTAGACAGTGTGTTTATTTTGATAGACTTAGATACCTTGTTATGGTTTTATGATCACTGGCTTTAGAGTGATGTGGATGTTATACTTTGATGAGATGATGCACTATATGGATGTTATGTTTCATGTTATGCTTTTGATTAGCATAGTTGTTAATATTGATATATGCTTATTTGTTGATTAATGATGCTTTACTTTCATCAGTCTTGATGTAACTGTATAGGTGAAGGGGATGGGATTACATCACTTGCATGTGAGCGCCCCGTGATTCTGTGATTTCTCTTCACGATGTGACTGTTATGTTTTATCCATGTACGACATTTGTCTTGATTGCAATATTGTAAGTACATGACATCGTCTCCACCTAGCTTCATAGGTCTGAGTATGTCCATATCCCAATGGTTTTGTTGATTGGGAGATAGTAACGGGGTTCCCTTGTCAGACTACAACCCTGTCATAGTGTGTCGTCAGTTTGTGTCTGGTTTGTTGTTAAGTCATGTCATCTTTGATGTTTTGATAATTTATTATTGGTGGGAAGTATAGGTGAAAATTAATGTTTAAGTGGTGGTAAACGTTAATTTATGTATTCTAGATTAAATTGTTATTTAATTTAATTCATTTTATTTTATTCAATTGGTAAGGTAATTTAATCTATTGATTAAATTTATCTTATTAAATGGATAAAGTAATTAAGTAAATTTCATTTATGTGGTAAAGCAATTTAATCCTCGCGGTTAAATTTATTTTATTAAGTAAATAAACTAATTAATTAAATTTATTTTGTTGAGTAAATAAATTAATTAATTAAACTTATTTTATTAAGTGAATAGTTTAGTTGTTTTGTAAAGTGCATAGATAAAGAGATTTAAATTTATTTGAAATGAAATTTTGTTTTAAATTATTTAAAAGCAAAATATCTTGAAAATGCATAAGGGGGGAAATAACTATGGTGGTTGAGGGGATATTTTGAAAAAATTGACTAAAGTTGAGGAAAATTAATTGGAGATATTTTATTTTTAATTTTTTTTGAAAATTTGTTGTTAAATGAAGAAAAAATTGGCTTTGTAAATATACATTTTTGGTCTGGAAGTGGAGATTTTGAAGGAGGATCTAGAATTTTGGATTTGGCAAGGAAGCACAACATCAAATTGTATTTCTTCAGAATTTAGAACATAGGTTGTTTATTGCTTTATATTTTAGAAGTTTTGGATTTTAAATTTTGAAAGTTTGTTGTGATTTTTTTTGAAAATCTTATCTGTAAACAAAATTGAAAACCTCTATTGAAAAGTATGGAAAAATTTAGATCCATGTAGGGAAGCAAACTCTTACAATAGAGAAATTGGGAGAGGAAACAAAAGGAAAACATATAAATTTTTGTGTTTGGATTTAAGTTTATTTTTCCAATACAATTTAGAAATTGAAATTGAAAATTTGTGCTTGAAAATGATTTTACTGTAGTTATTTTTGTAGAAAATTTGCTCAATTTGGTTGTAAAATGGAAATTTAGATATATATATATATATATATATATATATTGTGAGAATATATATATATATATATACATATATTATTTATGTATATAATTTTGGTGGCATTCTGGAAAATTTTCTGTAAAAAAATTGATTTGTGGAAAAACCCTCTGTGTTTGCCATATGATGAAATCATGGAACAGAGGATTTAAATAAAAAAATGAAAATTTTGAATGTTGAGGGGGGGTGTTGTGGCTACACCACAGCCACACCCATGGAGGGTGCACTGTTATGGCAGTGCTCCCCACAAGCTGTGGGGGAAGTGCTGCCACAGGCAACACAACCCCCACAGGGGAGGCTAGGCGCAGCCTAGGTTGCGTCCCCTTCCCTATGTTGGGGGTTTGTGTTTTATTTTAATTTTAATTTTTTTATATTATATACATATATATATTATATACATATTATATATTTTAAATAATTAGAATATATTTATGATTTGGAATTTAAATCATTTTTTTTTAAATATATATATAATTGTATATACATTAATTATATAATTATATATATATGTTTAATTTATATTTAAATATAATTACTTTAAGGTTATTTTATTATAATGATGCAAATATTGATTTTATAATAAAATGATTTTATTTTTAAAAAAATGATTTTGATCATTATGCGTAATTGAGGAAAATGGAATTAAACTATTAGTTTTAAAATTCCTTAATTTTGCAAATGTAATTTTATTTACTTTGGGTATTTGTAAATGATGTATTATTGAATTATTCGGATTTAGAAAATCCTAAAGTTAGATTAATGTGTTTCCTGAAATTGTTCTTTTAAAGTCGAGTTTTCTCCAATTCTCGGTGTTGGGAAAATTGAGTTATTTGTTTATGCAAGACTTCCGGATATGTTTCCTTGAGATGGGGATTGTAACTTATGTTGGTTTAGCTTTGAAATAACTTGGGTAGTGCACGTGGTATTTTAACAAGTATGGACACTTGGTTCTATGAATAGGTTGTGTTGTATATTGTTATTGAGTTGGTATTCGTAATTGATTTATGTGCACCTTGTCTACCCTATGCTAGTGGAATTGATCCCTTAGGTTGTTAATAGGGGAGTGGCTTTTCATGAGGGCTAACACACAAAGTGGTGTCAGGGTAACTCATGTAGAGTTAGATTAATAAGTGATAACTTAATTAAATATGTTAGGAGAAAAAGGGTAGTTTAAACACTTAACTTATTTTAAGTTCATCGCTCATGGACTCAAGGGCTACTATAGACTTGGGATGAGATGAGAAGGCCTGGAATGAAAAGATCGATATCTTGTTTCTCTGAAAGGTAATCGATTCCACATTGGATTCCATGTGGGGCCGCGTTTCGTAAGAGGTCACCAGGGTAACCCAAGATGGGGGTCGGAGCCTAGGAAGATTCTCTAAGGTAACCCATGCAACTTTGTGATGACACTCCTTCTATGACAACCGTGAGTCAGTTTGTTGTATT
Source organism: Sequoia sempervirens (assembly GCA_007258455.2). NCBI lineage: Eukaryota > Viridiplantae > Streptophyta > Pinopsida > Cupressales > Cupressaceae > Sequoia > Sequoia sempervirens. The sequence goes on from VDFB02000019.1 coordinate 13,622,559, forward strand.
CTACAATTGATCATTATTATCTGGAAGCATTGTAACCATTTTGTAAGTTTTGTACTTGTGTAGTTTAATATTGTTTTACCTATGTCTAGAGGTTGTAAGTTTTTCCTAGGAAGCTCTTTTACTATCTCCTAGCACAGGGGTTGGTCCTTCGGGTACCACATGTTGGGTGGAACGTGCTCCTTATATGGTTGGGTCCCCAGTTCTTGTTCGTGATGGCGAGTACTTCCTATTTGGAGAGCTCGCGTGTATTAGTGAATTTGTACTTCTCTTATGTCACTTTTGTATAAGTTGGATACCTTGTAATTGTATCACTCATTGTTATTCGAGGGGAACCATTTGTACTATGTAATTGTAACACTTTTGTATAAACTATCTCATTTGGAAATGAGAGTTGTAATTGTAATATGAAATAAATGCAATGTGTGAATGGATTCATTATTGTACTTTATAGCTTAAATGATGTATTTTAATGTTTTGGATGTATGATCTTTAATTCATGAGTAATAAATATAAGTTATGTTTAGTAACTTTTGTTAATAATGGGTATTATAAGTAAGCGTCGTCATGTACCTTAGAGAATGTATGTGTTAGTGTAGTTTACTTTACTTGTTTAATTACACTTTATAGAAAAAAAATTGTTTAATTACTATATCTTGGGATTTGTTCCTGGAGAGGTTCAGGGCCATATTTCTTTTTGACCATTGGCATCAACATCGTGGAGATGAGTTTCATGCCTTACGATAGATGGCTATGTCCATAGAGCAGTATGAGCATCGTTTTTATGAGCTTAAGCAATTTGTGGGCATCGGTGATGATGAGGGTATGTTGGTTCAGCATTTCATCAGGGGCTTAAATGCCCGGATCAATGGTGGTGTGTGGGTTTTCAAACCCAAAACTATGGAGTCAATGGTGGTGAAGGCCAGATTGGTGGAGGAGAACCAGGTGATGGCATTGGGTGGTCACACTAGAGTACAGATAGGCAGTTCTTTAGCTACAGGACCTAGTGCATGTAGTGGCCAGACTCAGGGAGCTAGACCACCTAGGACACAGCAGGTGTCTACTCAAAGTGGGCAGTATCAGAATTCATAGGGGAAACGAAAGAGTTTTCAGTAGAGATAGGGTGATAGGTATCGATTGAGTGGTGACAGGAATTAGAGGCGTAATAAATGCAATATTTTTGAGTAGATGGCACATAGTTCACAGTCTACCTATAAGGGTAGCGTTCAATAGTTGAGCGCACCTTCTGGAGGTAGAGGTTATGGTAGGGGTACTAGATGTTTTGCATGTTTTCAACAGGGTCACATAGCACGACAGTGTCCCAATAGAGGCACATCAGGGTACACTCAGAGGCCAGCGGCATTAGAGTCAACAGCTGGTGATGTAGGCAGAGGGCATTGAGTATTTGTTGCGGTTGATAACCACCAGGCTAATCATCAGAGCATAGTAGTAGAGACATATGGTATGTTATAGGGTAATAGGGTTACCATTTTATTTGATTTTGGAGCATTAGATTGCTTTATTTCATCGTTTGTCGTGGCGCGATGTAGATTGAGGGCAACAAAGCAAGATGTTAAGTGGCAGGTTGAATTGGCCTCTGGTGCTAAAGTTGCAGTTCAATCCCTAGTACCTATTTGTATATTGGATATTGGATCCTTTCACACTACATTAGACCTCTGCATTATACCATTAGGGTCATATGACATTGTCTTAGGGATGGATTGGCTTGAGGCTCACAAGGCCATGATTGACTGTCAACCTAAATCAATTTGATGCATTGATGCATCTGGTAGTGAGGTAGAGATTGTGGGAGTTCAGAGACCCATATGCTTGAGGATGATCTCAGCTATGCAGCTGAGGAGATGTGTACATCAGGGATGTTAGTTATTTATAGTGACAATAGATGACTTGGAGTTGGGTGATAGTGAGGAGAGGGTTACTCTTGATAGCCACCCCATACTTCAAGAGTATGTAGATGTTTTTCTTGATGATATTCTAGGGATGCCACCTCAACGTGACATTGATTTCAAGATTGATTTGTTACCTAGTTTCGAGCCTATTTCACGAGCTCCATATCGCATGACTACACAGGAGCTCAAGGAGCTCCACTTGCAGCTAGAGGATTTGTTAGCGAAGGGTTTCATCCGCCCTAGTGTTTCACCTTGGGGAGAACCAGTAATTTTTGTGAAGAATGATGGTTCTCTTCATTTGTGCATAAACAATCGTCAGTTGAACAAAGTGACAATCAGGAACCAATATCCCTTACCTAGGATTGATGACTTGTTTGATCAGATCAAGGGTGCTATGGTCTTTTCAAAGATTGATCTTAAGTCAGGGTATCATCAGTTATGCATACTTGATGCCGATATCCATAAGATGGTGTTTCACACACATTACGGTCACTATGAGTTTACTATGGTACCATTCGGGTTGACAAATGCGTCATTTGTGTTCATAAGCTTGATGAACGAAGTCTTTCGCACATATTTGGATAGATTTGTACTGGTATTCCTTGATGATATATTGATCTATTCCAAGATAGTAGAGGATCATGAGGAGCATTTGAGGTAGGTATTGCAGTGTTTGAGAGAATCAATTGTACACTAACCTATCCAAATGTGAGTTCTTTAAGACTGAGGTTAATTACCTTGGGCATATGGTTATAGGAGAGGGTGTTGTAGTAGATTCTGTAAAGATCCAAGCGATCAGTGATTGGCCTGCACCTACTGATGTGGTAGAGATACATAGTTTCATGGGTTTAGTAGGGTACTATAGATGTTTTGTTGAGGGCTTCTCGAGGATAGGAAATCCTATCACTTCTCTTTAAAGGAAAGGGAAGAAGTTTGTTTGGTCAAAACAGTGTGAGTCAGCATTCCAGACGCTGAAGGAGAAGTTGACTAGTGCACCGATTCTTGCGATACCTGATCCTAGTGGAGATTTTGTTGTCTGTACTGATGCATCTTTGGAGGGATTAGGAGCAATCTTGATGCAGGATGGTCGAGTGATTGCATATGAATCATGCAAACTCAAGGATCATGAATTGAATTACCCTACACACAATCTTGAGTTGGCAGCAGTAGTGCATGCCTTGACGAGATGGAGACATTTCTTGTTGGGGCATAGATTTGAGCTGCACAATGATCATCAGAGTCTATAGTTCATCTTGACACAACCTAATCTTAATGCTAGGCAAAGGCGATGGATGGAATTCCTTTGTGAGTATGAATTTGAGGTGAAGTTCATCAAGGGGAAGGAGAACGTAGTTGTCGACGCTCTTAGCAGGTGGAGACATGAGTTGTTTGAGTTGACTCTTGGTGTGGATTTGAGGAGTCAGATACTTTTTGTACTTTCTGCAGACAGTTGGTACTAGGAGGTGAGATCAGAGATAGAGTTAGGCAGGGTTCTGGAAGGCAGATTCTCAGATTAATCTCTAGATTCAGATGGTTTGTTGAGACACATGAGACACATTTATGTTCCATTATCTAGAGATATTTGTACCTTGGTTTTGATAGAGGAACATTAGGCACCTTATTCATCTCATCCAGGAGTGAAGAAGATGCATGCCGATTTGTGACATCTCTATTTTTGGGCAGGTATGAAGCAAGATATCACTGATTTTGTGTCGAGGTGTTTGGAGTGTCAACAAGTGAAGGCTGAACACCAACATCTGGCAAGACTTCTGCAACCACATTTGGTGCTAGAGTGGAAATGGGATATAATCTCATTGGATTTCATTGTTGGTTTACCCAACTCTTCGCGACAACACAATGCTCTTATGGTGATGATGGATAGGTTGACGAAGGTATCACACTTCTTGCCTATTCATTCATCCTATAATGCTTCATCTTTTGCTAGAGTGTTCATGGGAGATATTGTGAGGTTGCATGGTATTCCTCGTCAGATCATTTCTGACAAGGATCCTGTGTTCACCTCAGCTCTCTAGACGTCATTATAGCATGCTATGGGGACACAGTTGAACTTCATTTCAACGTATCATCCTGAGACAGATGGACAAACCGAGAGGGTCAACCAGATCCTTGAGGATATGTTGTGCATGTATGTGATGGACCAACAGACATGATGGGAGGACCATCTCCATTTAGTGGAGTTTGCTTATAACAACAGCTATCAGAGTTCGATTGGTATGCCTCCTTTCTAGGCATTATATGGGCATCCATGTCAGAATCCTTTGAGTTGGGATCGGTTAGAGGATAGAGTTCTTTTGGGTCTAGATATGCTTCAAGATATGGAGCAGTAGGTGATTTGAATCAGGGAACATTTGGTTGCTGCGCAAGATAGGCATAAGAAGTATGCAGATGCGCATCGGGTGGATCATCAGTTTGCAGTAGGTGACTGAGTCTTTTTGCGAGTGCATCCGTGAAAGAGTCCAATCTGATATGGAAAGGGCTCTAAGCTCACACCTTGCTTTGTCGGGCCTTTTGAGGTTCTTGAGAAGATTGGTCCAGTTGCTTATTGACTTTCTTTGTCACCCTATCTCTCGCGTATTCACGATGTGTTTCATGTTTCAGTTCTTAGACCTTATCATCCAAATATACCTCACATCCTTGATTGGAATTCTTTACAGGTAGAGGATAGGCAGTTAGCTTTGGAGCCCATGGCTGTCACACAGCACAAGAGACTCACCTTTAGGGGTTGAGATATAGAGTAGGTCAAGGTCCAGTGGGATCCTAGAAATGATACATCGGCTACTTGGGAGGTTGCAACTAGGATGAGGGAGCTCTATCCCTATTTGTTCGCAGGCTTCCAAGAGTAAGCCTAATCCTAGGGGGGAGAATGTAGCACCCCTCTGGTTTGCTATGGCTATTAGACAATGTGTTTATTTTGACAGACTCAGATACCTTGTTATGGTTTTATGATCGTTGGCTTTAGAGCAATGTGGATGTTATACTGTGATGAGATGATGCACTATATGGATGTTATGTTTCATGTTATGCTTTTGATTAGCATAGTTGTTAATATTGATATATGCTTATCTGTTGATTAATGATGCTTTACTTTCGTCAATCTTGATGTGACTGTATAGGTGAAGGGGATAGGATAACATCACTCACATGGGAGCGCCCTGTGATTCTGTGATTTCTCTTCACGGTGTGACTGTTATGTTTTATCCATGTATGACATTCGTCTTGATTGCAGTATTGTAGGTACATGACATCATCTCGACCTGGCTTCACAGGTCTGAGCGTGTCCATATCCCTATGGTTTTGTTGATTGGGAGATAGTAATGGGGTTACCTTGTCAAACTACAACCCTGTCATATTGTGTCGTTAGTTTTTGTCTGGTTTGTTGTTGAGTCATGTCGTCTTTGATGTTTTGATAATTTATTATTGGTGGGAAGTATAGGTGAAAATTAATGTTTAAGTGGTGGTAAACATTAATTTATGTATTCTAGATTAAATTGTTATTTAATTTAATTCATTTTATTTTATTCAATTGGTAAGGTAATTTAATCTATTGATTAAATTTATCTTATTAAATGGATAAAGTAATTAAGTAAATTTCATTTATGTGGTAAAGCAATTTAATCCTCGTGGTTAAATTTATTTTATTAAGTAAATAAACTAATTAATTAAATTTATTTTGTTGAGTAAATTAATTAATTAATTGAACTTATTTTATTAAGTGAATAGTTTAGTTCTGTAAAGTGCATAGATAAAGAGATTTAAATTTATTTGAAATGAAATTTTGTTTTAAATTATTTAAAAGCAAAATATCTTGAAAATGCATAAGGGGGGAAATAACTATGGTGGTTGAGGGGATATTTTGAAAAAATTGACTAAAGTTGAGGAAAATTAATTGGAGATATTTTATTATTATTTTTTTTGGAAAATTTGTTGTTAAATGAAGAAAAATTTGGCTTTGTAAATATACATTTTTGGTCAAGAAGTGGAGATTTTGAAGGAGGACTTTAGAACTCAGGTTCTTTATTGCTTTATTGTTTAGAAGTTTTGGATTTTAAATTTTGAAAGCTTGCTGTGAATTTTTTTGAAAATCTTGTCTGTAAATAAAATTGAAAACCTTTGTTGAAAAGTTTGGAAAAATTTAGATCCCTGTAGGGAAGCAAACTCTTACAATAGAAAAATTGGGAGAGGAAACAAAAGGAAAACATATAAATTTTTGTGTTTGGATTTAAGTTTATTTTTCCAATACAATTTAGAAATTGAAATTAAAAATTTGTGCTTGAAAATGATTTTGTTGTAGTTATTTCTGTAGAAATTTTTCCCAATTTGGCTGTAAAATGGAAATATATATATATATTTGAGAATATATATATATATACATATATTATTTATGTATATAATTTTGGTGGCATTCTGGAAAATTTTCTGTAAAAAATTTGATTTGGGGGGAAACCCTCTGTGTTCACCGTATAGAGGATTTAAATATTTTTTTATTTGTTTGAATGTTGAGGGGGAGTGTTGTGGCTGCACCACAACCACACCCATGGAGGGTGCGCTGCTATGGCGGCGCTCCCCACAAGTTGTGGGGGAAGCCCTGCCACATGCAACACAACCTCCATAGGGGAGGCTTGGCATTGCATCCCCTTCCTTGTGTTGGGGGTTTGTGTTTTATTTTAAATTTCATTTTTTTTATATTATATATACATATTATATATTTTAAATAATTGGATTTTATTTAAATAATTGGAATATATTTATGATTTAGAATTTAAATCATTTTTAAAAAATATATATATTTAAATATAATTACTTTAAGGTTATTTTATTATAATGATGCAAATATTGATTTTATAATAAAATGATTTTATTTTTTTTAAAAATGATTTTTAACATTATGTGTAATTAAGGAAAATGGAATTAAACTATTATTTTTAAAATTCCTTAATTTTGCAAATGTAATTTTATTTACTTTGGGTATTTGAAAACGATGTATTATTGAATTATTTGGATTTAGAAAATCCTAAAGTTAGATTAATGTGTTGCCTGAAATTGTTCTTTTAAAGTTGAGTTTTCTCCCATTCTCGTTGTTGGGCAAATTGAGTTATTTTTTTATGTAATACTTCCAAATATGTTTCCTTGAGATGGGGATTGTAACTTATGTTGGTTTAGCTTTGAAATAACTTGGGTAGTGCACATGATATTTTAACAAGTATGGACACCTGGTTCTATGAACAGGTTGTGTTGTATATTGTTATTGAGTTGGTATTCGTAATTGATTTATGTGCACCTTGTCTACCCTATGTTAGTGGAGTTGATCCCTTAGGTTGTTAATAGGGGAGTGGCTTTTTATGAGGGCCGACACACAAAGTGGTGTCAGGGTAACTCATGTAGTGTTAGATTAATAAGTGATAACTTAATTAAATATGTTAGGGGAAAAAGGGTAGTTTAAACACTTAACTTATTTTAAGTTCCTCGCTCATGGACTCAAGGGCTAGTATAGACTTGGGATGAGACAAGAAGGCATGGAATGGCAAGATTGATATCTTGTTTCTCTGAAAGGTAATCGATTCGGCTACCACATGGTTGGGTGTAATGTGCTCCTTACACCGTTGGGTCCCCAGTTCTTGTTTGTGATGGTGGGTACTTCCTGTTTGGAGAGCTAGCGTGTATCAGTGAATTTTTACTTCTCTTATGTCACTTTTGTATCAGTTGGATACCTTGTAATTGTATCACTCCTCATTTTTATTCGAGGGGAACCATTTGTACTATGTAATTGTAACACTTTTGTATAAACTATCTCATTTGGAAATGAGAGTTGTAATTGTAATATTAAATAAATGCAATGTGTGAATGGATTCATTATTGTACTTTATAGCTTAAATGATGTATTTTAATGTTTTGGATGTATGATCTTTAATTCATGAGTAATAAATATAAGTTATGTTTAGTAACTTTTGTTAATAATGGGTGTTATAAGTAAGCTTCGTCACATATCTTAGAGAATGTATGTGTTAGTGTAGTTTACTTTACTTGTTTAATTACACTTTATAGAAAAAAAATTGTTCGCTTCCATTTGTGTGTGGCATTCTCTAGGGTTTCGTGGTGGGCATTACACTAAGATGGAACAAGCTCTTGATGTACATTACTCCCAATGTCACCACAAAGAGAAAAACATATCACATGAAGTAAGAAAACCACATCAAGGAACATGGAAAAATGCAAATGAAACCATGTCAAAATATTTCCAAAATAATGCCAATGTATGCTCCCACTTTAAAGAAATTTCTAAACACCATGCTATGAGAAATTACTTTAAAGCAGCAAAGGATAAATGCTAACAATTAAGAGGACATGAGAGATTATGTGGAAAGCCCTATGCCAAGTCATATGTTTCCAATAAGCTATGTCATGTGAAGGGAAGTGGTTACCCCCCAAAATGTATAACTCAGTACATCACATGTGAGCCAACTTAAGGCGTGTCATCCACATCCCAAGCTTGCTCATGCATATACATGGAAGGTGGTCAACTAGCTAGAAGAGATAATGACAAGTGGCATACAAGAAGAAGGCTACCTAACCCCTTGCCCCCACTTAGTGCAGGGCAAGGGTGAGCTGAAATGATTGATAAGAAACATGCTAGATTGAAAAGGAGTATCAATTAGAGGAACACGGTGCTTCAACGCAAGGAAGAGCACCACACTCCATAAGATGTTGAATTCTATCAGTTAAAGCCTTACATTCATTAGTGGCATGACCAAAAACTCTATGATATGCACAAAATGAACTCTTGTAGTAAAATATCTTTCATATTCTTGGAGGAAGAGAGATCAAATGATCTTGAAGGATTCTCGACAAGGTACTCTCTTGATCAAGAGTAGAAAATGGTTCTTTATTTTGCGACAAATATATCTCTTGCTTAGTACAAGATGTCATACTTACAAAAGACTCTTTAGATTGTGATATTTTTTACTCTCCTTTACATGAGGGTGTAAAATTTGTCAAAGTCGAATCATTAGTGTTTTGTGTGATGAAATTAATGTTAAGCGAGGACTTCTTTGTTTATTTTGTTTCTTTTGAAGGAGTATAACCATGATCACTAGTGTCTATCAATTCAGGATGCACTAATGCTAAAATTGGTTTAGGAGAATCTTTTGTAATAGTGTTGATATTGAGTGAAGGCCTGTTTGTTTCTTTTGAAGGGAAATAACCAAGACCACTAGTCTTTTCTTGCGTGTGAGGATCTATAGGGACATATAAACCTTTTTCTCTAGCACCACATCCTTTTCCACTATAACTAAGTTTTTTCATCATTTCATAGCCTTTTCCATAATGTTTCTTCATTTCTTTTGGATTTGGTGGTTGCTCATAATTAAGTTCATCAAAGTTTTTTTTGTAATTTTCTTTTTCTTCTATAGTGGTTGAGGTGGATGCTTTTAAAAGGACTTCTGAATTTTGTGTTGACATTACTGCTTTTTCTTTTTCCTTGTCTAAATCTTTGTTGATGATCTTGTAGTCTCCTATGAATGTTGGTTTGAAATCCAAGGAATCCCAATCATCTTCTAATAGCTTTGTGATGTCTTCAATGTTTTTTTCTTTGTCTTTTTTTTGCACAAGTTCCACTTGTGTAGTTGGTGTCAATGTTTTCAAAGGATTCTCTTTTCCTTTCTCAATGTTCAAAAAATTGTTTGATTCAGGGTTGGCTTTGAGTGTGTACACTTTGTTATTGTATATGTATTTCATTTTACGATGAAGAGTAGAAGGAACCCCATTCATTGCATGGATCCACGACCTTCCTAAAAGAACATTATATGAAATCTCATCGAGCATAACATGGATCAATGTTTCTAATGTGGCCTTTCTAGCTTTAATAGGTAAAGTGATCATTCCAAGCGGTTGTTTTACCACATTGTCAAATCCCTTGATAGATAAAGGTTTAGGTTGAATTTTTGATTTATCCACACCAAGCCTTTCCAAAAGTGTCACACTACACACATTAAGGGATGAGCCATTGTCAACGATGGTTCGCTTTATCCCTATTCTTTTATATTGAGCTATTATTATGAAAGTTTTATTTGTTTTGCACTTCCAAAGGATGGAGCTCATTTTGGTGGAAAACAATGTTAGCATTTATTCCTTGTATCAGGGATGCTATGTCATTCGGTTGTGCATTAGAAGGGATAGGAACTTGTTTTATGGAATTTTTAATCATGTTATGATAGTGGGGGGAGGCTTGGATAAGGTCCCACAATGATATCTTAGTAGGAGTATTCTTTAGTTGTTTAACAAGATTGTAATATAGGTTTCCACTTTGCAAAGGAAATCGATGAGGACCAGGTAAGATAGGATTAGGAAATTGGAGGGATATTGAAGGTGTTTTTCTTGGTTGTAGATTGTTTCTAGTGTTATATGTATGAGAAACTGTATTGTGACTTGGTTACTTCAAAACATTGATCTTAGGTGATTCATGGATGAGGACAAGTTTATTTTGAGTTCGTGGCTTGTGTGAAGGTGGGTAAAGAATTATAGGATTCTTAGGATGTCACATGGGGTATGTAGGAGGTCCAATAGTTAAGGGGGATGTAATGGACACTTGCGCATTGATAACCTCAACTGTCTTGGTTTGATGTATTTCTAATAAAGGGAAATCTAGAATCACCATTTTACCATCACTTAAGGAAGCCACATTACTATTGTTGTCATTTTCTTGCACCATGATATCCTCTCTAGGAGGAGAGTTTTTAGGAGAATGACAAACCAAATGTTCTTGACATTTAAGGATTGGTTCTTCCAAAATGACCTCATTGCAAGTATGGGGATGATCAATGGTTGAATTGTCTTACTTAATAAAGGTTTCGCTAGGTGAAGAGGGACAACTAATATTCTCATGAGTTTCATCCATCAAAGTATCCTCTTCATAACTAGGAGAGATAATAAGAGAAGGACAAGTATGATTTTCATGATCATTTATGATTTCATTCCTTTATTCCCTAATATCTTCCAAAATAGGATAGGTAGGGGAAGGATCATAAAGAGGGTTGTTATAGACCTTAAAGATTTGTGTATCTAACACCAACATATCCTCATCATTATCACAAGAGGGGAAGATGTTGGGAGATGAATGTAGGTAGGTTTCAACGGTCTCTTTTTTTTTGTGTTGTGTTGTTGGCATGATTACTTATCGTTATATCCTCTTGTTTAATAATGTCTTTCCTAATAAGAGAGGTAAGAGGAGAGAAACAACTAGGGTTCTCAAAATTCTCCTAGATGAGTTCTTCTAAGACTAAAGTATCTTCTCCACAAGGAGGAGAGATATTAGGAGAAGAGAAAATGTGATTGTTATGATTACCCAAGGTTTCTTTCACTAGAGTAACCTCACTCATAGAAGGGATACTAGGAGAGGGATCAATGATGAACAAAAAGAGAGGGGAAAGGACCTCATATTCATATGAACTTAACAAAATTTTCTTACAACACTCAACAAGATCTAAAAATAGAACATGAATAATGACAACTATAGACTTTTGCAATGAAAACACAATGTAATGATTGTTCTACAGGCCTGAAATGCAACAATGATGGAGCAAACATGCAAAATGATAATGCAATTTTTTAGTTTTCAAACAAGGTAATTTGCTGATTACACTATTCAATGATCTAAAAATGAAATGTTTCCAATGAAAAATTGGAATTAAGCAATGCATGAAATGGACCACTTTAAGCTAGATTTAGTAAAATGCATGAAATAGAAAGTCAACCCACTGAAACATATAACCAATGTCAGCAAATAGAAGCATAGAAATTCACTACTTAACCCAAAAAACTACAACCTCAAAATCAAGAGGGACGAAGATGCCAACAAGGGTTACTGAAGGAATTTTTAGGTTCCAAAAATTGAAACATAAAGCAAGCAACTGAGATAGGTTTCTGAGCCAAAAACTCATAGAGGGGCTAATATGCTAGAAAGGGTGTTTTAGTCCTAGTAGAGTTTGTTTTTTCAGAAAAACAAAAAAATATGAGTTGATAACAGTGTTCTCAGGCTACCTACTCAAGGACCTGATGTTTAGAAACAAAAAAATATTCAAATTAATGCAAGAAAAAGTGACTAATGAGAAGCACTTGAAGGATTTTTTTTCAATTTTGAATGCAATAACAATATTCTCGAATGTAATTAGGATGATTGACAATGCACTTTTTCAGTTTTTAAACAATGAGATAAAATGATGCAAGAAAGAAAAAATGCAAACTATATGCACTTTCACTAATGCAAATGTGAGAAACCCTAGATGCACTTTCACTAATGCAAGATGCAATGCAACCTTGATCTAGGGCCTTAGTGAACTCCAAATCAGAAAATGAATGTCCAAAATGTCAGGTTCACCAAAATGAACCATTGGGAAAATGATGATAGGAAAAGGGGCTCACAATACAAGAAAGGGATCCCTAATCCTATATTTCCTTTATAGGGGGATGGTTCATTCAAGGAAACTTAAGATCCCAAAATTAGATTGAATATCAACACGAAGGTGAGTCAATTCTCAACAAGAGAGACCTAGGAAGATTCCTTAGGCTTTGTAGGGTTCACCACCAAACAAAATCTTGGAAAAGAAAAGTTCATATTCAACTCACAAAACCTAGTAATGCAAGCCAAATAATGGGTGTAAATGACAAAATTAAGTATCAACAAGTTAGGATGTATGCACCTGGGAAGTATGGAAATGTGATAAGGATTTTAGAAATGTAAAAATGTTGTCAAAATATACTGAGGAAGACTAAGATGCCCTTACTATTGTCTTAGTCATGTTGTTGTTTTTTGGGGCAAATGCAGAATCTTCAAATGTTGGAATCAGATATGAAGGAATCTCTAAAAATACCTCTAGGAGGACTAAGACGCCCTTATTGCTGACTTAGTCTTGATCTGAATTTTTACAATTTTTCAAGATGATCTTGAGGCTCACTATCTGCAACTTCTTCTTCTCAGATCTCAGGTCCTGAAACTTCCAAATTTGGCTTATAGGAAACTTTCCGTGACGATGACAACTTTGCAATGCAACTTTTGCAACTTTTCACTTCAAATGATCTTCAACGTAAATCTAAAAACACAAACACACAAGGGAGGAAAAACAAGTTGATTGTTAGTGAATAGGGGTTTTCCTTGGTCAAACCCCTTGTTGGTAATTAAACCTTGGAATGAAATGAAATAATGGAGGGAAATGATGAATGAACAAAGTGTTATGTTGTAACTCACCAAACCCTTGTTATGAAATCTACAAACTTGTATGAATTGGCTAGCTTGGATGTAGATCTTGAAGTGAATGAATGCTTGATAGATCTTGACATGAATTGCTTACTTGAATCAAAACTCTACATCACAAATGTTAGCTCAAAAGCATAGATGATACAAGAATATCTTTGACATGATGGTTGAATCTTGATGATGGCTCCAAATGCTTGATGAATTGCTCTTGAATGCTCTCTTGATCACAAACTTGCTATAATGCATGAATACTCAAGTTGCTAGGATGAAAATGAATGAAAGAACCTTGTATTTATACTTATTCATTCTTAATATCCCAAAATTACACCACACCAAGCTGACATATGAATTCATTAATTAAAGGAGGCTAAATCTTGCTAAGATTTGAAATTAAATCCCAAAACTAACTTGAGGGGGACTAAGATGCCCTAGGTGGCGCCTAAGTCCCGAGGCTTGAAACTCGGGGCACAAACTCCAAAAAGGGTCATTTTTAAGGTGCTCTTGAAAAGAGGGTCCAAATACCTTTAGAGGACAAAGACACCCTAGGTGGTGTCTTAGTCCCAGTACCAAAAATCAGGGATACAACCAAAATCATTAAATTATCATTTATCCTTTGATGTTTGTCGGGATTAGCCATAAAAAGATATAATTTATTAGGCTTGTGGATTCAAAATAGGACCAATTAAGACATAAATAAGGATAAATAAAGCCAAGTGGGCCCAAACAAGTATGAAAATGCAAGGGTATGCATTTTCCTACACTATAGGGGTTCCCCTTTTAGGTAATTAAACCAAATGATGAAATAATGAAATTGAAGCATGAACATGAAAAAATGAAATGTTGATGCCTTGGAAGATGTCTTGGAATGTAAATATGCAAAATAAAATGAATTTTCCATGAATAATTCAGATCTTGATCTCAAATAATATGTGAAACAATGCTTGCAAATAGATCCCCAATTCTACATCAACAATCTTAGCTCAATAACATGCTTGAATGCATTATGCCTTTGACATGATGAAATGACCTTGAATTGCTACAATAAACTATTGATAATGTGCCTTTGAGTTGCCTTGAAAATGCACTTAAAGTTCTCTATAATGGTGTTGTAAAGTATTAGGATGCTCTCTTGAAAGTCTTAGATCAAACTATGTGAATTAACCTCATATTTATACTAAATCTAAGAATTAACAAAAAAATTCAAATAATTCAAGCTGACACCAGATCTAGGATTAAAAATCATTATGATCCCTCCACAATTAAATTCTAAAAAGGGTGTCCTATGTGAGGAGGACCCATTCACCACTAAAGATGAATGGGTCCTAGCACAACTTTCTAAGACCATGCTTTGGGGGGGTGGAATAACATCAAAAACCCACCTCAAAATGCAAAGGGGTGTCCTATGTGGAGAGTAACCATTCACCACAAGAGGAAAATGGGTCCTAGCACCATTTTCTAGAACCTCAAATTTTCAAAATTAAATTTCATGCAATATCATTATTGGGTTTTGGGGTAGATCCTTTAGAAAGTGTCATTAATAAGGCTTAAATTTGAATTAAAGGGGCTAATTAAGGTGAATTAACCACAATTAATTAAAAACCCTAGATAAGTGTGAAAGTGTAATACAACACCCTAAATAAGGTACAAATTAAGTACATTTTGTTAAAAAGGGACCTAGATTAATGTGAATGTGTACAACACATTACAACACTAAGTCAAGGCATTATTAGGTTAATTTTATGCTAATTATTCCCAAATTAAGTGTGAAAAAGGGTTACTTATTTTTACACTACATTTTTCCCCCACTTTAGTGAGATTTTTCCCCCATGACAAACTCACTCTAAAGTAGACATTCAAGACACTTTAGTATGCATCAATAACAAAGGTACATAGTCATACCCTATCAAAGGCCAAGAAAAATAAAGGATCAAGCACAACCATTCCAACATTGTGTGGGACATGTTTCTTTGTGTGTAACATGTGTTGCTCACTTTGGGGTAGTGGAACCTCAATCTGTCCACTAGGTGAGTTATCCCAATCATGTGTTCTCACTCTGGGGTAGTGGAACCTTAGTTTGTCCACTAGGTGAGTTATCCCAATCATTTGTGCTCACTTTGGGGTAGTGGAACCTTAGTGTTTCCACTAGGTGAGTTGTCCCAATGAGGTGGCCAACCATACCGAAGTTATCCTCCTAACAACTTCAATAATGAACCACAATGTAATTCTTTTTGTATGCTTTTGGATGTCATATCTATAAGTTTTTGTTAAAGGGGATTTTGCTTTGTTCATGTAAGGTCTTATTCTTAGGGAGCATCATGCCTAATGTCTCCAAGAGAGGACAAGTCAAGGATATCAGATTTCCACTTATGGGATGCCTCTCGCTTCGAATCATGCCACTAAGGGAGATCTTATAATTATAAATATACACTCCTGGAGGACATCAAACTCAATGACACCACCAAGAAAAGGACACGTCATAAGAAAAAATAAAATCACACCATGAAATATGCCAAAATGTCAAAAAGTGTCATCGACGTATGCCCCCACTTTAAAGCGGTTACTAACACCATTACTATGAGCAAGTGCTTTAAAGTAGCCAATGTTTTGTCCTAAGACATGAGAGATTTCCTTAGAAAACCCTATGCCAAGTCATATGTTTCTAAAATAAAGCTACTCTATGAAATAGGAAGGCTTTCCCTCAAAAATACATAAGGGATCTATGGATTTAGGGTTAGTATTGTTGGCATATGATGGTTGTGGACATGATTTTTCACTACCTGTGTTGTCATTGATGACAACTAAAGTCTTTAGTTTGGTCCACAATATTAGTTATGATCATACCCACAAAAGATCTATGTTTTCGTAGTTTACCGGCTGAACAAGACATTTGGTTAGTCTGTTGATTTGGTCACCTCACTAGATCATCATTTTGTTATGTGGATCTGCAAGGAAGGTTTCCCAACACGTATCTTACTCTGCTAAAGAATTTTTGTTGCATTACTACTATCATAGCTCAAATTAAGAGGTTCGGTGGTATAACTCATTGTCTATTCTTCTCTTGTGGCCGACATGTTCAATATCGCAAATCGCAGATGTATATGGAGTAAATGTTTTGTTATTTTCTTATGTTTGATCCTTTTTTTGAGTCCCTACTATGAGTTTAGTTGACTTATGTAGGTACGCACTAAATTGTGATTTATGATTTTGGGATGACATAAGGAAAGCTATTATATTTTGCTTCAAGCTAACATATAGTGAAATTAATGATAGCGGATATATAAAGAAGATCAGTATTTCATCTTTGGTATGAAATAATGTGAAAAATGTGTATGGAAAGTGTGTATGGTATTTATGCAAAAAAATTGTATAGTAATGTGAGCCTACATCATAAAATCATCAAGCGAGTTACTGTATGTGTTGCAGGAAGACTTATGTTGAAGTGCAAAATAGAGCATGAAAAGAGTGTGATGAAAGAGTAGATTGTGTGCTTCATTGGAACTTAACTCAGGCATTTGAATATGTTGTCCCATTAGTTCAAATTTTGTAGCAACATTCTATCATATGTATTGTAGGTTTGTTGAGCAGTGAGCTCAAGGTAGTGAGCCTGAATGCAAGTGCATTCCCCTTTTATCTTTACTTTTAACAGAGTAAAAACTTTGTGGATTAATCTCCACCATGGTTTTTCCCCTAACAGGGTTTCCACGTAAAAATATCTATTGTTATGGTGTTCATTATTGTGTGCACATGTTCTTATCAGTCTTATGCTGCTAATACTGCACAAAATTCTTACATTATTGTAGATGGTTTTAAATTTAATATGAATAGCAAAATTTGTTGAACATTGATTCACCCCCCTCTCAGTGTTCCCTGCATCCAATAATTGGTATTAGAGCAAGGTTCCTCTTCTAAAGCCTAACAACTTGAGGTGGATCTAGTGATTACAATGGATGCTAGGGGTCTTCAACAATAGTTGATGGTGGCACTTGATGATCTTGATCAATCCAAAGAAGAAGTCATGGAACTCAAATCAACTCTTGTAGATGCTAAAAAAATCATTCAATCACTGAAAAATAAGATAAGTGATTCAAGAGAAAAGAGGAAGGAACTATGTGATCAGCTGAAGAAAAAAGAAAATAAAGGCTCAGATGATGTGCATTTAAATCAAACCCTAAAAGAGATAACAGGAGAATGTGAGAAGCTAGCTAAGGATAATGCAGCCCTAAAACTTGAAATGGAGTCAGTGGCAATGAGGTTTACCATAGAAATTGAGCAAAGAAAGAAAAATGAGGAAAATCTAGCCCATTCCTTGAAGGATAAAACTGAGGAATGCATCAGAATTAATAGTGGATTCATTTAGTTGGAAATGGAACTACTACAATCTAGAAGCAACAAGCAAGAGCTTGAGAGACAGTTAGTAATTCTTATAAATGAGCTGGCTACTACAAATGAATTCAAAGAAAAATTTAAGATGAGCTCCATCAAGCTTGAATAAATAACTAAAAGTCATAAAAACATAAGTGATAAGCGGGGTCTTGGATATTAAGAAGGAGAGTGTTCTGAATCTAATCAGAAGAATCTTGAAAAGAAGAACAGAGGAAGAAGATATCCCATAAGGCAACCTAATGCTCAAAGATTTAATGGATATTGATTTGCTTGTAATAAATTTAGAAACGTGGCTTCTCAATGTACAAAGATAAGTCCTAGCATTTTATCATTTCCTGGTCAATGTTTTCAATGCAAGAAGTTTGGTCATAAAGCATTAGAATGCAAAAGAATAATTGTTAATACAAGTAACAATAGATGCTATGCCTATGGAAGATTTGGGAATATTGCTAATTAGTGCAGGGCAAGTGGAAATCAATGGAGAGGCCGGTATAGATAGAGAGGTCCGGTATGCTTTAATTGTAACTATTATCAATAGTTTTACACCCTGCTGAATGTAGTATTCAGCAAACTACTAAAACATGGAAACCTCTTTCAGATGTGGGTGATCTACACGAAAGAGGAATCTCTAGAGTGAGCTGGTTCTCTGAATGATGAATTCTATTCTAAGTGACTCTCCAAGAAAAAGGATAGAAGGATAAACTGGATTTAAAATCTAAAATTGAAATTCTATCACCCTAAAAATATTGATCAGCTATATGAACAATCTGATAATAACTCACTCTCACCAACTCTTTAAAATTAAATTCTCACAATCTCACAACACATATAGTCCAACAGTGATTTATGCAAAGGTTAAAATAACACAAAGCATAACCTAAACTAGCATGCAACTCCTGCAAATTACTTAACAATAGTAGGAAAAGAAAAGGATTCAATAGATTTGAATCACAGGAAAAATCAAATTACTATTCCAAGTCATGAAAAAGAACTGTGAAAGGAAAACTCCGCTATTTTATTGAATGATGGAGTGGAACTCTCAAAATCTGAGCACACATAAGTTTACAAGCTCCAAAATGTGTAAGGGCAAGAAACTCTGATCTGAACTACCGAGAGGAAAACTAAAAAACTAAGCCTATCAAAACATCACCCTCAAGAAACCCTAATCCGAGCTCAGAAAAAAGCTCAAGGAAAAAGGCCTCAAAATGTCTCAAAAACTGCTAAAAAGCATAAAAAAGCACAATGCTTTTATGATCATACAGTCAAGCCTCTAAAAATAGGCTAATCTTGCTTTAAAAGATCAAAAAACACCTTATCTCGCCAAGATAGGTCTAAAATCCGACCAAGAGGAAAAGTCAACAAAAATCTGCTAAAAATAGCAAGAAAACACAAAGCAATTTATAGAATATTGCTTTATGATTCTGCTTTACAAGATGCAGATTTGCACAATTAATCTATTTTTGCAATTAAAGATTGAAAATCTTTTGCAAAAAGGAAAAGCTCCTTGTTTGGTATTACAATATTCTAATTTTCTCAAAAATCATAAAAAAACAAAACACATCATTATCTCTTCTCATCACTTCAATTCCCATTGATTTCTTTAAAATCAATCAAAATAAAACCCTGAAGAATAATTGACCCGAAGTCATAGGGTATTCACAACTCACCCCAAATTGATTTTCAATATTCAAGCCCTTCAAAATTACTAAGGAAAGAAAAAGTCTTAAAGACTTAACCTTCGACCTAACAAAGAGAAATCGGCCCCCTCATATACATTTAGACTTAGGTTTCAATAAAGTCATAATGCAAGGCTATGATCTTCAAGCCCATTCAAAATTTTACATGTGCTTAAAACTGAACATTCTGGATGATGATGATGTTCGAATTAGGGCATGAGAAAATAGGGTCAAACCCTAATTATCATTTCATTTCACACTCGTGACTTTGGAAGGAAGGAAACTCTGTCTGGAAGAATAAAACCACCATGATGGTTGAATCTGCATCTCTGCATGCTCAGGAATATTCACCATGCTCATCAGTTCACTAAAAACCCATCTGGGGTAAGCTTTGTTTGCTTTGTATCGAAGTTCTTTTCCTTGCATCCTGGATTCTAGAATATCAAAAGTCTTAAGGCCACGACCTGTCATGTTTCTCTTCTAACTTATTCCTGTGCTTTGATTTACTTTACCTTGGCCGATATGAGCTCGAGTTCCTCCAAAAAGCTCTAAGAGAGAGCTTGTTCTGCGTTATCATTTTCCTCTACTGTCACAAGGTGAGCTATCTGCTCATTGTTCCATGGATTCTATGGCTCCATATTTTAATTTTTCTGGCCTTGAGGTCACGGCTATACACAGCCTCTAATACACTTTTCTTGAATTTTCTGTGTTGGCAACTCAAATTGTTGTGTGAGATCGACCTTCATTTAAGAGCTCGGATCCAAGGCATTTGGAATCTTTCTAAAACTCTTGGCCGCGGCTATACACTTTTCCATAGATCTGGATTGGTAACTTTCTTTGCTAACATTTGCTCTCCGGAGACTTAGAAGGTCTTAGAGGGTTTCTTACATAGATTTTTGGCCATATCAGGCCGTGCCAAATGTGCATCATAGAAATCATTCTCTTGAATTTTGGGCTCGACCCAAAACAACAAACTCTTCTTTATGTATATTTGAGTGTATATCAACTTGTGGGTATTTGAAATTTCAAAAGAGAACTGTATTTTCTCTTGTCTAAAGCTTGATCTATCACATAAATCACATTTTATTATTATTCCCTGCTATCTCTTTCGTGGGTAATGTGAAAATTAGATGAAAGCTGCACTTCTTCTACTTTGAGGCTCGAACCAGCACATAAATTTGCATATTTTGTAGTTATATTACTTTTGAATCTAAAACCCAAAATGGGTATCATAGATTATTACATTTTTCTGCACCTTGAATGAAAACCCACATGTGGGTATCATAGATAATGGAGAATAGTTCTATTTCGTACTCCTGAAACACAGATGTTAGTCTATTTCTGAAGAAAATTGTATTTCTTCATTCTGAAACTATTCATGTGGCTAGACCCACCTCAACATTCCTATTTTATTGCATTCTCTTTACTTGGGTATTCACTGTAATTGAATTTTTTTGTATTTTGCAACTCGAACCCTAAAATGGGTATTCGAGATTCAAGTGTATTCAATTTATAAAACTTGGCATTTTGCACTTTAAGAAGAAAAAGTATCTCCATTGCATCACTGCTAAAACTATCACATGGCCTTGACTATTCAGAATTTGACTAAGTCTGATCCAAATACTCAGTTGTATGTGTATCTGTGTTTAGTTATGGGCTCGACTCAAAACAATTGATGCTTTACTTTGTTATTCCTGTGTCCCTCAATTTTGCAATGAAGATAGTCTGACACCCCTGGAAATACTACATTGATTAGAACTCTATATATTTTTGAAGATAGTGATGCCCACATGTAAACCCTGAAAACACTTGGGTGTCTGGAAAGACAACAAAAAAGTATAAAAAAACAAATTTGAACCCGTCTCTCAAGACATTCTACTCTCCTCAATTGAAACAACCTAATATTCTGGAAATGAAGCTCATGCATCTGAATCCTTGTAGAAACTGAAACGATCATTTACTTGATACTTGTAACTCTTTTGAAGACACAATAGAATAATCCCTGCTATGCAATATTTGCTTAAGATATAAAAGGTTAGTAATCCCAATAATATTGCAAACTTTGGGCTTCTAAGGCATTTGAATTTTGTTAATTCCAGCATGATTCTATGCTTATGCATTGTGAAGAGAAAGACTTCTTAAATATACTGTACCCATGCATGTTTTCTGTACAAACAACAGTGTCCTTTGACTCCTGGACTTCCATAGTCTGGCTTAGACAATTTTGTTCATGTAACTCACTGAAAGCAATTTGAATGAACAATAATTTCTGCCTTGCCTTAAGCATTGATAAATGATCCTTCCTTTGCAGTAAGAAATTTTCTCCTTTTGAAATCTTTGATCTTACCATACATCAACACCCTTTCTACTCTTAGACCTTATGTAGAGGCTTAGATTGAACATTGCAACACCACGAACCACCTCTATTCACCAGTTCATATGCATAACTGACCACTCAGAACCTCCTGTGGAAAGAAAATGCTTACTCATAATACTATATTTGTTTTACTAGCCAACTGTAACTGATGATTCATTTAGCCCTTGAATGCATTGTCTGTGTTCGTACTCAGCTGTAACATGGTACTCTTCATGCATTTTTATGCCCCATTTAATAAGCTGCTCTCAAAACTGATCTTTTTCGTGATAAAATTTAAAACAAAACATTAAGGCATAATGTATGCCTGTTCACTATCCTTGACTGTAAAGGGAAAGAATTGATGAACTGAAACTTGCATTACATATATGATTACGATCAGCACAAAACATGAACTTATTTAGCAATATCTGATGTAAATGCACTCAGTTGAATTCATTTAGTGAACTAAACTCACTGTTCACCTGTAGCCTTCAGAAAACAAACCTAATTGTTATGAATGCATAATTGGTTAGTTGCTTGATGGACAATGATGTTTTTACTCTTTTAGTTGTTCTTCATTCATTCGATGAATATGATAATGTATCTTTAAATCAGACCATTTAATGAATAGGGCAGCATGTCGAGCTCTACCCTTGTGGGAGCCCATTTTTCTCCACATGCTTGGTCTTTGAATAACGTTCAGCTTCATGATTTTACCTATACCTGCACAAGGAAGCAAACAATGTTAGCATAAAAAATAGAACATGTTGATCATGATATTGTTATCTCTATCCCAACTCATTTCTTTCATACTACACGTGATTGATTGTTTCAATGCATTATTAATAGTATGTTGTACTATTGCAGGTGCCTCATATAGGTTTCTTCATAATCGGAGCCACTGACACCCCTCCTTTCCTCTTACAGGTCAGCGGAGCTCGAGAAGACATGGTGCACCATTCAACATCAAACGTCGATAATCAGGCAATGATGATTATGCTGTCACTTATGTGTTTTACTTTCTTCATCTCTTGTAGTGCAATGTGCTATTAGTGATGTGTTGTAACAGTTACATCCACGGCTTGTGTGGATTCTTGATTTCAATTATGCTTTTCAATTGAAAAGAAAATGCATTTTCATGCAATGTTGTAATATCATTCTGATTGTTGAAATCAAATGAAGCCCTGTAAAATATGAGTTTTTTCATGAAATAAAAGAAAGCATCTGAAATGCTATTTGCTTATTTACTCAATTTTGTATTTCTGCCATTGCTGGAACCTCTGAATGGCACTCTAAAAACTCAATTCTTTCTTTTAAATGTATAACTCTTTCTCAATGAATAATAATAAAAACTGTGAAACAACATTTGAAATTAAGTGCAATTCCACCTTATGATAAATAACATTCAGCTGGCTTCACTAATTGAGCTAAGGAAAAAATTTGGTAACAGTAACAATTCTGGTCATACAACGAAATTCTACTGGAACATAAATATGAATAAAAGAAGTCTGGATTATCACATAAAGACAAAAAAGGTAAGACAAAAGATTTTATGGAAGAGATAAAAGATCAGATGAAAAGGACATGGGTGAGAAAAACCAAATCTGATGATGGGAATAAGCTTGCACTGAAAGCCTCCACTAGTAACCCTTCCAATAATTGATATCAGGCCAATGGCCTAGGGGGATTTTTTCATGAAAAATCTCTTATACCCCCTATATTGCAAGTGTTAGATTAGTGGATTTTGTCAATCGTTGAGTCACTTTCAAAAGGAAATATTGGAATTCATATGATGAACTAGAAGAAATTGGAATAATCTGCAGCTAAATCTTTCACCTGCTATCTAAGTCCCTAGTCTCATCAAAACTTCTAGGGAAATGCATTTAATGCGTCAAAAGTGAAAGATAGCAAAGTTATATAAGGAAATTTTGAACTTCATTTTCTACACATTGTATTAAAGAAGAACAATCTCATTGGCATTTTTCTGCTCATCTCAAAGGATCGAAAGGATCTTGGGTAGCGAATCTTAAGGTATTTTTGTCAATCATTATCTTTGTGGATTCTGTGGTTGTCTGTTTAGAATATAATCATGAAGCAAATCAAAGATGTTGTAACCCTAGATGAGTATAATAGTCAGAAGATTAGGGATGATAAAAATTTGTTGTCACTCTCGGATTGCAAAAGGCTTGAAGGATCTAAACATAGAAATCTAGATATTTGGTGTGAGTTCCCTCATTTTGTTAATACGAATATTGTTCGACTTTTCTTGAATAAATTAGATGGTGACACCATTACATTGGAAAAACCATATCAAATCACTAAGGAAGTGATCGAGAATCTAACTGGACTGTGTAAAGATGGTGACATTCTAAAGAAAAATTCAATTAGAAATGTGGAAGTCGAAACCCTAACTGGAATCAGGGGAGATCAAAGGGCACTAATAATTTCATCAATCAAGGACCGCCTGACCAAGTATGTGGCTTATGGGATTTCATATAAAATCTATTTCAGGAACCATGAGGGATCAACTTTGGCTAGTGCTTCTTATATTGCTCATAAGATGATAATTGAAGGTGAGAAATTTGACTTGTGTAGCTTGTTGAAAGAACAACTGATGGAAAATGTCCAGTTGACTAGGGACATTGACTATTCTTTAAGGTTTGGTACTTTGGCAACATGCATTTTAATGTATTTTCTGAATTATCTACCATTAAAAGATAATGTTGTATGGAAAGGGAATATACGTGTTTGCAAACAAATATTCAATCATTACAACTCCTTTGAGAACTGTGAACAAGTATATGATAGTCTCTTTAGAAAAGTATTAATGATATTTGGAGAAGGTGGTGCTTCACTCCCAGCAAGAATAACTGAGATTGTATCATCTTTTGGGAAGGGAGAGAAAATAAAAGGAAAAGAGTTTTGGATGATGTGACTCCTTTTGCACTCAGGCCTGTAGAGACTGAAAAGAAAGAAATAAGTCAAGTGGTTGTGGACATAAAGGGTGAATCTCCTAAAGAGTATATTCCACAAGATCCTCCAAAACTAGCTGAACCGAAAGTTGTTGCTGATTTAGACAATGATGAGGACGAAGCTTTGTTTAAATCTAAAATATTAGAGATCATTCACAGAGAGAATGGTGTGCAAAAGGTGTCTGAAATGTGGTTAGACATACCATCTTTTGAGTAGGACCTTATTGAAAACACTTTAGCAAGATTCTTTGTGGACAATAATGTGGAGTTGGGAAGCTTACAAAATATTCCCCCGGATGAAATGCTTGAGTGTGTGAAGATAGCTATAGAATTTGTTCCCTCAGAAAGAAAAGGAAAAGAGATAATTTCTCACCTAAAAATGTAGTTTAGGTTATCTCTCTCAAAAATGAAGAAGAGGATGAGTGAATTAAGACAGTGCATTGATTCTACAAATAACATCTTCAACTACTACTTGAAATGGCCCCATGTGACAGGGAAGTACAAAGATAAACTTGAGGAAATTGAGAGTGAGATAGTTAAGATTGGATAGGACTATAGTATGCTCCTGGAATCAAATGGAGAGATGAAGAAGAAGGTTAGCAATTTACAAGTTGAGCATGCAAAAGTTCTTCATACTAAGAATGTTCTCACTAACACATTCTAGAAGGTTAAGGATATAACTGAAGGTAGACTGGAACAGATGGTTGAGATTCCTAGATCAGGAGAGCAATTACAACAGGAAATCACTATTCGTGAGCACCTTAATCAAATCATCAACAAGACATCTGAGAACAATAGCTTGATTATTTCCATTGGATTTACTGTGGATTCCTGGAAGAAATTCTTTCCAGAAATGAAAGCTAAATATAAGATAATCTTCTAAATTTTTTGCAACAGTTGTAAATTTTTTGAAGAATCAAGTAAAGGTTAGTACAATATTTTAAAGAAGTTAAGGAAAGAAGCGTAGAGAAGATGCTATAAATTTTTGTCATTGATGTCAAAGGGGGAGAGAATGGAGTGAAAAAATTCTTGGCATCTTTAGGGGGAGTAGCAATTTTGATATAATACTTTTTGAGTTTTGGGCACTTAGTAATTTTTTCACTAAGTGTTGCCATCAATGCTAAAGGAGGAGATTGTTGGCATATGATGGTTGTGGACAAGATTTTTGGCTGCCTGTGTTGTCATTGATGGCAACTAAAGTCTTCAGTTTGGTCCACAGAATCAGTTATGATCGTACCGGCAAAAGATCTATGTTTTCATAGTTTATAGGCTGAACAGGACATGCAGTTAGTCTGTTGATTCGGTCACCTCACCGGATCATCATTTTGTTATGTGGATCTGCAAGGAAGGTTTCCCAACACATATCTTACTCTAATGAAGAATTTTTGTGGAATTACTACTATCATAGCTCAAATTAAGAGGTTCAGTGGTATAACTCATTGTCTATTCTTCTCTTGTGGCTAACATGTTCAATATCACAGATCACGGATGTATATGGAGTAAATGTTTTGTTATTTTATGATGTTTGAACCTTTGTTTGGGTCCCTACTATTATTTTAGCTGACTTATGTAGGTACGCACTAAATTGTGATTTATGATTTTGGGCCGACACAAGGAAAGCTATTATATTTTGCTTCAAGCCGACATATAGTGAAATTGATGATAGTGGATATATAAAGAAGATCGGTATTTCATCTTTGGTATGCAAGAATGTGAAAAATGTGTGTATGGAAAGTGTGTATGGTATTTATGTGAAAGTTTTGTATAGTAATGTGAGCCTACATTAGAAAATCATCAAGCGAGTTTCTGTAGGTGTTGCAAGAAGACTTATGTTGAAGTGCAAAATAGGGCATGAAAAGAGTGTGATCAGATAGAATATTGTGTGCTTCATTGGAACTAAACTCTAGCATTTGAAGATGTTATCCCATCAGTTAAAATTTTGTAGCAACATTCTATCATATGTATTGTAGGCATTGAGCCTCTATTTTGTTGAGAGTGAGCTCTAGGAAGTGAGCCTAAATGCAAGTGCATTCCCCTATTATCTTCACTTTTAATAGAGTAAAAACTTTGTGGATTAATCTCCATCATGGTTTTTCCCCTAGCAAGGTTTCCACATAAAAATATCTGGTGTTATGGTGTTCATTATTGTGTGTGCATGTTCTTATCAGTCTTATGATGCTAATACTGCACAAAATTCTTACATTGTTATAGATGGTTTTAAATTTAATATGAATAGTAAAAAATTTTGAACACTGATTCACCCTCCCCTCTCAGTGTTCCCTGCATCCAACAAGTATGTCTTTGTTACATTTTTTTTTAAGAGCTCAGAATTGTCATCATTCCCAAAATACTCATAGAACTGGAAGAATGACACAAAAAGAGAAAAAATAAAGAAAATCCTTTCAGGTCAACATGGAAGAGACCTAATTGTCTCAACGCCTTTTGGCATCCCCAAAAGGAAAACACAAGACAAATGAAAAGATAAAGGGAAATATTTTGGGTCAACATGGAAGAGACCTAATTGTCTCGATGCCTTGAGTCATCCTCAAAAGGAAAAAACAAGACAAATGAAAAATGCTTACAACATAGAGAAGAAGGTAGGTACATATAGATGAATGGACAAAAAGAGAGAGATATACATCAAACGAACATCACCAGGGATCACATTACGCACATGCAATCACATAAAGAAATATGAAAAATAAAAATACTAGTAAGGCATATGCGAGTCAACCTAGAGTAGGCCGTTTGCATCCCAATCTCGATCTGTATAAACGAAAGGTGAGAAACTATCCAAAGGGACAATGACAAGTGTCGAACTAGGGGAAGCACCAAGTTCAACACTCTTTATAGGAGATTTTTCATTTAAGTTCATAGAAGAAGAAAAAAATGTATTCAACTTATTATGCACTTCATCAATATTTTTAATGTCAACGTCATCATCTAGATTAATCACAACTGGAGGTCAAAGGACAATTTCCATGGAATGTTCTTATTTATGTTGCAACAAGGGTATAGGATCATCATGCATTACTTTAGGTAAGTTTGGATTTTGATTTTCTATGTTGTTTTTTTCTTTAGTTTGTAATTGTTAGCTAATTGTGCTTTTTCAGCCCAATCAGATTAGGTTGGGAAAAAACTGATGTTTTCTACTTTGAAGAAGGAGAAAGGTACACAAAATATTCTACTAAAGTTACTCATAATCATACAAACATGAAATGAATTTCCAATTTTCCTTATGCATTTTTTTTACAAAAAGGTGGAATAGTACATAAAATTTTGCATAAAGTAGCTGCTTAAATTTATTACAAGAAATATGCTTATAATTTTCTCACACAAGTCATGGGAATAACTGAATAGATGCAATAAAAGATAAATTGTACATCTAAAAGTAAAAGAGGACATGTAAGAGAAAAGGGATCTATCATTTCCTGAGTGACGAACCCTATTTTTGATCAGCTACATCTTCAATTCCTTTGTTGATAGCTCTAGATGTTTTGCAATAGACAAAGAAAATGATGTTAGAGATTAGGATTCCATGTCTCTTATATGTCAAACCATCAAATATGCAGCCTTTCTCTTGTTAAGCATCAAATTAGAGAGTTAAAGGTGTCTCAAGATCAGGTACATAATTATCATGAAGATCCAAGAAAATTAAAGATCATCTAATCATCATGAGAATCTTTAGGCTTCTTAGTTTTCTTAACCTATTTGTTGACTGTGCAGGTACAAGTATAATCTTGTCATAAAAATTAGCAAAGAAGTCATAGCATGGGAACCTTATGAAGAAAATCTTGAATGTATACAAAAGAAAGGACAGTCCTTGATCCATTACAGTTCAATATTCTAAGACAGTCCTCTAGAACCAAGAAGCAAAGCAATGTTATGTTTGCAGTCAATGGAGGAATCATCACATAGCCATATAATAATAGAGGATAGACCAGTGCATTGTGACAGTCAAAAGAAGGCAGGTTCATGAGAAAATCAATGGAAGCAAAGTTGTAAGAGATCACTCATGTTCTTCATGAGTAGAAATGGTTGTTATGCATAAAATCATAGTCCAATGGTAAAGTTCAGAGACATGTTTCAGGTTCTCTTTTGCAAACAGAGACTCATAGTTCCTCAAAATAAAATGAAAATCATGTACAACCTTGTAGAATACAATAATGATGGAAATGATCATATTTTTCAAGTTTTAAGACAGTTACCATTAAAGGTATGACGTGACAGAGATCATATGAGATCATAGTTATAAAGTGACCATTAAAAAAGATAAGAGGATACCAAACTAAGGTTTGATGACAATTAGTGAAGGTCATACCCAGGACAATAATATCCATATGCACAACAAAGAGCTTTCCATACTCAAAGAGGAGCAGAAAGACCAAGAAACACATAGAATAGAGATTTTTTGATCATTTCTTTCTAGGAAAATAAAGAAATATCTTACATTTTCAACAAAGCATGGAGATTACATAGAAAAGAAAAAGTAACCATGCTGAAAAGTGTTAAATTTTAGAGAAAATACCATAGGAAATAATAGATTTCTTCATCTTTTTGTCGCAACCAGAGCACAAACAATGTTTTCTTTCACAAATATGAAAAATCTTAGCATTTTCATTCATAGAGAGTGGCTTACCAGCAAGGAGGATAGATTCAACCATGTAGATAATACTCAGAAGCTTCAAACCCTTGGTAGTAGGATCAGAAACATGGAAACATTATAGGTGAAAATGAATGCAAAGTGAACCTATGAGTAGGGTAAGAAGATTCTTTTGAGTTTCTCAATGAAGTCCTAACTTTGGTCAACCAAGGTGTTTTATTTTCACTTTTATTTCATAAATTTGTATGATGATTAATACTTAGGCTATGGTCAAGACCTTTCTTAACATTTCCCTAGTAGAGTGCATGTTGGCTTCATGGAGATTTAGGGACATATATAGTATTTTGACCTTTTTATGGTCTTTCTTCAAATTTTGGTGCCTAGTAGCAGAGTATTTTCCTTTTTTGCATACTCACAAGACATATATTAGGTTGTTTTAACATTTATTAAGGTAGGCAACTATTAGTGTTACCTTTAATACTTGTTAAAATAGACTAATAGGTTCCCTCTAAGCATGCAAAGAAGGATAGTTGAGTCGAAATTAGTTGAACAAAGGTGTTATGCATGCATTTGGAGTTCTAAGCTTCTATATTTGACTTTAAGTCAAACTAAGGTACTTTTGGAGTTCTCTTTGGTGAAAATAGCTTGAGAGGGGGAGTTTGGAGCTAGATTAGCTCAAATTGGAGCAGTTATGAGCCCTCTTTTTAAGGCTTTTTTGTTTTGCTCATGCAACATCTTGAGATGGATATTTTGGAGTGTAGTTGACTCCTCTTGGCACTTTGGGACTGATTTTGTATTATAGGAGGAAAATCTTATGCTTTTTCCTTAGTTCTTGCTTTTTGTCATCTCTTGCGCATTTGCAGAGAGACTTAGGGTTTTGTAGCTCAACATATTTTTACAATTTTGATACAACAAATATTTCAGCTTTTTTTTTTTTAGTTATTACAAAGATTCCTTCTATTATTTAATAAAATAAGGTGTTTACCTTCTCTTTTTTAGGTGTTGTCTCTTACGAATGATCTTGATGAAAATTTGATGTGTTTTAGTATCAAAACCTTTAAATTTATGTCTCATTCATTGTTGCATGTATACAAAAATAGTTAATCATCATAGGTCATATGTTGTGCCATTGATTTGTCTTATCTTCCAAGTTGTGAAAACATTGTTTTCCTTTAAAAAAGATAGATTTCTCAAGCTTTTTTATGAAGTATTTATGTGATTAGATTTCCCAAACTGACGTGTGTAAACATATCTTTTGAGAATTAGTTGTGAATCAAGCTACATGTTAGTTACATTTTGGTGCATCACCTCCTAGAATTAGCTTTTCCCTTTTATTAGCTATCCTTCTTCCTTTTTCCCACAAAATTCATTAGTTTCAAGGGGATATAATGGGGCAACCAACCCATAATGTAGAGATTCATCTTCATCATGAGAAACCCATAGGCTCGAATATGTTTCCATGTTTCACAGGATTGTTGAGTGCCAAGCTTAGCATCTAGGTACAATCCTTCATGACAACAATTTTTGGAATTCCCAGTGGGACCATGAAATGATTTTCAGTCCACATCAAGATTCTTGTTGTTTTTTTTGGTATGAATAGTAGTATTTCCAGCCTTTAGAGGTGATAAATCATACCTAGTGACTCTATTCTCTAATTTTAATGTAGATATAGCACCAAACAACACATGAGAAGGATACAAACAAGTTGAAGTTCAGATCCTTTTGAGTATTTGTAGCTATCACCACCTAGGAGAAGAGGGAGAACAATAAGAAGGATTCCAATCCCACAAACAAGGACACATTTTACTCCTAATTATAGGCCATCAGTTTCAACTTCTAATAGCCTGATAATAGTAGTTTCAGTTCATGTTAATTCAGTACCAATGATAAAGAAACATGCATTTGTGCCATTTAATGGGGGAAACCCATTGAATTTGGCTCAACATGATGATATTCCAGTAGCAACAATAAATAGTTTTCCTACTTTTACTAGAGAGGATCAGACTACACATATTGACCACATCAAGGATGTGGTTTCATTATGTGTAGTCCATCATATCACTGTTGAAAATGTTGCAGTCAGACTTTTGGCTACATATTTCAAAGGAAAGGCTCTCCAATGGTTTAGAGGTTTAGTTTTTAATTCCATTTTGACATGGGATGAGTTAGGAGATGTTTTGAATAGATAGTTTGAGGATAAATCTGATCATTTATCTCTAGTTGAACAGTTGAAAACTATCAAGAGAGCTCCACAAGAAAAAAATGACGGATTTCAACTTCCAATTCTAAAAGAATTGGAATAGAATTCTTGCTATGGTAATACCTTTTGTTGAGCATGCTTTCTTGTATTATCTTAAAGCTCTTAATAGTGAATATCCATAAGAGAAAAAAATAGCCCCAAGGCCTCCAATGCCAATATTTCCATAAATTCATCCTCTTATGCCTTTACAAGTACCCCCTATAGCTACAATATATGTTCTACCTTTAAATTACCAAGAATTTTCTCAACCAAATGTTGTCCCAACTCAATCTTAGGAATTACAAGAGATTAAGGGTAGTCATCAAGAAATTAAAAGTTTATTAGAGATCTTTGACAATGAGTTGGTAAACATTAAGAAGCAACAAGGTCAAAATTTGAGACCCTACCAAGCTCCATATCAAGCAATTAGGCCTTCTAATCAAACTGATCCACAACCCCAAAGGAGGAATTATAATCCAAGGCCTTTCTATCCATATAACCCTACTATTACTAGTTCATCAAGAGAGATGGTTCAAATGTAGAATAATTTGATTCAAGAGCATGTTTGGAATTTTCCATGCAACTAACCTCATAACCAATCATCTTGTCCAAATGGAGTGTTGAATCAGAAACTTATGGTGCAGAACCATGTTGTTGTCCAGTACAATGTGGAACAAGAGAGTAGTGAACAATAGGTTCCTTATTCAGAACATGGTCAAAATGAGGTGACATTAATGAATTGGCAAGGAGAAGAGTTTTTTGGTGTCAATCAACCTCAAGGACAAGGTTAGAACTAGTCTTATACTTCCATAGCAGTGAACACAAGATCCAAAAAGAGGGTTGTGGATATAGGAAAACAACCTAATAAGGTACAAAATCATGCCTCTACAAGTCAGCAGCCAGATATTGGACATGTACCTTTATAGCCAATCTATATTTTTCCAAGGCAAAAGGTTGTGCCAAGTAATGATCAACAAAGGGATCAACCACAACCATTACAAGTACAAGGAGAAGTTGTTGTTCCAAAAGTATAGCAGAAGGTAAATCCTGCTTCTTTTAATATTTTAGAACACATGAAGAAGTCCAATATCAGTATTTCAATGTGGCACTCTTTAGCACTTCTAGGTCAAAGGGATTTGTTACAAAATGCATTGTCTAATCTCACTTTTTCACATGATCCAACTAAGGATCAACCAAAGGTAAACATTGTGAGTGATCAACCCAAAGAGAAACTAGTGAATAAGCCACATCCAAAGAGTGAAAAACAATCCCATGAGGTCAAGCCACCTCCTTTTTATGTCACTTTGATTGTAGGAAATCATCTTGTTCACAACTGCATGATTGATTTAGGTGCCTATAGTTTGATGATGCCAAAGAAGATCATTGACTGACTATTTGACATATGAACCAATCTCAAAAGGAGTTGTTCAGTTAGATGGAACAAATTGATAGTGGGAGTGATCAATAATTTAAGTCTTACATTACATGCTTGTCTTAATTTTGCAATTCCACAAGATGTTTATGCAATAGATCTTTCACCTTACTTTTCCTTATGTCTTCCTAGAGATTTCACAACCAAGATAGGATGCTACATGTCCTTTGATTGGTCATGTTTGTTCTTTAGAATGAGATATGGTACCAAAGTCACAATAAAATCTAGGTTGTTGGCCAATGATCATATTGAGCCATATGTTCCTAATCCTTTCAATGCAAATCTTGCATTTCATGAGCAGAATCAAATAGAATAGCTTGTTGTCCAAGATCCTGACACTCTTTTTGAGGGTATTCCCAATTTTATTTTAGATGAGTGGGCATCTAAGAATGATGAGATTGATACTTTTGAACATACTGATTGTATCAATGGGTTATTTTTCAGGTAAGGTTAGCAGATTAGATCATAAATATTAAAGCATACAAACCCAAAGAAGCTATCAAGTACAATGAAAACTAAAACAAGAACGATTATACCTGTCACTCGTTGAAGTTTCCATGATTCACCTTCATAGCACCTTTTAACTTGTTGATTGTTTCCCTCAGATAGAGTGTGTGAGCAATCTTTGACTATGCCAATGTCATAAACAAGCTTTGAAGGATTTGATAACTATGCCTATGACTATGAAAAATGACTATGCCAAGAAATTCCTAAGACTTAATGAAATCAAGTACGAAAATAAATGTTGCAATATATAAGTATGAGCGTGAGTAGTCGAAAATGTGAGCTAAATGGTCATTTTATAGAAAATGCAATTTTGGACGGACATATGAGATTGAAATTTGACGAAAGCCTAAAATCAGAGGTCCAGATTTAATGTGACAATCCCTAATTAAGGCAAGGAAAAAATCATTAAATGAGAGGTCAATATGTCATTTGAGAAAATCAAATTGGCAATTGAGAAAAAATGTGACAATTAGTCAAAAAGAAAAAGATTTTTGAAAATCAAGAAGATAAAGACTGCTTGATTTATGAGATTCAAAAAATCAAGAAGATAAGAGTTGGACTGAAAATCAAATTTGGAAAATCAAGAATTTGCTCAATTACTTGATTTTTGGAAGAAGATTATCTTTTTGAATTAAATTAATTCAAAATATAGATTTTGTGTGACAGTAAATAATTGATTTTTAGATTATTTACTAAAATGAAGTGACAGTTAATAAAGTGAGATCATTTTAAATAATTAATTTATTTAAAATGAGAGAACTATTAAATAAGGAAATTAAATAATTAAAGATAATTATTTAATTTAGAGGATTATGACTGATAATTAAATAAATTAATAAATTCATTTAATTATGAGAATTAGTGACATATTAAATAAATAAATAAAATTCATTTATTTAATAATCAAGAAGACATAAGGAATTAAATAAATTAAGAAATTTATTTAATTGTAAGAAGATAATAGACCATTAGTGATGTATCGAATAAATAAATAAAATTTATTTATTTAATAATCATGAAGAACAAACAGACATGAATTAATTAAATAATTATGAATTATTTAATTAATAGTCGAATGTGGACCAAGGACATAATTAAATGTCATAATTATGCTAGGACGAAAGATGAAAAATTAAGCTTGCAGGCATAGGTCATTTTTAAGTGTCTACATTTTTCCCCTCTGTCATAATGTAGCATGTCGCATTGTGACAAAGAAAATAAGTTAAAAATATGCCCCAATGCAAAATAAGATGGGGAAGAATGACGAGGAGGGTAGCGGTATGCCCCCTTGAGAGAACAATTGGGTTCCACAAAACACGGGTGTGCTCTCGAAATTGATGAGAAAACTAGAATATGAAGAGACAAAGAAATTTTAGTGCAAAAGATATGGATAATGATATGGATGCAATGCCTATATGAGATAAGTGAGAGAAGATTACACAGCAGAAGGAGATGCATGTTAGTTCCTAGACCAAATCCTTCAACATATTACCATAGGACTTTAATATTTAGTGCTCTTAATCATCATTGGGTGGATTATTGTAATGACCAAAAAACACCATGATATGACATAGATCAAGGTGTGCAAGGTCGTACCATCACGTAAGACAAGTAGTCACAGACAAGGATGATCATGACTCATACTAAGGGTGCAATTTCCCTAGTCTTTTTGTCGTAACCAACCATAAGCAGAAAAAGACAAAGAAAAATCATGAAACGTTGTTGCTTCTCTAAATCCTGTCGTCAAGACATCCTTGAGGAACTAGCACCATGACTACCAAAAAGACAAGACAAGACAATAAAGACAAATCAAGACAATCAACATGATACATCACTGCTTCTCTAAATCCCATTATCAGGACATCATCGAAAAACTAGCAACATGATGAAAAATCAAACCAACCATCATGATACATCATTGCTTCTCTAAATCCTGATGTCAGGACATTATGGAGAAACTAGTAACATGATAGTTTGAAAAAGATAAGACAAGTCAATCATCATGAGACATCATTGTTTTTCTAAATCCTGTTGTCAAGACCTCGCTGAAATACTAGTAACATGATGAAAAATTCAAAGACAAGATAAGACAATCATGATATGTCGCTGATTTTCTAAATCTCGTTGTCAGGATCTCGCTGAAAAAATAGTAACATGATGAAAAATCCAAAGACAAGATAAGACAATCATGATACGTTGTTGCTTTTCTAAATCCCATTGTCAGGACCTCACTGAAAAACTAGTAACATGATGAAAATGCTAAAGACAAGTGCCAAGTGTTTGGCAAGTGTTTTTTTGTCAAAGATAGATTATTGATAGTTTGACAGTTTGGCAGTTTTGACAGTTTGACAATTTTGACGGGTTGACAATGCATGTCGTTAGGAAGGACACATCCTGAAATGGTTAATGACTATGTGACAGAGCCTGTCGTTAGGAAGGACACATCCTGAAAAGGAAAATGACAATGTGATGGAGCCTATCGTTAGGAAGGACACATCCTGAAAAGGAAAATGACAATGTGACGGAGCCTATCGTCAGGAAGGACATATCCTGAAAAGGAAAATGACATTTTGCTGGAGCCTATCGTCAGGAAGGACATATCCAAAAAAGGAAAATGACATTTTGATGGAGTCTGTCATCACGAAAGACACATCCTAAAAAGGAAAATGACATTTTGACGGAGCCTGTCGTTAGGAAGGACACATCCTGAAAAGGAAAATGACATTTTGATGGAGCCTATCGTTAGGAAGGATACATCCTGAAAAGGAAAATGACATTTTGATGAGGTCCAAGTCCAAGAAGGACACATCTTAGAGAGGACCAAAAAGTGATGAGATTGACATTGTTTTGACTAATATGTTTTGGCAAGTTGACAGATGTTGACCATAAGATTGATTGGACTATGTTGTCTATTAGGTCATGATTGGAATGTTGACATTTGAATGACTGTCTTGTGTCTAAGTTTGATTATGTCTGACTTATTTGACCAATGTGATGATTGTGAAAAATTCCATGATTTAATTTGGAAAAACCTAAAAGGATTGACCTGATGTCTCGGGGACTCAAAGATGAGTCTTGCCTACGTAGCAAAGGCACAAAGACAACATAGTTTGACAATGACATAGATTGACTGATTTGAGAAAATTTGACTTTTTTTTTGGGATTGTGACATTAATTTGGATGTTTTTTGTGTTTTTGAAATGTTTTTAATTTTTTTGGATTTTTTGTCGTTTTATGATTTTATTTTATTTTGGACTTTTGTCGTTTTATGATTTTTTTTGTCTTTTGTTGAGTATTTGATTTTTTTGTCTTTTGTCGAGTATTTGATTTTGTCTTTCTTCATGACATTTTTCAATTTTTAGGTCTTTCTTTAGGATATTTTATGATGTTTTTGTCTTTTTTTAGGACATTTTATGATGTTTTTATCTTTTTTCAAGACATTTTATGATATTTTTGTCCTTTCTTCAAGACACTTTATGATGTTTTTTTCTTTTTGAATGATTTAAGAGGATCACAAAAAATGCATGAACATGATTGTGCCTCTAGTCAAGATGAATACCAATTGACAGGTGATAACAATGTTGATTGATGTGGGAAGGACACATCCCAAAACAACGTGAGGATGATGATAATGTGACGAAAGTATCAAGGTCTACAGCCGGGCTAGGAACAAAGTCAAGTAATTTTTTGGATAATGTGCTCGTATGGATGAAACTCATTGCATTTGGAATGACTTGGTTAGGACTAAAAGGGATGATGAAGTATCCTTAGACCGTTTGACAAGGGAAAGCCAAGATAGGTGACAGACATGAAAAGACAAAAGGTGGGCTTGGTAAAGGACGGGGGAGATGAGACTAAGGGAATTGTCATATGATTTTCAAGGACTATGTCGTATAAGGACAATAAGACTATGACTGTCAATGACATGATGTTTCACGAATAATGTACGACTAAAGGATAGGCATGTTAATAGTTTTCCCAAAGCATGATTTATGTTTGCATGTTGTTATGTGAAGACCAAGATAGGTGGGAATGATATGGATTAAATGGTCGGATTCCAATGTCAAGAGGAAGGTCTAGGAGATGAGATGACTTGCCCCCAAGTGTAAGAGTCCACATAGACAATTTTACACATGACGCCTGTTTGCCAAGTTTTCATCATGGTACTTATCCAGGGTGCCTGTTTGCCAGGATTTCACCGTTGGATGAAATTCTTCTCTTTACTATTTTCTTGACTTTTTGAATTTTTTGGTGTCACCAAGACGCCTGTTTTCCAAGTTTTCATCAGGTGACAATTTTTTGATTTTTCAATTTTTTTGTATTTTTGATATTGCGGAAGCCTGAATGCTTTAGATGACCACTGACTATTCTGAATCCACTGATGGTGCTAATGTAGAGACTAGTGCCATGATATTCCAATAATGACCTTTCTGAAGTAGTTGCCTTGTTAGGATCGTAGTGCTTCCATACAACTGATTGATGTCATCGTGATCCTTTTCAATACTAGAGTTGGCCTTATCAAAATACGCACATCGCGATAGAGTGCCATGAGAGTCCTTATGATAAA
This sequence comes from Sequoia sempervirens, assembly GCA_007258455.2. Lineage (NCBI taxonomy): Eukaryota > Viridiplantae > Streptophyta > Pinopsida > Cupressales > Cupressaceae > Sequoia > Sequoia sempervirens. Next base: position 13,660,467 of record VDFB02000019.1, read on the forward strand.
GAGTTTCTGCCAAGATGTGACGGATTTGTGACATGGGATTTTTGGATTGTAGATGAGTAGGGTTATGACTTTTGATGGTAGACATGAAAGGATTGTTTGGACGTTTGAATGGATCACTTTTTATTTTCCAAACTTGGTATGGTGGATGACGGATTTTGGAGGGATAGCGTTTGGAACCAACACCTTTAGATGCCTTACTTGATGACCATTTTGAAGGATGTGGACATGTGTTATATGTGGGAGTCCTCTTGTCTTGTGGCTCCATATTGTGATTGACTTTTTCTTTTGACATATTTTTTCTGCTTGATCCACTTGTCTTTGGGATCCATTTTAATTTCATTTGTCCACTTGTCTTTTTGTTTGATTCAATGGCCTTTGAAATTTGATTTTGATCTTTTGATTTGTATGAATTTTTTTTTGTTGGTTCTAAAGGGAAGGTTTATTCATGATAGAATGATGGTTTGTGGTGTGGGTGGAGGGAGTGTTGGCAGCAATATTATGAAAAGGATTTCTTATGGACTCCATTTTGACATTTGTATTTGATAAATTTTCCCCCAATATCGAGGAGGTACCACTAACATCATTAGATTTGTTTTCTGAGGAATAACCAAGACCTTGATGTCTATAATTTTCTTGAAGTTGTATTGGTTCTTGAATTCCTTCTTCATGTATGCCTAGTCCTTTTCTTTGATAATGCATGCTTTGATATATTCTATTTACGATGGGGTATGTATTGTTTTGAAAGCAAGATGCTAACCCATCATGATGTATGTGGAAACTGTTACCTAGAATGTTTTCGTCTGCAAGGAAGCTTGCTCTGACAAAGATAGATGACCTTAGTTGATAAAGTGTCTTAGCTTCATTGTCATGTTGGACATATTTCTGACTAATATTTTTGGTCTGATCTTGTGATATGTCAGGTTCAGATGATTCTATTAGTGCTTCTAAGTTGATGTCGAAGCCATCATTATGGTCAGTGTCATAAAGTCTATTAAATTCAGCAACAACTCAATCATTTGAAAATATGTCCATAATGGAAGACTCTTGTTCTTGATGAATATCGTCTATGTGTGTCATGGAGGAAAGTGTCTCATTTTGGAAAGTGTCAATAGTCGAGGCCTATATAGGGTCGGCAAGTGTTTGATCATGAATGGCGTAAAAACCAAGGAGTGGATCATTTTGTACTTCTTGGTCAATGGTAGGGTCTTGGTCAAAGATGGGGTTGTCATGGATGATATAATTGTGATTGAAATCTTTGTCAAGGGTAGATGTATTTTGGATGTCATGATTTTCTTGAAGGACTTCTTGGATGGACTGAAAGATAGGGTCATGGGATGGACTACCTTGTTCTTGATATGATAGTGACGTTATAAGGTCATGCTTTGGGCTTTCATTTTGACATGTATCCTCAAGTTTAGACAATGGGATGTTCCTTTGAGTGATGACAAAATTTTCACGACTAGATGTGGCTTGTGAGGGGGTGACTTGAAAAGGATTAATGAATGAAGGACTAGGATAGGATGTGGGGACTTGGACTAGACTAGTATGTGAAGGACTAGGATAGGACATGGGGACTTGTATTGGACTAGTATGTGAAGGACAAGGATATGACATAGAGACTTGGACTAAATTGGTTGGTGATGACATAGGATATGACATGGAGGCTTGGACTAGATATGACATGGAGTCTTGGACTAGATTAGTTGGTGACGACATAGGATATGACATGGACGCTTGGACTAGATATGACATGGAGTCTTGGAATAAATTGGTTGGTGATGACATAGGATATGACATGGAGGCTTGGACTGGATATGACATGGAGTCTTGGGCTGGATTAGTTGGTGATGACATAGGATATGACATGGAGACTTGGACTTGATCAATATGGTATGATGTGGGGACTTGACATGAGTTGGTAGATGGTTGATAAGGCATGTAGACTTGGATGAGATTGATAGGTGAAGGGCCAGAATATGATGTGGAGGTTTGGAATGGACTAGTGGATAGTTGGCTTCCCTTGTCAAGGTTAGGATAAGGGTAATAAGTGGACGTTTGTTGTGAATTAATGGCAGGATTTATGTTAAGTGATTTTTGATGGTGAGGGTAGACGGATGGAGGTTCCAAAGTATTTATGTCAAAGCCCCATGGTAACTTAGCCCCTTGGTCCAAAAGCATGGCTAGATACCTTTGAGGGTCATGTAAGACTAAGTTTTCTACAAAGGAGGCTATATCAAGATTTTGTGTTGTAGATTCTAAGTCTTCTACATATACTCGTCCATTTTGGTCTCTTTGTATGAATGGTTCAGAAGGATTTCGTGATGAAGATGGCATATTCATGGAAAATTGCATGTTCATGTTGTGAAATGGGTCAGAAAAAGTCCAATGTTGGTTCGTGTCATAAGTGTTATTATCGATGTTGGGATTGAAATCTTGTCCAAAGTTTTCCATTTGTCCTCTCTGTCTTTGAATCCTAGTCTCAACCATAAAAGGGGATTGCTCAAATGAGGATGACAAGAATGACAACTGAATGCCAGGATGACGCTAGCCTATGTTTTTGGATTTTTTTTTGGATAAAAGATGACAATGCAAGACTATGTTTTTGGATTTTAGATAATAAGGGATAAAAATGCGACAATGTTGTCTAAAGGATGTGGCTAATGTAAAATGAAGACTAGGATGACAAGTTATGACACTAATTTTTTTGTATTTTTGGAATAAAGGATGGCAATGCAAGGGGATGATAGCGTTTTCCTAAGGAAATGATTAATGCAAGATGACAAGGTCGTCAAGGCCAAAGTGCCAAATGAGGACTAAGATGATAATGTTGACTAAGGACTAAGATGATTAATGCAAATGCTACGTTCAAAATGAGGACTAGAGATGGACAATGCAAAGTCTAAGTTTAAAATGAGGACTAAGGTTGGACAATGTTTGGAGAAAGGTTTGTCTAACCACTCTAAGCTTGAATTATGTCTCAATTTAGGTTATCAAAAGGACTTGGTAAGGGGACTAAATGACAAGGTCAAAATGACGAGTGAGCCTGCCTAACTAGACTGTTGAATTGGAGGTTCTCACAAAAATGACAATGACCGAAAAGAGAAATAATGGCTGTCCCAAGATAACCTAATTTTGAAGACAATGGTTTTTGCAAAGTATGGAGATTTGGCCTAATCCAAAGTTTTCCAAGATGAAACCTAAGGAAAAAATGACAATTATGATGCCTAGGGAATGCAACTAAAATATGAAAAATTTAAACCTATGGTTAAAGTGAAAGCTAATGAATGCAAATGATGGACGTTTTGTGTAATTTTAATTTTGGTTTCTGACAAAGACTTCTGAAAAAAGATGTTTTGACAATAGGCTAAGATGTGTGACCTTGAATTCTAGTTTGAAATAGGGTTTAGTTTGTTGACAGGAAAATGCGTCATTACAGGCAACAAATGCATTGCAGTGATCAAATGCGGCTTTGGGAATGTCACATGCGGTTCAGTTTTGAAAATGCGGCTTTACAAATGTCAAATGTGGTTCAATATTTCGGATGCAGCTTTATAGAATTAAAATGTGTTTTAAGATAGGAAAATGCGGTGTTCTGAGCAGCAAATGCGATTTATCAGAGCAGATGTGTTGCGAAGTCTGACAAATGCAGTGCGACAGAGCAATAGTTGTTTAATAGATGCATTGCAGGATGTAAAAAGTCAATTTTTTTGATGTTTTGGTTAAAAAATCAAATTGTTGAAAGTTTGACTGTTTTGTTGTTTGTTTTGTTTAAGTAACAAACAAACACTTGGAAAGCACGATGTTTTGAAAATTAAACAAGCACACAAGAGAACAAGTACGATCCTAGGTTAGGCCAGGACAGTATTCGCTAGACTCCACATGGGTTTCCCCAGTCGCATATCAATAGCATGTGAATCCAGAAGCTTGGCTGCACGGGCTCCCCCTTACAGTGCACTCTCTTCTCAGACCAACCAAGCTTCCAATCCCCATGAAACTCCCATGGTAGATTGATCACCTCTACTAAAGACTGCGAAGACATGGAAGGCTTCACACCAACCGGTGTTGTACTAGCAAATAGAAGGTTTTGGGCTTACTACACAAGATTTTTTAATTCAGGACCCCCATTCGAGTGGCCATACATGGGGCAAGAGATTAATCACTGATTAGGTGGAACTCTAGCCTGAAGAGGTTAATGGGAATACTACTTTGTCCATATGACACATCTGCACTCATAATCTTAGGTTTTCCCTTAAGATTCACATTTATATACTGGTCGAGAGTAGCTTTGCTTTAGCTCCATTGCCGGTTTGAGTCACGTTGGGGTGATGAAATCCCCATGCAGGCCCAATTTCTAGAGGCAATAATTATTTCTCTTACACCCAGGATCACATTACTACGTAAGGGGAGAGGATACTTGGGTTATTGCATCAGGGATACACAAGGACAAAGTGGGTATGGCTTTCTGATCACCTAGTTTGCACAAGGTGAGAGCATATTCACCTACCACTTTCAAACACAATAAAAAAAAATATAAGACATGTTTATTTTAAGTGCACCAAAAATAAATGTGTTGTAATCTAATAAAAAACAAACACAATGTTTAGAAATGAGTCTTGGAGATTCGAACCTGCAAAATCACAAGTTAGTAGTTTGCATAAATCATCTTGGACTCATGAAATATAACCGCCACATGCTACAAACAAAAATTAATAACACTAAAACCCTATGCTAGAAAAGAAAACCAAAATGCCAAACAAAAAAGAACAGAAAACAGAAAAAAAAAGAATGCAAAATAGAAAAGAACAAATAACAGAAAAAAAACTAGAATGCAAAAGGAAGAAAAAAATTACCAGTGAAATGCGTCACATTAGAGCGAATGCGTCTCGGTATGACAGGAAGTTGCGGCTCGTTTATGTCAAATGTGGTGTTACGTACTACGATTGCGACACCTCAGAGTGATTGTGTCATTTTATCCTACAAATGCGTTGCGATGCATTAGATGCGGCGCAATAAAAATCAAATGCGGCTTTTCGTACCTGTACCTACAAAAACAATAGAAAACCAAAAAACATCCATACGAAACAAAAAAACTAAAGACGTCGGGTTCACCAATGTATCAATGTGTTATTTTCCAGGTAAGGTTAGCAAATTAGATCATAAATATTAAAGCATACAAACCCAAAGAAGCTATCAAGTACAATGAAAACTAAAACAAGAACGATTATACCTGTCACTCGTTGAAGTTTCCATGATTCACCTTCATAGCACCTTCTAACTTGTTGATTGTTTCCCTCAGATAGAGTGTGTGAGCAATCTTTGACTATGCCAATGTCATAAACAAGCTTTGAAGGATTTGATAACTATGCCTATGACTATGAAAAATGACTATGCCAAGAAATGCCTAAGAATTAATGAAATCAAGTACGAAAATAAATGTTGCAATATATAAGTATGAGCGTGAGTAGTCGAAAATGTGAGCTAAATGGTCATTTTATAGAAAATGCAATTTTGGACAGACGGATGAGATTGAAATTTGACGAAAGCCTAAAATCAGAGGTCCAGATTTAATGTGACAATCCCTAATTAGGGCTAGGGAAAAATCATTAAATGAGAGGTCAAGATGTCATTTGAGAAAATCAAATTGGCAATCGAGAAAAAATGTGACAATTAGTCAAAAAGAAAAAGATTTTTGAAAATCAAGAAGATAAAGACTGCTTGATTTATGAGATTCAAAAAATCAAGAAGATAAGAGTTAGACTGAAAATCAAATTTGGAAAATCAAGAATTTGCTCAATTACTTGATTTTTGGAAGAAGATTATCTTTTTGAATTAAATTAATTCAAAATATGGATTTTGTGTGACAGTAAATAATCAATTTTCAGATTATTTACTAAAATGAAGTGACAGTTAATAAAGTGAGATCATTTTAAATAATTAATTTATTTAAAATGAGAGAAATGTTAAATAAGGAAATTAAATAATTAAAGATAATTATTTAATTTAGAGGATTATGACTGATAATTAAATAAACTAATAAATTCATTTAATTATGAGAATTAGTGACATATTAAATAAATAAATAAAATTCATTTATTTAATAATCGAGAAGACATAAGGAATTAAATAAATTAAAAATTTTATTTAATTGTAAGAAGATAATAGACCATTAGTGACATATCGAATAAATGTAAGAAGATAATAGACCATTAGTGACATATCGAATAAATAAATAAAATTTATTTATTTAATAATCATGAAGAATAAACATACATGAATTAATTAAATAATTATGAATTATTTAATTAATAGTCGAATGTGGACCAAGGACATAATTAAATGTCATAATTATGCTAGGACGAAAGATGAAAAATTAAGCTTGCAGGCCTAGATCATTTTTAAGTGTCTACACTGATCAAGTAGACTTGGGAATTTACATTATTCAAGAGCAAGGCCTTGCTATCCCAAGTCTGATAAAGGACAAAAAGCTATAGGAGAGATAGTAGTCCAATGAGCTATGGAGGTTGTATTTCGATGGTTCAAGGAGCAAGGCTGGTGCTGGTGGAGGTGTTATGCTAGTTTCTCCAAGTGGTGAGAGGTATTATTCATTCTTTCATTTTTCTTTCAGTTGTTCTAATAATACTGCTAAGTATGAAGCACTTTTTCATGATTTAGAATGGGCTAGAAAGAGAAATGTAAAGTTCCTTCAGGTGTTTGTGGATAGTGAATTAGTGGTCAATCAAGTAAGGATTATCAATTCCACTAAAAATAACTTGTTGAAGTTTAATAAACATAGAGTTTGGGACATGATTGAAGAGTTTGATGCATTTAACTTGTTGTCCATACCAAGGAATTAGAATAAACAAGCTGATAAACTAGTTTCCATGGGAACTGAGTTTGATATTCTAACTGAGGTGAAGAATGTTGATGCTCAACACTATGTCAAAGTTTTTGTTAGGCCTTTTGTTCCAGATAATAATATTTATTGGCAGGTATTTGATAGTGATGATTAGATTATTAGCTTCTTGATTGAAGAAGCTGAATTTTTAGCTTCTAATTAGTAAAAGTTGTTTCAACAATATGAAGATCAGATTATTCAACTTAAGACAAAAAAGTTGCCAAAAGGTTTGGTAACTCTTGAATCAATTTTTAATTCAGATGATCAAGCTAGAAAAGGGAAAGTTGGTTCATCCATCAAACAAGGTCATTATGAACCCATTGAAATCTTCAAGAGCAAGCTTTTGAAGCTTGGAAAGGTTTGCACTTTAGAGGGAAAATGTGCATTTGTTTTACTTTTTCAATAGTTTGTTGATGTGTTTGCTTGGGAATACCAAGATTTGAAGGGTTTTGACCCTGAGTTGGCTTAGCATACTATAGAGATGGAATCTAAATCAAAGCCTATAAGACAAAGAAAAGGCCTTTGAATCCAAAATTGGAACATCTCATGAAAGTTGGATTAAGCAAGCTAATTGAAAGTAATATCATTTTTCCAATCAAACATACTTCATGGGTATCTATTCTTGTCCTTATGAGGAAGAAAAATGGAGAAATAAAACTTGTGTTGATTTTAGGGATCTTAATAGAGCTTCTCTTAAGGATCACTATCTGTTGCCCTCTATAGAGCATATTTTTCAAGTTGTATATGGATCTGATAGATTCTCTTTGCTAGATAATTTTTCAGGTTACAACCAAATCTTGGTGAAAGAAGAGGATCAATTCAAGATTTCCTTTGCAACAAAGTGGGGAACCATGGCATATATAAAGATCCCTTTTGGGCTATTAAATTTAGGAGAAAATTTTGAAAGAGCCATGGATATGGATCTCCATGGTTTGATGAACAAGTTTGTTATGGTTTATTTAGATGACATTATTGCTTTTTCAAAGAATGCTAATGATCATCTCATTCATTTGAGATATATTTTTGAGAGATGTAGAGAATATGGGGTTTCACTTAACCCAAAAAAGTGCATTTTTTATATCCATGAAGGTAAGATTCTTGGGCATATTGTTTCCAAGCATGGTATTTCAATAGATCTAGAAAGGATTAATGCTATTTCGGCATTACCCCTACTAGCTCACAAGAAAGGCTTGCAAAGATTTCTAGGTAGGATTAATTTTGTAAGGATGTTTATTCCTAATATTTCAGCTCTTTTGAAGCCTCTAACTTATATTCTTAAGAAGAACATCACATTCAGCTGGACTAAAGAAGGAAAGAGGAGTTTTGAGGAGATAAAGGAGGCCATTGCAAAAACTCCAACACTCATAAATCTTAATTTTGTTAAGGATTTTATCCTTTTTGAATTCAGGAGTGTTGATACTATCTCAATCATGTTGTGCTAACAAAATGAAGATGGACTAGAGCAACCTGTTACATTCTTTAGCCAAGTTCTACAAGATTATGAAGTGAGGTATTCTTTTGTTTAGAAGCATGTCCTAGCTGTGATTACAAGTCTTAAAAAATTCAAGCATATTATTTCTAACAACAAGATTCAGTTATTGGTTGTCCACCCTACTGTTAAATATTTCTTGCTGAGCAAGGATATCAATGACAAGAGGGTAGGTTGGATAACTAAGGTAATGGAATATGATGTCAATATCACAGTTACAAAGTTGGTTAGGGGCAAAGGCTTATGTGAACAACTGGCTATAGATGTAGAGGAAAACCAGGAACTTGATGAGAAAGCTATCCTAGTGCTCAACAATGAGGAACAAACTATTGTTGTAGCTTCTTCTTTAAACTAGATTCAACAAATGATACATTACCTTCACACTGGTGACTGTCCTAAAAGTTTGGATAATGCAAAAGGAAGGTATTTGAGACTTCAAGCCATTCCTTATGCTATCATAGATGGAGTTTTATATAGGAAGGACTTTCATGGAGTTTTGTTAAGATGTGTTGAACTAGATCAGATTGATAAAGTTTTGGAGGAGTTTCATGATGGACCTTCTAGAGGTCATTTTCCACCTAGAACAACAACTCTTAAGATTATGAGAGTTGGTTATTTTTGGTATATTTTTTTTAAAGATGCACATGCATGGGTTAGAAAATGTAAAAATTCTCTTTATTTGTAGGAAAAAAAGGCTATCAGCCTTACCATTGCATCCAATTTATGTAGAATATCCCTTTGCTAAGTGGGGTCTTTATTTTATTGGGCCTATTAACCCACCTTCAAGAGTAGGTCACAAATGGATATTGAATGCAATTGATTATTTTACTAAGTGGTCAGAAGTTGTGGCATTAAAGGAGGCCAATGAGACTGCTGTTCTAAACTTCTATCAAGACCTAGTTGCAAGGTTTGGTACTCTTGATTCCATTATTTATGATAATGAATTGACATTTGTTGGCTTGAAATTATCTATTTGGTTTGTTAAAAATACTATATTTTTGAATACTTCATCCAATTATTACCCTTAGAGTAATGGACAAGCCGAGTCTACTAATAATAATTTGATTAGAATTATCAAGAAGACAATTGAGGATAATCAAAGGACTTGGCATGACAAGTTGAAGCTAGCCTTGTGGGCTGATAGGATCACTCCTAAAAGAGCTACAGGTAATTCACCATATGTTCTTACTTATGGAAAAGAAACCAAGATTCCAATTTTAGTTGAATTTCCAACCTTGAACTTGATTAAAGAGCTGGAAATGTTAGAGGAAGAGCCTATGGAAATCAGGCTTGCACAACTGATGGAGCTAGAAGAGATAAGAAAGGAATCACTAAGAAATTTGGAGATCCATCAAGCTCAAATGAAAAGGACTTTTGATAGGAAGGTAGTGTCAAGAGTGTTCAAGGAGGGTGATCTTTTTTTCAAGTGTGATGAGCTTAAAATTAGACTTGGTAAGCATACCAAGTTTTATTCCATGTGGGATGGCCCTTATGTGATTACTGAATACAAGCTGCATAATTCTTTTCAGCTTTCAAATCTAGATGGAGAGGTGTTACCTATCCCAATCAACAGGATTAACCTCAAACATTGTTTTTTGAGAGAAAAAGTTTGCAAATTTACCATACTAGAGTAGAGTTTTCAATTAATAAGTGTTGATTCCACATCTATTTCAGTTCAATTTTTTTTTTCCAAGAAGTTTTATTGCATAGTTTGTTGGCTCTCTTCAAAGCCATTGTAGTTTTCTTTCAAGTTTTTTTTTTGCCGTTCAAATTCTAACAATTGAATTATAAAAGATTTTACGAGTTGCAAAGGACAAGAATTGAATCCTACGCCTGATGGATAGGTTTATGCTACTGGACTAAGATTCTTAGTAGGAAAGCATATAACAAAAGTCACCAAAAATGTTACCTAATTATGCTTTTCAGCCCAATCAGGTTAGGCTGGGACAACACTGATGTTTTCTACTTTGAAGAAGGAGAAAGGTACACAAAACATTCTACTAAAGTTACTCATAATCATACAAAAGTGCCATAAAATGAATTTTCAATTTTCATTATGCAATTTCCTTACAGAAAGGAGGAATAGTACATAATGTTTTTGCATAAAGTAGCTACTTAAATTCATTTCAAGAAATATGCTTATAAGTTTCCCACATAAGCCATGGGAATAACTGAATAAGATGTAATAAAAGATAAATTGTACATCTGGAAGTAAAAGAGGACCTATAAGAGAAAATGGATCCGTCATTTCCTGAATGATGAAACCAATTTTTGATCAGCTACATCTTCAATTCTTTTGATGATAGCTCCAGAGGTGTCTACAAGGGACCAAAAAAATGATGTTAGAGATCAAGATTACATGTCTCTTATATATGTCAAACCATTAGATATATAGCCATCCTATTGTTAAGCATCAAATCAGAGAGTTAAAGGTGTCTCCAGATCAAATACATAGTTATCATGAAGATCCAATAAAAGTAAAGATCATATAATCATCATGAGAAGCTCTAGGCTTCTTAGTTTTCTTAACTTATTTGTTGACTGGGCAGATACACGTATAATATTATCATACAAATTAGTAGAAGTCATAGAATGGGAACCTTATGTAGACAATATTGAATGTATTCAAAAAAAAGGACAGACCTTGCTTCATTATAGTTTAATACTCTAAGATAGTCCTCTAGAACCAAGAAGCAAAGCAATTTTATGTTTGTAGTCAATGGAGGAATCACCACAGACCCATATAATAATAGATCATAGAACAGTGCATTGTGACAGTCAAAATATGGTAGGGGTCATGAGCAAATCAATTGAAGAAAAAGTGTAAGATATCACTCATGTTCGTCATGAGTGGTAATGGCTACTATGAATAAAATCACAGTCCAATGGTAAAGTTCAAAGACATGTTTCAGGTCCTCTTTCTCAAACTGGTGCAAGATCACCTACAACCACAATGCAAAGTTTGAATTGGTGAAATGCATCAAAATGTAACTAGGTGTGAGTCTAGGGAATTTTGGGGGTTTGAGTAATTTCATATTAAATAAGGTCTAAACAAACCATTTGCATTGTATTTGGGAAGTTTAAGGTCTTAGGTGTCAAGTTGCAAAAAATTGCATAAAATGCAAATTGTTGTTAATCAAAACAATGTCAAATGTAGTTTAAGGGAATATTAAGGGTCTTAGAATTTAAAAAGTAGTTATGTACATTGGATGGGTATTTTTGGATGGAAACATGTATTTAAATCCTTCAAAGGCTCGAGCAACAGGTTGTTGAAAGATGTTTTGAAGATTTCATATCAATAAAATGTCCATCTGCTGCAATTTCTCTATTTATTTTTTTGATTTTCTGAGCTTGGCTCATTCTATACAGCCCATAAATTTAAGGAGATGATTTGAAATCCTTTTTATTCCATAGAGGCATAACTTAACTCTTGTTTGAAACTAGTTTGAGCATTTTTCATCAATTTTGAGGAAGATATCTTACTTTTTTTTAAAACTGTCTAGTTAGAATAGTGAGGACCCAGTTTTGAAGAAAAAATGATAAACCAGTCATCCCACCTACTGTAAAACTTTTTGCTTTGGTGGGATGAAATATCTAATGTTATATTAGGTGTTTAAATGGCTAGGTAGGCTGTGGAGTCAAAAAAATTGAACTGGAGTGGTACCCTAGAGTTGGGAAATGTGTTTTCCCTTGTGAATATGTGTTACAAAGAGTGGTTTTTGCTAAATTGTTAAGGGAACTGATGATGTGAAGAAAAAAAGAGTCTGTACAGACCTAATTAAGCATGTTAGATGCAATTTTGAAGTTTTTGGATATTTTGAATTGTGATTTTCATTAAACCCTTATGTTTTGCATGATAAAGGAAGGTTTCATGGTGCAGTGTCCTAGAGGTCTGATAATTGTGAACTAATGATGGATTTTGTGGTTTTGGGTCACAATTCAACTCTATCAAGTTATTTTTGGTGAGAGTGAAGGGTTTAGGAGGTACTTCCTTCATTAAATTGGCGTAATTGAGTAGCCCTAAAACAGGGTAGTCTAAAGGTTTTCTACTTTGTGTCAAAGAAGTCTTGGTGAATTTGTTGGGATGTTCTGTGGGGTAATGTTATGAGTCTCAAAAGGTGTCAAGAAGGTATTTGAAAGGCATTCTCTAAAATATATTGTGTAAGGTTAAATTTTGAAGGCTACAAGCCTTAAGGTGTGAGGTTGGATCAAGTTGAGTGTTTTGTGTTGCAAGGGTGATTTCTTGTTGAAGTCTAATCAATTTGAGTTTGTTTTGGTTTTCCACCACCATGTATTGCATCAAAGTGGTATTAGAGCTTCAGGGACAAGGTCTTTTGTTGGTTATTTGTTTGATTTTTGTAGGCTAGAAGAAGGTTGATTGGTGAAGATGCCTCTGAAAGGTGTTGGTGTTGCAAGGGAGTTGAAATATCTGAAAGAGAAGCATGCTAAGCTTCTAGAATATGATAATGTAGTTTTAGCAAGGCTTGCTACCTTGGAGACAATGAAAAGGAGATAATTGAATGAGGAAAGTGAAATAGAAGAGGAAGATGAAGACTATGAAGATGTTGAAGAAGAATTAGATCCCGAAGACCAGAGGATGGTGAAGATGCTCAAAGCAGTGAAAGGTAAATCGATAAAGGTAAAAGTTGATCTTCCTATTTATGGTGGTAATTTAAATGAAGAGGAATTACTTGATTGGATAGATGCTATGGATAACCATTTTGAAAGTGAGGATATTTCAAAATAATAGAAGGTGAAGGTGGCTAAAACAAAACTAAAAGGACATGCTCTTCTATGGTGGGACTATGAACAAGCAGAGAGAAGAAAGTAGGGAAAATCAAGGATTACTTCATGGGACAAGATGGTGCAAAATTTAAATGGTAAATTTATTCCAAAGGACTATGAGGTTCAATTGTATAAGAAGTTGCAAGGTTTGAAACAAAAAGATCTTGATGTTAAGTCATACACTGATGATAAGTCATACACTGATAAATTTTACAAACTAAGCATAAGGTCTAGAAGAGATGAGGATGAGGTTGAAAAGGTGGCTAGATATCTAGGTGGTTTGAGGTTTAATATTCGAGATGAACTTGTTGTTGCTAACCCCAAATCTATTGAAGAGTGTTTTCAATTAGAAATCAGGGTGGAGGAAAAACTTAAAAGGAGACAAGAGAAAGTAGTTAGAGGAAGAGGTGGTACTAGTGCAAGGGGAAGAGGAGTAATTTCTACACCAAAGCAGCCAAGTGAAGAAAAAGAAGGAGAAAATAAGGGTAAGGAACAAGGTATTGATGTTAGAGGTGGTTTTAGAGGTGGAGGAAGGTTTAGTACTGGTAGAAGTTCCAATGATTTTGTAGGGAGATGTTATACTTGCAATGAATATGGTCACCCATCTTGGAAATGCCCTGAAAGAGTCGGTAGTTCTTCAAGTGGTGAAAAGAGGATTGATAGGAGGGTACAATTGGTTCAAGAGGAGTGTGAAAGCAATCATTCTACAAGTTTGAGGGCTACTCCTAAAATAGGGGAGATGTTGATGGTGAGGAAGATAGTATTGAAGGAAGCCAAAGAGGTGGATCCATTGCAAGGGAAGAGTCTTTTCAAAAATAATTGTAAGTGCAAGAATAAAGTATGTAAGATTGTAATTGATTATGGTTCAACAGAAAACATGGTGTCTACTGAGATGGTGAATAAGTTAAATTTGGAAAAAATACCTCATGAATTACCTTATAAAGTTTCATGGTTGAGTGATGGTTAGCCATTGTTAGTTAATGAAAAGGCTGTTGTAGATTTCTAGATTGGAGGTTACAAGGATAGTGTTGTTTGTGATATTCTTCCCATGGATTTTTGTCACCTACTCCTAGGTAGACCATGACAATATGATAGGAGAGCCTTGTATGATGGAAGAGAGAATACATACACTATTATGAAGGATGGATGTTCTTTTGTTTTAACTCCATAAAGCCAAGGTAATCATGTGTGGATGAAAAGAACCAATAAGTGTTGTGAAGGAAGACAAGAAAACTAATGTTGTAATCAGTCCCAGGTCTAAGAATGTAGGGACAACAAAACTAAAGGTTGATACAGGGGTAAAGAAGGTGTTGATAGGGAATTTTCTTAAGAATGTGTTGGTAGGGACCATTCAGTGTCCTATCTTTGAGAATAAGGTTGAAGGACAAGTAGGATTTGTAGGTACAATGAGTGGGAAGATTGTTCAGATAGTGGCACAAGATGCTAAAGGGACAGTAAAGTCAAGACTGATGACAAGGAGTAAAGAATAGGGTATGCAAGAACTCAGGTATATTTACAAGCAAAGGTCTGAGAAGTTAGTACAAGGGATTGCTAACATGTGTTTGTGTGCAGGTAAAGGTGATGGAAAGAAAGAAAGTTTTGAACAAAGGCTAGAAAGAGGACATGCATTAGGTATGAGAGAAAATGTAAAGACTTGTCCAAGTGTAAAACCAGTCAAAGGTGCAGGGAAATTTGAAGCACAATGCATGGGATAGTGGAATGATAGTATAGGTTAGAGTAACATGTATGAAGGATGGTGGAGTTGGTACCAGCCTCAACTCATGAGGCATGAGTTTTTTTTAGTGGGGTTGTATGGTGCAGGAGCACCTATAACCACAATGCAAAGTTTGAATTGGTGACATGCATCAAAATGTAACTAGGTGTGAGTCTAGGGAATTTGGGGGGTTTGAGTAATTTCATATTAAATAAGGTCTAAAAAGACCATTTGCATTGTATTTGGGAAGTTTAAGGTCTTAGGTGTCAGGTTGCAAAAAATTGCATAAAATGCAAATTGCTGTTAATCAAAACAATACCAAATGTAGTTTAAGGGAATATTAAGGGTATTAGAATTTAAAAAGTAGTTATGTACATTGGATGGGTAGTTTTGGATGGAAACATGTATTTAAAGTCTTCAAAGGCTCGAGCAACAGGTTGTTGAAAGATGTTTTGAAGATTTCATATCAATAAAGCGTCCATCTGCTGCAATTTCTCTTTTTTATTTTTATTTTTTGAACTTGGCTCATTCTGTACGGCCTGTACAGTTAGGGAGATGCTTTGAAATCCTTTGTATTCCATAGAGGCATGAATTAACTCTTGTTTGAAACTAGTTTGAGTGTTTTTCATCAATTTTTAAGGAAGATATCTTACGTTTTCTGAAAACTTTCTGGTTAGAACAGTGAGGACCCAATTTTGAAGAAAAAATGATAAACCAGTCATCCCACCTACTATAAAACCCTGTGCTTCGGTGGGATGACATATATAATGTTAGATTAGGTGTTTAGATGTCTAGGTAGGCTATGAAGTCAGAAATTTTGATGTGGAGTGGTACCCTAGGGTTTGGAAATGTGTTTTCCCTTGTCAATATGTGTTACAAAGAGGGGTTTTTGCTAAATTGTTAAGGGAACTAATGATGTAAAGACAAAAAGAGTCTGTATAGACCTAATTAAGCACGTTAGATGCAGTTTTGAAGTTTGTGGAGATTTGGAATTGTGATTTTCATTAAACCCTTGTATTTTGCATGATAAAGGAGGGTTTCATGGTGCAGTGTCCTGGAGGTTTGATAATTGTGAACTAATGATGGATTTTGTGGTTTTGGGTCACAATTCAACTCTGTCAAGTGATTTTTGGTGAGAGTGAAGGGTTTAGGAGGCACTTCATTAAATTGGCCTAATTGAGTAGCCCTAAAATAGGGTAGTCTAAAGGTTTTCTAATTTTTGTCAAAGAAGTCTTGGTGAATTTTTTGGGATGTTGTGTGTGGTGATGTTATGAGTCTCAGAAGGTGTCAAGAAGGTATTTGAAAGGACTTCTCTAAAATATATTGTGTAAGGTTAAATTTTGAAGGCTACAAGCCTTAAGGTGTGAGGTTGGATCAAGTTGAGTGTTTTGTGTTGCAAGGGTGATTTCTTCTTGAAGTTTGATCAATTTGAGTTTGTTTTGGTTTTCCACCACCTTGTATTGCATCACAGAAAAAGAATCATATTTCCTCAACATAAAATGGTAGTCATGTACAACCTTGTAGAAGACAACAGTGATGAAAATGATCATAGTTTTCAAGTTTTAAGATAGTTACCATTAAAGGTATGACATGATAGGGATCATATGAGATCACAGTTATAAAGTGACCATTAAAAGAGATAAGAGGATACCAAACTAAGGTTTGATGGAAATCAATGAAGGTCATACACAATACAATAATGGCCATATGCACAAAAATAATCTTGTCATACTCAAAGAGGAGCAAAAAGACCAAGAAACACAAAGAATAGAGGGTTTTTCATCATTTCTTTCTAGGAAAATAAAGAAATATCTTACGTTTTCAACAAAGCATGAAGAGTACATAGAAAATACAAAGAAATCATGCTAAAAAGTGTTAGATTTCATAGAAAATAGCATAGGAAATAACAAATTTCATCATCTTTTCATCACAACTAGAGCACAAACAATGTTTTTTTCACAAATATAAAAAAATCTCAGCATTTTCATTCATATAGAGTGGCTTACTAGCAAGGAGGAAAAATTCAACCATGCAGAGAATACTCAAAATCTTCAAACCCTTGGTGAAGGAGAAGCAACATGGAAATATTATAGGTGAAAATGAATGCAAAGTGAGCTTTTGAGTAGGGTTAGAAGCTTGTTTTTAGTTTCTCAATGAAGCCCTAACTTTGATCAACCAGGGTGTTTTATTTTCACTTTTATTTCATAAAGTTGCATAATGGTTAATACTTATGTTGTGGTCAAGAACTTTCTTGACATTTTCCTAGTAGAGTTCATGTTGGCTTCATGGAGATTTAGGGACATATATAGTATTTTGACATTTTATGGTCTTTCTTCAAATTTTGGCGCCTAGCAGTAGAGTAATTTCATTTTTTGCATACTCACAAGACATTTATTAGGTTGTTTTAACATTTTTTAACATAAGTAACTGTCAGTGTTACCTTTAATACTTGTTAAAATAGAGTAATAGGTGCCCTTTAAGCATGCAAAGAAGGAGAGTTGAGTCAGAATTAGTTGAAATGAGGTGTTATGCATGCATTTGGAGTTCTGAGCTTCTATCTTTGACTTCAAGTCAAACTAAGGTATTTTTGGAGTTCTCTTTGGTCAAACAACTTGAGAGGGGGAGTTAGACCCCCCTTTTTCAGGATTTTTTTTTTTTGCTCGAGCAGCATCTTGAGATGGATATTTTGGAGTGTAGTTGACTCCTCTTGGAACTTTGGGACTGATTTTGTATTATAGGAGGGAAAGATTATGCTTTTCCCTCAGTTCTTGTTTTTTGTCTTCTCTTGCACACTGTAGAGAGACTTAGAGTTTTGTATCTCAGCATATTTTTACAATTTTGATACAACAACATATATTTTAGCTTATTTTTTTTAGTTATTGTAGAGATTCCTTCCATTATTCAATAAATCAGGTGTTTACCTTCTCTTTTTTAGTTGCTGTGTCTCTTACAAATGATTTTGATAAAAATTTGATGTGTTTTAGTATCAAAACCTTTAAATTTCTATCTAATTCATTGTTGCATGTATGCAAAAGCAATTAATCATCATAGGTCATAAGTTGTGCCATTGATTTGTCTTATCTTCCAAGTTGTGAAAATACTATTTTCCTTCAAAGAAGATAGATTTCTTAAGCCTTTTATGAAGTATTTATGTGATTAGATTTCCCAAACTGAGTTGTGTAAACATATATTTTGAGAATTAGTTGTGAATCAAGCTACATGTTAGTTACATTTTGGTGTATCACCTCCTAGAATTATCTTTTCCCTTTTATCAACTATCCTTCTTCCTTTTTCCCACAAAATTCATTAGTTTCAAGGAGATCTAAAGGGGTAACCAACCCATAATCTAGGGATTCATCTTCATCATTGGAAAACCACAAGCTTGAAGATGTTTCCATGTTTCATAGGGTTGTTGAACCTCCAAGCTTAGCATTTGGGTGCAATCCTTTGTGACAACAGTAACATACAAAAATAGCATGATGTTTACGCTTACGCTCTCTAGCACTTTGGTTCTATTTCAATCTGTTGTCAATTTTTGTTTGTGTAAGAGTGGGTTTTTCAATCATAGGTTCCTTCTCTTCCTTGGGAGGAATAGAAGAAATAATAGGAGGTTGTTCAGTTGCTTTCTCTTTAATTTTATAAACTTGTTTTATTTAGGGAGGGATAATGGGATTACTTTTGTTATCTTGTGGTCTCTTGTAGGAGATTGGAGAAGGATTTTATGTAGGTTGTTCTTGGATGTTTGGTAGCGATTTCATTTCAATCATCATTTCATCAAGGATAGGTGGTTCAGTTATAGGTTCAGGCATGTTTAAAAGGGATAACTCTACTATTTTTTTTCCTTGAACTTTTGATATGATTTAAAAAAGTAATCCTCATGGGGCTCAATAGGTTCCATAGGCTTGGGCCAAAAGAAATCTAATGAAAAGTTCCCTTGAGTTGATGTAGGATTAAATCCACTATGATGAATAGTAAAGATATCATTTCCAAATGGAAACTTTAAACACTTGTGCACAATTGAAGATATGACATTCATGGAGTGAAGCCATGGATAACTTAACTTCACACAAAATTGGTCTAATTGCAAGATGATGGTGAATGAGACATTTAATGTTTTTAGTCCAACTTTCAAAGGGAGATCTATCAAGCCTATCATGGGACAAGAAAAACCATTATGTGTCTTGATCCATTCTTTTGGTTTATCATATGTATCTTGATATAGTTCATGCACAAATAGGAATTCTTCAATATTCATATTCTCTCCACAGACGAGATCAATTAATATCCCATTACTAGGTTTATTATTGATTTGGCCAGCTATGCAAAGAGGACCATTAGGTGCACATTTAATTATGTAATTTTGTGAGAAAGTAATATCAAGAGGCTTTTTAGTTGAGCCCTTATGAGGTCTAGCTTCGATAAATGCTACCATTTTAATCGGTTGTTCTTCATTGATATCTTTTTGTTTTCATCATTTGTGTCATCATTCATCACATCATTCTTTGTTTCACTAGCTTTGATAAATGAAATAGTGTGCTTAGGCATGGGATTTGTAAAGATTTGTAAATTTTGGTTATGAGGGGATACAAACTTATTACCTTGATCATTCACTCCTTTGATTTCAAGTTGATTATTATCAATGAGGTCTTGCACAAGATGTTTAAGACGCTTACAATATTTTTTACCATGTACACTTTATTGATGATAATGGAAATAAGCATTTCATCAAAAGTATTTGGGCAATGGTATATTAGGATCACACTTTCTAACAAGAGGTAGCATAAGCATGATCTCTTCAATAAGTTGCAGCATGATGTTATGAAGGGTATCGAGTAAGGGAGTGGACTCTCTATCCCTATACCCAAAAGAATTTTTCATCTTTATAGAAGCCACTTTATTATTATTTTGTTGAATTTTTTGAGGGGAATTTAGTTGTAGAAATCCCTTATTCTACTTCTTGAAAGGTTGATAACTATTTTGAGTTGTGGATTTAGACTTTTCAAGATGACTAAGGGGATTTTTCTCATCACGACCGCAAGTCAAATTTTGATAATCATGAAGGGTTGTACATAATTGTGTGAAGGATGGAAATCCCAACATTTCAATTTTTCTTTGGATTTTTTCTTTTGTAAGTTTGAAATAAACATTTGTTGAAGGTCAATGTCAGGAATCTTAATGTTTACTTGTGAATAAAGTCTTTGGTATCTTGCTATGGATTCAGTCACTTTTTCATCCTCTTTTTTTGCATGTCATTAAATTGGCAAGGGTCATCTTAGGACCCATGTGAATATGGAAGTGGTTGTAAAAGGAATTAACAAGCTCATTGAATGAACCAATTGAATTATTCGGTAAAAAAGAGAACCACTCTAAAGCATTATCCTCTAAGGACCTAGGGAATAGATTATCCAAGAGTGTATCTTCAAATATAAAATCACTACACAAGGTTGTAAAAGTAGAAACATGGCCACTAACAGGATCTCCTTTCCAATCATATTTCTCAAATCGAGGAACTTCGATACCTTGTGGCATTTGTACTCTTAATATGTCCAAGGATAGCTGGTTGGATTTGATGTATTGCAAAGGTTGACCATTGTTTTGTTGTAAGGTTGCAACTTTTTGTTGAAAGGATGCCATGGTTTTCACAAGGGAGTTAAGGAGAGGGTCACTATGATTGTAAGCTTGAGGGGAATAAGATGGAGTAGTGTATGTATGTGGAGGGCTAGTGAATTGTAAGTCAATGAAGTTGGATGGTTGAGGGGATATTGTATTCAAATGCACAAAGGTAGAAGGAATTCCTATGGGAATACCTAAGGAAGTGTACACAGTTCTAGTGGGTATGATTGTTGTGGTTGGTTGAAAGGTTGTAGTAGGTTGAAAGGTTGTTGTAGGTTGAAGGGTTGTTGTAGGTTGAGTACTAGTGTATGTAGGAATGGGCTTTAGTATCATAGAAAATGGAATTGGAATTTCACCTTAGATTTTAGTAGACCTCAAAGCTTGAGTACAAGTGGTGATGGTAGGGATGGTGATGTTAAGATTAAGAACATTGGTTGTAGGAGGTGAAGTCATATGAAATGAAGTATGCAAACTATGGGCCATAGAGGGTTGATTAGCAACACTTTCAGAAAGAGAGCTAGAAAACCCAACATCCATGGTGAGTGAGATATCGTGGGATGACATGAGCCTTGAACTTCATCTTACAATAGTATTGCTAATAGGACACCAAGTCGTAAAGCTCGTACAAGCTTTACAAACCTAGTGTGCAAACCCTAAATGGAAAGAGGCAATGCAATGACCTAGAATGAAATGCAATTTTCACATTCTAAACAATATAATTTACTTATTAGAGAATGTAATAAACTAAAAATGAAATGTTGTAAATGAAAATTTTGGATTTTGAAAATGCACTAAATGAACCAAATTAAGATAGATTCACTAAATTTGATGAAAAAACAAATCAAAAAATTGAAAAAGGAAAGTTAGCAAACAAAATCCTAAGACTGAGATTTCAATTTCCAGAAAATGTAGATAAGGATCTATCAAGGAATCATTCGCTAGTAAGGTCGAATGGGTCATGGTTAAGTATTTTTGAAATATTTTGACTAATTTCTAAATATTTTTCAATGCTTTTCAGATACCAAAAAATTTAGGTCAAGCTTGATTAGAGACTCATTCGCCAGGAAAAGCGAATGGGTCCTTGATGAGGGTTTTTAAACTATTTTTAAATTATTTTGAAGGTTTCTATAATGTCTTTCGATTCTAGGTCTGAGACAATAACTTTCAATTTCAGATTTTTTTGAAAATGCAATGTGAAAATGTTATAAAATAATGAATACAAATACCTAAATTGAAATGCAATGTTGTTTTTATTTTTGAATGCAAATTTATGATATCTAAATGGTATGAAAAATGAATGATTTGTTTTTGTATTTTTTAGATTTAAGAAATGAAAAACAATGCAATTCTAAAACCCTGGATGAAATGCAAGTTTGGATGCAAAGTAAGAAATACTAAATGAGATCTAATTCAATGCAAATGAATGTAAATGAATGCAAGATATAACCTAGGATGAGAAGAAAGACTCAAAGATCAGAATATTACAATATTCAATAGGTTGGGTTCACCATTATGTTTCATAGAAAAATAGGGTTTCATCAAGGTGAATGGATCAAGATGATGAACCTCTAATTTTCACTATAAAACATGCAATTATGAGGGCTAAAAATTCTTAAATAACAATTAGAAACTAATCCTAACTATTATAGCAATGAAAAGGGAAGTTTTGAGAGGCTAAAATGGTGTGTACCTTGCTACAATAAGGCTATTTTTAGGTCACAAAGAACTAATTTACCTATTAGGGTTCTTGAAATTGAGATCTGGTTTATGTTCCTTGATTCCTGCACTCTCAGATCCTCAGTTATCAACTCCTGAAAACCTGTAACAAATTCTATAGCCTTCTTTCTGTGTTCTTGCAATATGAACCACAAATTTGCAACTTGACAACTTTGACAATTTTTGCCTCAAACTTGTTCTCCACTTGATCTTCAACCTATAAATCTACAAACACACCTTCAAGAGGAGAAAATTTTGTTTTTTTTTAGTGAATAGGGGTTCCCCTTTTAGGTAATGAAGCCAAATGATGAAATAATGAAATTGAAGCATGAACATGAAACAATGAAATGTTTATACCTTGGAAGATATCTTGGAATGTAAATCTACAAACTAACATGAAGTGGCCATGAAGAATGTAGATCTTGATCTCAAATAAGATGTGAAACAATGCTTGCAAATAGATCCTCAATGTTACATCAACAATCTTAGCTCAACAACATGCTTGAATGCATTATGCCTTTAACATGATGAAATGACCTTGAATTGCTGCAATAAACTATTGATAATCTACCTTTGGAAAATGCTCTTAAAGTGCTCTATAATACTCTTGTAAAGTATTAGGATGCTCTCTTGAAAGTCTTAGATCAAACTATGTGAATTAACCTCATATTTATACTAAATCTAAGAATTAACCCTGAAATTCAAATAATTCAAGTTGACACCAGATCTAGGATTGAAAATCATTATGATCCCACCATAATTAAATTCAAAAAGGGTTGTCGCATGTGAGGACCCATTAACCACTAAAGGTGAATGGGTCCTAGCAAAAATTTCTAGGACCATGCTTTGGGGGGATGAAATAACATCAAAAACCCACCTCAAAAATATAAAGAATGGGGTGTCCTATGTGGAGAGGACCCATTCACCACTAAAGGAAAAAGGGTCCTAGCACCATTTTCTAGGACCTCAAATTTTCTAAATTAAATGTTATAAAATATCATTATTGTGTGTTGAGGTAGATCCTTTGAAAGGTGTCATTAATAAGGCCTAAATTTAAATTAAAGGGGCTAATTAAGGTCAATTAACCACAATTAATTAATGAAACCCTAGGTAAATGTGAAAGTGCAATACAACACTTTGCAACACCCTGAATAAGGTACAAATTAAGTATGCATTTTGTTAAAAAGGGCCTTAGATTAATGTGAATGTGTACAACACATTAGAACACTAAATCGGGGCATTATTAGGTTAATCTTATGTCAATAATTCCCAAATTAAGTGTGAAAATGTGTTACTTTTTTCTACACTAAATAAGTATTAGAGTGTAGGTGGTAATCCTTACTTAGCAGGTCTACATCTCGTACTAATTTATAGATTATTCAAATGAAAATTATTTTAATTCCAAAAACCAACAAAACACCACCATGAGACTCACAACATTCTTAAGAGTTAGCCTAATCCCATTTCAAATATCACTGCACTTACTTGACTAGGCCCAATGGCCTTACCACAACCTTATTACTTTCATGGGTAGTCATTTTACAACACAAAACAATATGGATACTTTAGCAAGATAAAATACAGGAAATAATCTAGTATTCCCATAGTATCCTTCTCTTAGTTCCCCTGGTAGTTCAATATTAGGATTCTTATACTTATATGGTCTATAGTTGTCATGTAGTCATATAAATTGCCTATATCCTAAATCAGAAGTAGATTACTAACAGTATCAAGTTGATCGTTAAAATATGTTTGATACAGTGTGGTTCTAGTGCCAATAAAAGGAGTCATTTTTCCTTACATTATTGTTCAACCATAATCCAAAACTTGAATTGGGTAACCATGTTTCTAGTTCATAATATATATAAAGAGGTATATACCATTGTATCCCATTCCATGTAAAATATTTAGGTAAGAATATATGTCACACTTCCCTTTTGTATAGTCAATAGTTCGAGCTCTTGGAAAATGAAATAATTTAATCTTAAAGGATTATCCTAATATTGTATAAATATGGTGTGGTTTAGGTACATAGAAAATCCCAAATTCCTAGGTCCATTAATAAATTTCATTCGATAACCTCAGGGCCACACATCCCTTTTACTGAGTCAATAGGGTTTCAATTTCTAAACTTTGTGCAATTTTCATGTTACCCAACCTTAGCTTAACTATATCCATACATTTTAACAATAGCATTCACCCTTAATCCTAATCTAGTAGGAGTACCCACTTGGTCACACAGACATAAATGCTATATCATGAAGGGTCCCAACAAGTAATTGACTGTATAATCATTTGTTAGTCATATCAACCTATTTTATTTTATTTTTATTTACAATTAAAAATACATTCATATAGAGGTACAAACATGACTCATGCAAAGAATCTAGACATTCAAATTTTAGCCCATGTTTTCACTTCATTGGAATTGGTCTATCATTCCTCTATTTCATAGGTCATTACCATTTTTATATTATATGAAATAATAAATCATCACAAATATAATAACATGCATCTCCTAAATATCTCAAAGAAAGAATAACATCCAATGGAATAAGCTCGATCAACAAGCTTTGTAATTGTAGAAGAGGGGGACTAACCACAACTCTAGGTCATAGAGAGCTGAGAGTGGAGGGATTCCCTAATCTACCTCAAGTTAGACAAGAGTTCTTAGGTCAAAGATAGAGAATGAAGACAAATCACAAGTGCTTCTATCACTCTGCTAA
Organism: Sequoia sempervirens; assembly: GCA_007258455.2. Taxonomy (NCBI): domain Eukaryota; kingdom Viridiplantae; phylum Streptophyta; class Pinopsida; order Cupressales; family Cupressaceae; genus Sequoia; species Sequoia sempervirens. The sequence continues at coordinate 13,685,405 of VDFB02000019.1, forward strand.
CCTGGAAGGTTTGATGAGGCTAAGTGTGCAGGTTTTTGGAACCCAAACTATACCTAAGATAGCTCTCTTCCTGAGGACAATAGTGTAGGTTAGGGATGATAGTGCGACACACTGCCATCTCTCTGCGGCGTTGGCTTTCGTATAGCCAAAAATTGTAAATTTTAGTGTAGATCACAAAAAACCTACTAACTACTTAGCAGTTAAGGTCTAAAATACTAACTAAGACGATAATAAACATAATAAACAAAGTGACTAGCAAGATGATAAAGGAGATGATAAATGTGAGGGTGATGAAGAACAACTCATGAGAAGTTCAATTCACTAGCAAGCTCCACACATACACGTACCTACACACAGTGAAGAGAGGAAAAATGTTGGGGTTGTATAAGGGTTTTCCTTAGTCAAACCACCGCTTTGGTGTTTCCACCTCCACAGACAACCAAGAAAGCCACGAGATAAAAAATTTGATAAAGAGAACAATGGAAAGTGTACCGAACAACACTGATAACACTATGCTACATAAATCAATAAAAAATATCACCATCTCAATCGAGGTGCCCTCAAGCACATAGAGGGGGATGCAAGCTTGGTAAGGTCTACGTTACCGCAACATCAAAGAAGTAATCCCTCAAGACACCAAGTTTCAATTCCAATGGTGGAAAAAGTGCAACAAGATGTAGAGATGGTGCTTAGGAGCTCAAGAGCAAGATCAAACTAGTGTATGCAATTGTGAGGAGGTTTGATAATTGCTCAAAAAGATCCATATAGTGTGTAGAAGTGCCAAAGAGATGAAGTGAATGAGAAAGATAGGCATTTCAAGAAGAATTTAGAGGAAAAGAGTCATTCTTGGGCTTACTGGAAGGCGCAGAGGTGTTACGCTTTGTCACCAATGGAGAACATAATGTCTCTGTGGATTGCAAAGGTGGGAATCTATTAGGGATGGCATCACACCGCTAAGACATCCATGCACTGCACATGTGTCCCCTATAGAAATTCCCCCACTGACACAAGAGACAAGTGCCAAGTGGATGCATTGTAGATAGGTGATGTGGAATTTCTTATTTGGGCTTGATTCTTCTAAAGTAGAGGGTGTAGAAGGGGAATTTGTGAGAGGAGTGCAAATTCACTCCTATACATTTTTCCCGCACTTTAGCGAGCATGAGTGTTAACGAATGTTCGGTAAAGTAGATTGAAGAGCTTAGAAATGTATACTTGAACTATCGAGGAAGTAGACCACAATCTAGTGAGCTCGAATGTCATAACCCAATTTTATTGAATTTTAATTATAATATGGTAAATTGAATTATTGAAGAAAATCGATATGTTAAATGGAAATTTTTAAATTTTTGAAATAGATTGAAAGAAGTTGACTAATGTTGACTATGTGATATATTTAAATGATCTTATATGTTATGAAGAATTGAACGTTACTAATGAATTATGTAAGTGCAAGTGTGTGCAGTTGTAGGGTAAAAGGTTGAAGGATTGTTTAGCCGGATCGAACAATAAGCTAGATGGAATCTAGGTGTACACATCACAAAAATGGCATGGTATCTGCATTTGAAAATTCATATAGGTATTATGCAAAGCTGATTGAAATGACTTGATGATTGAAAAGATGTATTTGTGAAATGAAATTTCATGGAATTTATATTTAAAAAGTCAATCTTGAGCTTGTGTTTTTAATTTAGAGGAAAACAAAAGTGAGATTTGGTATGTGAATGAATGTGTGAATTTCAATTGTGTATTTAATATCATTGTTGAAATGAAATGAAAGATCATTTTTATATAAATGATAAATATGCACATGAAAATATTTATATGTGAATACAAATATATATGTATATATATAACCACCCACCCACACACACACACACACACACATATATATATGTACATACATATATACATATATGTGTGTGGAGAACATGCATATGTGTGAACAAACATGAATATAAATATAAAAGTATATAAATATATATATTTATATCTCTTATTAGTGAACTTGAAACGAATAATCACCATTATCGAATTGATGAAATTTAAAATAATATCATGAGAAAATACCACGAAGGACGTGGTCTACCATCAAAAAAATGGAAATATTCAAATTTTGAATGGGGTGGCAATATCATTAATTCCCATTATCATTTTGAAACAGCCCCTTGGGGGAGGCATAGTGAAATGTAGGAAAGATGCTATTCTGAAAAAAGATATCGACTCCAACCGATAGTGAACTGGGTGTGGAACGAAACATTGTGGGAAAAAGTAGAAGGGTGATTCCTTGTTGCAAAGGTAATCGGTGATTTTTCATTAAAATGTTGCTTTTCAATTGATTTTACAATTTTTATATCTTTATTTCCATTCCCAAACTAAATCATGGCATTATCAATTCTATTGATTGAATAAAAATAGACCATCAAACTCTTATGCAAACTATACAAATTAGATTTGTATTCTCTATTTTAAAAGCATGGCTATGTTGTTTTCTTTTCTACACTCGGATTCACCTAGGCATGTAGAGCCTACAACTTGGAAGAGTTGACTGTATATATTACTTTATAAGATTTTGATGCTGCCAACCTTGTGTATAGGTTACATGTATGTTTTTATTTAGATAAGCTCATCACATGGCTATCTAGGAAACCTAAAAGGCCTATGATTGGAGTGATGTGAATTATATGTTGTCACCACCCTTTCTAGGGTAGGCTGAAGCTAAAACAAAAGGATTTTGATGTATACACATTTTACTTGCTTATTATTGTCTATCTGATGGATGCCCATTTGGGCCGAAGCCTTCACCTCTGATCTTGCATTGAAGAGTAACTCTAATTCTTTTGTTGCCTCGTCATGAAGGGCAACAATGGGCTCATGTCACCCAACATTGTATATGAAGTTCTACTATTTGTTGTAGATTAAAGATACCCTATTTATGTCACCAAGTTCATCCAGGATAAAGGTTGAATGATGAATTCATTCCCTAATTTTTTTTGCATGTGTTGTATAATAAACCATTGCTCAATAGGAATGGTACCCATGTCATCTTGGAGGTGATTATACCCAAGTCGAGGGTAGGTGTTATGGCTATTCCCTCAACCAACATGTTTTAAGAAAAAATCAACAACTGTGGGTCATTTTAGAATGATAAAAATATAATATATATAAACTATGAATGAGGGTTTCAACTTGAACCTAGTTAAGATTGATCCCATAGTTCTGATCATTTTACCATTATTGAATTAATGGTTAACATGTCATCTAGTTCTTTTAAATTATTTCCAAAATTTGATAATGACTTCATTTTAGTTATTTATTACATGGAATTTAATATACAATTATTTAGAATAATAAATCTTGGAAAATGAAGCAATGGAACTTGAAGCTGCAACCATAAATCATTGTAAATGACATTGTTTTGTCATAAACTATATCTGGTTAGTTGAAACAACATTGTATTATTGTAAATAGTGAATGTTTTGTTGTAAACGACATTGTTTTGTTATAAAATGTAACTTTTTAGCTAAAGCAACATTGTAATATTGTAAACGGTGAATATTCATATGTAAACAACAACATTAGAATATTACAACTTATATGAATGTAAATGAAGCGATAGTATGTGAGAAACTGTTAATATAGATTTATTCTAGAATCAATAATTTCTTGAAATTTTGACAAAAGAAATGTCAAAATGGAACATTATTAAATGATAGCAATATGATTTAATGGTTTTATTTCAGAATGTATGCACAAACCAATAACTTAAGTAGGCACATATATGTGTATGCACATAGACTTCATCTATGTACATGCACATACTTGTCACATACCTTTTTTTGTTTCTTATTTAATTCATTCTCAAATGGATAATGATTTTATGTTGAAAGTAATCATTGGTCATGTGAATGATATGACTAAATAGTTCCATTTGAATCATGTATCTAATTTATGCTTAGTGAGGAAATTAGTGATTTGATTTTCTTTTCCATAGACATATGTGAGAAGAATATTCTTTTAATTGAATAGAATAGTGATACCTAAGTAGACTAGAGCACCTCGGGGTAGATGTTGCTAGAGGGTAGATAGCCATTATGAAATATTGTGTAGTAGAAAGTTACTTTCTAGGAAGGGTGCCAAAATGGAGTTTAGAGAGTATAGGTTTGCTTTACCAGAACCTAATGTTTGTTGTTGCAATAAAGTTTTATGCTTGGGCAAGCAATATAGTTCATTTGTATGTATGGACTCTATGATAACACTCTCTACCATTCCTAGCATAGATCTTTCATTTTCTTTTCTAACTTGTAGATGGAAATTGCATTTTGATGTATGAACACGCACCAAATTCCACCTTGTAGATTTTTTTCTTGCTAAACTTTTTGTACAGGGTCGGGTATTCTTCAAGTTGGAAGAATTCCAAGGAAGCGTAAGCTTTGTGGTTGGGCCATAAAGAACTTCAACCATGTTCTTGTCCACTAGTGGAGGCGAGCATCAAGAGGAACCTTAGATGTACACAAGACTATTTAGTCTATGATGTAATCCTTGATGTAAAAGTTGTACAATGTAACGACTTTGTGTCCTTATGAGCCAAGTCAAAATTGAGTATTGTAATTTGACATTTGAATTGAATATATGAATCTTTGACTCATTTTAAGTGGACAGGTGTTGCTATGATTGACTATAGATACTTAGGTATGTCTTTTTAATTTTAATATATTCATGTCATTTACAATAATATTAATTAGGTAATAATTTAGGATGGGTTGTTACATTGGTATCAGAGCTTAGGGTTCAACTCTAGGATTTTTGAGTCTTCCATAGTTGTGACTAGAGATAGTTGACACTTGACCAAATTTAGTTGTCCTGAGAATTGACCAAACCTAGATTGAATTCAGGTATGGGAACGTCAAAGGTAGGACGAAGGAAAGGGAAAACCATTAGAACCTCATGTAAGAGACATAATGGAAGAAAAAGCTAAGATGGAGGTTCAACCTGAAATTCTTGATGATGAAACTCTAGCTTAGGCCCTTACACGACTTAAGCTAGAGAGAGGCTTGAAGATTGAGGAGAAGTGAACACCTAAGATAAAAAAATCTTTCCACAATCAAGGACTGGCCTCTAGGGTGTGGACCCAATGCACCCTTATTAACTAAAGAGGAAAAGGAGAGCCTGTGTGCTCAACCATCCTCTTCTGTAAAGTTTGATGTAAATTCAAATGAGGACCTAGAGGAATGTACTATATTTTATGATGAGAAAATGAAATAATGTAAGAAGAGTCCTTTTGTAAATAAGGGTTTATTGACTCACCTTTAATATAAATAAAACCAGATAATATTTTTGGCATGTTCAAACGAAGGACTCCAAAATATGTTTATTATGCATGAATGTGTATGTCTTCTATGAATAAGGGATATATGCATGTAATTATGTGATGTAGAATAAGAACATTTATTCGTAGAACCCAGTGTTGAGATGTAATAAACGTGAATGTGTTTCAGATTAAGTGTGAGTCAACATGGTGACCACCGGGCAAGATGGGTGGTAGTGGTTCCAACAATGGACCTAACAAGAGGCTGGAACAAATTCTAGAGCTTCTGAGCTGGAAAGAGGCTTGCATGGATCACATAGAATAAGAGGTCTGAGTGGCATGCAAGGATTGGGACCACATGAATGCAAAATTCAACCAAGGAGACGGTGGTCCAAGAGCAGGTCCACAAGGTCAAATTGAGGATGAGCTTAGGAAAGGTCTCAAACAAGTAGCACCACCTAAGTTTAGTGGTAAGGCTATCAAAGTAGGAGCGGAGGCATGGATTATTGAGATGGAAAAATACTTTAGGCTCTGTAACCTTTTTGATCAGACTAAAGTGGCATGGGCTTCGTATCGGCTCTAACATGAAGCAACTACTTGGTGGGATAATGGGAAGTCAAAAAGGAATATGTAGCCTGCTGAGATCACTTGGGAACTCTCCCTCAAATATATTTAGGAAGAGATGGTTACCACAACTTTTCTTTGACAAGAAAGTGACAAAATTATAAAATTTAACTCAAGGGAGAATGACTATGACCTAATATTGGGAAAATTTCACCAACCTATTGAAATATGTGCCTCAATATTAGGAAGATGAATGTTTATGCATTTGGAAATTCATATTGGGACTGAGACCTCACATCAAAGCTGAAGTGGATATGCATGATCCTCTTACCATGAGTGAAGTCTTCCAAAAATCCATCAAATAGGAACATAAATTGTAGCAGTTATCCAATTTCTAAAATAATGAGAATCCTAAGTCATGGTCTGGTAACAAGAAATTTCATAAAGGATATAAGAACAATTAGATATGTAGTCTCAAGAGGGGAAGTGAGTCACAAGAGAAAGGTGAAGATGGGAATGGTGAAAAGAACAAGAAGGCAAACAAAAACAAGGGTAAAGATGACCATGAGTAGAAGGGCATTAGAGAGGACAAGTGTGGGGCATTAGAGAGGACAAGTGTGGAGGTTACAAAGGGCCTCGTGATGGATGATATACTTCTAGAAGGAAGGAAGCTATCAATAGACTCAGGATCACTAGATCCACGCTGCAGTGGATAACAAATAGGCAGAGTATCGGGCTTCACCAATTCAGCTAACGAGTAAGCTCTATGGCCAATCTGTCTCTATTTTGATTGATACTAGAGCTACTGAATGTTTTATAGATCCTACAATAATATCCAAGATACCTATTAGACTTAGATACATGGAAAACTCATGGACAGTCGAGTATGGTAATCAAGAAGAGCAGAGGGTAGATAATTGTCTCTTTTGCAGCGAGTTAGAGCTTCCCAACTTTCAAATGTAGGTCAACTTGTATGTGGCACCTTTACACTCATATGATGTAATTTTGGGAATAAATTGGTTAACCGAGCATAAGGCTATAGTGAACTGTGAAGATAAGGTAATCAATTTTTTGGATGATTATGGCAACCTAGTTGAGATTTGTGGAATGTAAAGACCCTTAGAGCTTAGACAGATTTCTACAATTCAACTCAAGAAGGATCATTGAAAGGGATGTGCAATTTATGTTGTGCATGTCAATAACTCTAATAGAAAGGAACCGTATTTAGATAACTATCCTATTCTCAAGGAGTTACAAGATGTATTCCACGATGAACTTATAGAGTTTCCTTCGAAGAAGGAATTTGACTTCTCTATTGACCTTGTCCTAGGAGCTGAGCCTCAATCCAAGGCACCCTATCAGATGACCACCAACAAACTCTATGAGGTGAAGGCCCAATTAATGGAACTACTGAATAAAGGGCTTATAAGACCCAGTGTGTCTCCTTGGGGAGTACCAATTATCTTTGTGAAAAAGAAGCATTGAACCTTGTGTCTATGCATAGACTATAGGATGTTGAACAAGGCAACCATCAAGAACTGATATCCACTCCCAAGGATTGATGAGTTGTTTGAATAAATGAAGGGAGTGACAATGTTCTCCAAAATTAATCTTAGGTTAGGGGAAGGTGCAAAAAGATGGGGGGCCAAAAAGTGACCAAAATTTCAAAAATCATTTGATAGGCTATAACGTGAGAACATTATAATGCACTTGTGTTATGGATTGGTATGACTGAGCCAAATGCTTGGTCACATCAAGCCTATAATGCACTTGCGCTATAACATGAGTGTGTTATAGCTCATTAAAACCAAAAAAAAGGAAAACAAATTCATTTGTATTCTAATTGTGTTTTTTGTTGCCCACAACCAAAAACCCTAATTTTGCATGCTCGCATTCTGGAAGGAGGTTAACTTGCATTTTCTTCATCATTTTTTTGCAATTTTGTCCCCAGGATGTCACCATGTTGACATGGAGGTCAAACAAGTAAGAATTGTTTGTTTTTTGTTGTGAATTTGTTGTTAAATTGGTAGTTTTAGGTTGTTTTTTATATTCATTTGTTTAATTTGTAGGAAATGTGAATGAACTTGAAAACCCTCCTCAAAATATTGAATAGCCACAACAAGAAGAACCCGAAAAAAATCCTCAACAACCACAACAAAAATCTCCTCCACCAATTCCTCAACATCCTCCTAGCACTCAACAAAATTTAATGAGGGTAATTGAAAACAATAAAAAATAGATTGAGGAGTTAATCACAAGGTTGAACGATGCAGTAAGTTCAACCATGGAATGAAGAACACTTGCAAGTTCACTTCAAGAAATGTTAAAACATGTAGATGCAATAAAAAAAAATTAAGTGGTTGAGAAGATAGGAGGCAAGTGGCTAGGATTTTTTATGCAGATAAATTATCATATAAGAAGTAAAAGATGAAAAAATTAAAAAATATGATTTGTGCTCATTATTCACTAACCAATAAACAAACAAAAATCTTGACCTTAATGCCAAGAGGTTTCCTGTCCATTGGTGTCACCACCAAGGGATTATGAATCATTTTTGGGATAGGTGGTACATGGTTTTTGACTATCCACCATGCAACAATTGCGAAGTCCCCCAATATTTCTTGAGGAAAATCTACTGTGAGTTCATCCTCAACAAAATCCCCAATTATTTTGATATGAGGTACTTTCAAGGGAGAGGTGGGGGGTTGGCATAGTATAGACTTGGTGCATGATTGGATCCTCAGTGGCAAGCGAGATGAGCTCTCGCTAGGCCGACTCATGAGCATGTCGTTATCCCTTTCGTCAGGAAGGAGAGTGTTGAGGTGGACACTTTATAGTCTATCAGCTCTTTGACTCAGAGTATTATCCAACATGCCAGTATTGTAGTATAATGCCATCTAGGGGAGACTTCGAGTGGTAGGCTTCCACCCCATTCTTGTTAGGTTTTCTAGTCTAATTGTACATATGACCCCACAAACACTCAAGAGGCTAGTGTGCAGGATACATCTGTAGCTATGGAGATGGTGTGGCAGCTCACATTTTGAATAAGGATTTTTGCATCGATACTCAAGTAAATGTTAGCATGTTCATTAAATTTAATTTATTAAATTTCATTTTTGAAATGCAAGATTAACTAATTTAGATTTATGATTGTAATTAAATTTAAGGGTCATAGTGTTGATACTAGATACACTGGTCCTCCACTTGTTTATTACTCCACTGCATCTATCATTGAGGTATGTAACTAGTAAACAATTATAAATTTATTACATGTGAATAGCATTGTTATATGAATGGTATTCTAATATATGATTTTGGATGTTGAATAGGCTAATATTGGAATTGTCGTGGGAACACCTCCCAGTGCCAGTGGAGTTAGAAAAACCTTCACACAGGTAATAGAATAAAGAGTTTAACTAATGAATTTTACTTAATATATTTTTCTAGTTTATAATCATATCGTTAATTACATTGCATTGCACATATTTCAAACTCAAAGCATTACTTCACATTGCATAACTAATAACTAGATGTTGATAGATGATAAAATTTCAACTATGATATAGTTGTTTAGAAATTCAACAGAAGTAGTGATGCAATTACTTCACATAACATAAGTAATAACTAGGAGCAACTGCCAATTGCACTTGCTTGTCATGGCATTCCATTAGACCACTTTTTACTGAGGAATTTTTTCAAACAATTCATGGCCTTGTCTATGCTATGGATGCTTGGAAGAAATATATGAAAGAATAATAGTAAGCAATAGCATAGACAAGAAAATGAGTTGTTTGAAAAAATTCCTCAAATAAATTGAGTCTCACGGTGATGAATTATAGTAAGCAATAGTATAGACAAGGAAATGAGTTGTTTGAAAAAATGCCTCAAAGACATGTGGTCTCATGGTGATGTCCATCACCATGAGACCGGATTTCTTTGAGGCATTTTTTCAAACAGCTCATTGCCTTTTCTATGTTACCACATTTTCCATACATTCTACCAAAGCATTTTATAAAACAATTCACTTCCTTGCTGCTATGGCTAGAATCCTAAAATAAGGTGCTTTCCAAAAAATTATGGATTCTTGGAAAAAAATCTATCAAAGCATAATAGTAAGCAATAACATAGAAAAGGAAGTGAGTAGTTTGAAAAAATGCCTCAAAGAAATGTGGTCTCATGGTGATGGAATGTTATTCCATCACCATGAGACCACATTTCTTTGAGGCATTTTTTCAAATAGCTCACCGCCTTTTCTATGCTACCACATTTTTCAGACATGTCTACCAAAGCATTTTATCAATCTACTCACTTCCTTGCTGCAATGGCTAAAAGCCTAAAATAGGTGCTTTCCAACAAACTATGGATGCTTGGAAACAAATATATCAAAGCATAATAGTAAGTAATAGCATAGAAAAAGCAGTCAGTAGTTTTAAAAAATGCCTCAAAGAAATGTGGTCTAATGGTGATGGAATTCCATTCCATCACCATGAGATCACATTTCCTTGAGGAATTTTTTTAAACACCTCACCACCTTTTCTATGCCACCACATTTTCCATACACATCTACCAAAGCATTTAATAAATCTACTCACTTCCTTGATACTATGGCTAAAATCCTAAATTAGGTGCTTTCCAATAAACTATGGATGCTTGGAAAAAATCTATCAAAGCATAATAGTAAGCAATAGCATAGAAAAGGTAGTGAGTATTTTGAAAAAATTCCTCGAAGAAATTTGGTCACATCACCATGAGACCACATTTCTTTGAGGTATTTTTTCAAACAACTAACCACCTTTTCTATGTTACCAAATTTTCCATACATGTCTACCAAAGCATTTTATCAAACTACTTGAACTTCCTTGCTACTATGGCTAAAAGCCTAAAAAAGGTGCTTTCCAACAAATAATGGATGCTTGGAAAAAATATATCAAAGAATAATAGTAAGAAATAGCATAGACAAGGAAATGATTAGTTTGAAAAAATGCCTCAAAGAAATGTGGTCTCATGGTGATGGAATGCCATTCCATCACCATGAGACCACATTTCTTTGAGGCATTTTTTCAAATAGCTCATTGACTTTTCTATGCTACTACATTTTCCATACATGTCTACCAAAGAATTTTATCAAACTACTCACTTCCTTACTTCTATGGCTAAAAGCCTAAAATATGTGCTTTCCAACAAACTATGGATGCTTGGAAAAAATCTATCAACGCATAAAAGTAAGCAATATTATAGTCAAGGCAGTTAGTAGTTTGAAAAAATGCCTTGAAGAAATGTGGTCTCACGGTGATGGAATTCCATTTCATCACCATGAGACCACATTTCTTTGAGGCATTCTTTCAAACAACTCACTACTTGAAGAATAGAAACCAAGCCTTTAGCCAAAATTCCCCTCCAAATTATTTTCAAGGTACTCATCCTCATCCTCATCCTCAATTTACCAATCCATGGAACCTTCCACCTTCTATTCCACTTGTTCATATCCCCACCCCTCCATCTCATAACCAAGACCACACTATACCATCCACCCCATCCCAACATAATACCATAAAGATGCCAATGAACTGTTTGAAAAAATGCCTCAAAGAAATTTGGTCTCATGGTGATGGAATTCCATGACACATTTATTTGTAATGGCATTTGATTACCATGAGACTGCATTTCTTTGAGGCATTTTTTCAAATAGTTCACTGCCTTTTCTATGCTACCACAGTTTTTGTACATGTCTACCAAAGCATTTTATCAAACAGTTCACCACCTTGCTGCTATGGACAAAAGCCTAAATAGGTGCTTTGAAACAAGCAATGGGTAGGGAAAATAGTAAGCATGATAGTCAGAAATATATAGTTCAATAAGTACTCAAATTTTTGTTCATTATCTCATACATTGTCAGCCATGATGTGCATCACTATTGTTTTTTTTGTGATTGAATAATTTGTTGTTTTATTTTTAGATGTTGGAAGTGGATACACCTCTACATGTTCATAGGGAAATGGATCTTGGTGTTTCTTCTGCAATAGACTCCTCGATGCCTCTCACAAAGGTATGAGACAGATTACTAAATTTCAATTTAAATTCCTTGTTTAACTGTTAGTGAAATATCAAACCATTATTGATTCATAGTTTAATTTATCTTTGGATGGTTTCTACAGGGCTTCAACACAACACAACATGGTCATGCAAATATTTCCTTTGAGGAGAGTGATCGTCTAGTGGTGATACGTGATTATTTTGTTAAATATATCATTTTTGATAATGTAATTTCTATATATTAATTTCTTTACTTGTTATTGTAACAGATAAAGCTTGACCAAGAACTAAACCCTAGGAGGAGCACTAAGAGCACTCCTTGACTTCAAAATAAATGAGTGACAAACTTATTTCCATCCGACTGACAAGCAAAGGCCAAGAGTTTATTTTGAGAGCATGGAGAGCAATGACTTTTGATTCCATAGCGCTTTGTTTTATTCCTATATGACATTTTTGTACATATTTTGTATTGCATATATTTGACATTGTATTCCTATATGGCATTCGCATAAGCCTATATGGCTATTTTATATATATTTTGTACTTATATTGACATATATTGATGTATACCTACATGGCTATTTGGTTAATACAAATCTTTTTTTATCGATGGTGTCCATATTTGCATTATAAATCCACGGTTCAAAATATATGAGTTACGTGTATTCAAGTGTATGCTTTACAACTTATGTGTCTACTTTGTGACTTACGTGTATTCCAATGTATTCTTTGCAACTTGCGTGTTTTCATGTGTACACATTGTATTCATGCATATACTTTGTATTAATTTGTGTATACTATGTATTCATGTGTATGCTTCAAGGCTTATGTGTATTTGAGTACGTGTGCTTCATTTATTCACATGTATGCTTGACTTATTCATGTGTATACTTATTAATTGGTTAGTCATAACATTGCTCATTGTTTTCCTCCATGGTTTGTCTTGAATATTTATTGATTGATGCTTAACAAATTTATTAGTTGATGTTAAATGAATTCAATATTTCTAGGAATACTAGTAGAATTACAAATTACAAAATTGCACAAATTGAAAAGAAAAGATTAACTGTAAATAAATGCATTGATTATTAACTTGATAATTGCTTAAGAATGAGTATAATATATATATCAAGAGATGATCATTCTAGAATGGCAACTTCCAACTAGAAAATAGGCATGCAAATCCATGCAATATTGCACAATTAAGCAATCACTATCCTAAAAATCTAATAACTAGCAAACTTATCTAAAGGAATATTTTAGGCAGAATATTCTACACTAACATTTTCATAATCAATGGCTTGTTTCCATGCTCGCTCCCCAACTATCAACCAGAATTTTTCAAGAAACCCCTTTGATATATTTCTATGTCCATCAAATCAATGGATATAACTATACCCAAATCATTCCCAATACTTTGAAAGCAGTAATCCACCCAGAATTGCAATGGGAGATAAGGCAAATGAACCCACATAGGCATAACTGAATAAAGAACAATTCACCCTTCATAGGTCAGTGAAACCATTGCCAAAGTTAAAAGATATTAAAGATAAAGAAGAATTATGATCTATATAATATAGAATTAGTACTCACTTTGATTAGTACAAATTTTTCAACCATGGGCTTATTATGATTTTTCAAATTTGGTAAGAAGGATTATTTAAGATCCTCGAGCAATGCATTTCCTAGTGAAACCTTGTTCTTACATATCTCAATTCAATTTAATTCAAAGATTTCCATCAAATACTTTATCTAAAAGAAAAAAACACATTTTCAATTGGTATTCCATTAAATTTTTCATAAAAAGATTTTAGTATATTTAATCTTTTGATTGGAACTCAATAAAGGAAAGGATACATAATCTTCACAACACTTGTAAAACATAATATTCATATTAGATGATGAGTAGTTAACTTCTTGACACATTATCATACAAACATTTATCTTGAATAATCTTTAAACATTTTCACAACATAATCCTCACAGTACATAATGAATTGTTATGTTCTCTATCCATCACCATATAAACACGTCGAAAGATGTATATGTCAAATTTTTGCAATATTATTTCTTGTATAGGAAATGGACTTGGGAGTAAAATTTATAACTTATAATACAAATAAGAAATGGACTTGGGTGAAAATTTTATTTATCACACCAAATAATAAATGTACATGAAAGCATCACTTGTTTCTCTTAGACTCCAATTTTCAAGTATAGCAAATCATTTCAAATGAAAATGACAAAATGCTTCACAACCAAAGTTGTTAATTGAGGAAAAAATAAAATGTTTCCAAGTTCTGCCATTGTATGCATTTTCAATTGGTTGTATATTGTTGTAAGGGAAAGGAGGATAATTAAAAAATGTCTCGCCCTTGCTAGAATTGAGGGCGATCATATGCTTTTGGTGTGGAAAACTTAGACTTCTCAACTGTCATGTGAATGTTTCTCTTTTCGATTGTTTTGCATGGCATCATAAGGGATCGAGCTAGTTGAACGTAGCTCAGAGTGATTCAACATGTTTTGGTGTAAAAGATGACCATTCCTAGCATAAACATACCTATCCAAACACATTGGAACAGTCTGTTTGGTCACACAAGTTGCAAAATGAAAGTTGCACTACTTGCATTTGACACTTTTTTCATCAACTGAATAGTCATCACCATGGGAAAAAAACTCTGAGATAACAAAAACTGAGAGATGTTATTATAGAGGGGCCCAATGTGATCTCATAGGCTCAAACATAGAGTTCGTAAGTCTCACGGTTTCTGAGTAATAACCCATCAAAGATTGCAAACATTTTTCACTTTGGACCCTTAAGGGATCGAGCTGGTTGAACGTAGCTCAGAGTGATTCAATGTGTTTGGGTGCGAAATAGGACCATGCCTAACATAAATTTACCCATCTGAATGTGTTGGAATAGTTTATTTGGTCACACGAGTTGCAGAATGAAAGTTGCACCACTTTGCAACTTTACACTGCTTGCATTTGACACTTTTTCCATGAAGTGAAAATTGGACACCATGGAAAAATGACTTCGAGATAACAAAAATTGAGCGAGGTTATTATAGAGGGGCCCAACATGATCCTGTAGGATTAGATGGAGAGTCTGTAACCATCATGATTTCTGAGTAATATCCTATCAAATATTGCAACCATTTTGCACTTTGGACTCTGTTACCCAGAAATTTTAACTTGAGAAAATTTAAATTTTTTAGTGCATTCCATTATACACCCTTCAAGCCTGCCAAATCATGAAAATAATTAATTTTGAAAATCTATATGAGCTAGTGCAAAATCCTCTTATGGACTTGATCCTAACCCCATTCCACCCAATCTAGCCTATTTTCATGTCAAGATGCTTTACCGTTTGTAAGATTTTAAGCTTCACTTTTTCCATCAACAATTTGCAAATGAGACCAAAATTTAATTTTATGGTTGCTAAAGATTAAAAATTTGGGTTTTGCTCGAAGGGATCTAATTATGTTACTATCCAAATTTCATGCAAAATGAAGCTACTATGTGAGAGATATTGATTTTTTTGTCACAGGGCCCCAAGTTTGAAGTTAAAGTTTTGTTAGAACACTATGGGGTTTAATATACTTTTCAAGGGTTAAAAAATGTGTAAAATACATCACCGTTAGAGATTATTTTGAAAATGGAAAAGTCTCATGGTTCTAAAGGTTAATAACTCATTAAAGTCATGTGTTGATAGCAACTTCATAATCTTTATGAAAAGTTGTGGGATTTATAAACATGGTCGGGCAATTTGTTAGTTCAAGAACTATATATGCTCCCGATTTCTCTTTGTAGGTGTTTCGCTCCATATTCAAAAAGTTGAACTTCAATAAAAGTGGTTCAAAAGTTCAAGAAATTCCTAATCACCCAATCAACTCTTCATTTTTTATGGTAAAAAAAGATGAAATTTTATGAATACCTTCTTTTGTTGGAGAGTTAGGAGTTTTCAAAAAAATTGAACCATAAATTAAAGTTTTAAAAGTTCTTGAAAGAGCCAACTTCCTGACTCCTCTATTGTCATGAATCGAATTGATGTTCTAAAATCAGAGCTAGCTCGAGCTACTTTGATCAACAAAATATAATGGGATTACTTTCTATTCGTCATCACTTATATTGGTTCTCTCAAACGAACCTATTTCAATTATAGTTCCTATAGAAATTGGTGGCAAATTCAATGGTGGAAAGACACCAGATGGCAACCGTGAAATGGGGAGTTTCAATAATAGGCTTCTATTGATCTAATTCAGTTAGACATCAAGCTCATGAGGAGAAGAAAGGGTTCTATATTTTATTTTTGAAATATAATTAAAGAATCAATTATGCAATGGAAAGGTCTTACCAGAAGGGAGTCTTTAAATGTAAATAGGAAGGCATTGTAAAGGGTAATTTTTCAGTTCTCAAGGAGTACTTTGTGACTTAGGGGAAATTTTGTTGCTAATGTTGTAAGGGTGAATAGGGGAAGCAAGGGAAGTTTGTTTTCTTTTTAGTCACAGTTTGTTGTACAGGAGACTGATTCTTTGAACTCCTTTTGCATTGGAGAAATAAAGAAGATATTTTTGAGATTGTGTGCTTATTAATGTTTTCTTTGATTGCAAATAAACTGTGCTTCTTTGTGGTTATTAGTCAATGTTTTATCTGTTATGTAAGGATGCATATGTGCTTATTTCTTAGACTTTGAATTTAGACTAAGTCATCTATTAAAAGGGAGTTTACTGCACATTCTTTTCCTATTTCTCATTTGTGGGTGTGGGATAAATGAACTTTGTGTTATTTTCTCGCATTCAATACATTTTAAATCAATCTCTCGCATCTATTTTCATGGTTATGGGTAGTTGTTAGTTTTCCTTTTCTGCTTTTTCGTGAAAAGCATAACCTGTGTTTTCATTCATTGCATATTATTCAAAGGTAGTTATGCCTTGTAAAACAAGCAAAGAGTAATTGTAAATACCATTACAGGTGACTCAACTGTTGGTAGGATTGTCATTGGTATGGGAAAGAGAGTATAAAGCAAAGTGACAAATCCATTAACCGATAGACTCTTAAGGGATTGAGCTGATTGAACGTAGCTCAAATTGATTCAATGTGTTTGGGTGTGAAATAGGACCATGACTAACATAAATGTACCCATCCAGATGCATTGTAACAGTCTATTTGGTCACAAAAATTGCAGAATGAAAGTTACACCACTTTGCAACTTTACACTACTTGCATTTGACACTTTTTTCATCAAGTGAAAACTAGACACCACAACAAAATGACTCTGAGATAACAAAAACTGAGAGAGGTTATTGTAGAGGGGCCCAACGTGATCCTATAGGCTTAGACAAAGATTTTGTAAGTATCACAATTTTTGAGTAATAGCCCGTCAAATATTGTAGCCATTTTGCACTTTGGACCCTTAATGGATCAAATCAGTTGAACGTAGCTCATAGTGATTCGATGTGTTTGGGTGCAAAATAGGACCATTCCTAGCATAAACGTACCCATCTGAATGTGTTAGAACAGTTTGTTTGGTCACACGAGTTGCAAAACAAAAGTTGCACTACTTTTCAACTTTACATTGCTTTCATTGTTAGAGTAAAGGTTTTAACTTAATAATTAAGTTACCTTTATTCCTCTCTTAATATTTCACCTTAGTTTTCATATTGTGACATTTAATAATTATATTAATTATTAAATGTCTACCTATTAGAGTTTCTTTAGGGTTGCACAATCTTCTTTTATAAGGATTGATCATTGTATTTTATCCCACTCTCTGAAAATGTTTTTATGGTTAATGTTCTAGAGTTTTTATGGTACTTGTTCCCATGGAAGAGTTTGTCTCAGTTTGGCATTAGCATCGAGATACACGGTTTCCAGATTTTTCATTTATTTTTCTAGATATCATGTAATCCACCTCCTATCCTTCTTTCATTAGTGCATTTCATTCTTTTCTTTTCTTTTCTCTCTTTTGGGGGGGAGTTTTGTTCCTATGAGGTTTTCTCCCTTTCTCCACTTTATAGAGATTTGGTTGTATTTGGGTACCTGATCAGGCCTAGTTGTTGGGACCCTTGTTTGCTTTCATGCATTGTAGTTACCTTTGCTTTCTTGCACATGTTTGTAGCTACACTCTTGCTCATCTTAAGAGGGGGTGTTAGAGTAAAGGTTTTAACTTAATAATTAAGTTACCTTTATTCCTCTCTTAAGATTTCACCTTAGTTTGCATATTGTGACATTTAATAATTATATTAATTATTAAATGTCTACCTATTAGGGTTTCTTAGGGTTGCAAAATCTCCTTTTATAAGAATCGATCATTGTATTTTATTCCACTCTCTGATTAATACATTTTCAGCTTTCAGAGCACTTTTTCCTTTTGTCTCGAATGTCTTCTTTCTGTAATAGGTTATTTGCATGCAGGTGATCTTCGAGGTCTGTGAATTTGGCTTTCTTAACTTCAACATGGTATCAAAGCTCCAGATCAGTAGCTGCCAGTTCTTTTTTTGAAGATATTAGCTTACAGAGTTTTCTTCTATGCAAGGGTTTCATTCTAGTTTTTTTTGCCAGATTAAAGGGTTTTTCCATCATTTTTTAAGAAATTTTGACCCTGATCTCTCAAATGGTGCATGCTAGTACAAAACGGACCTCATGAGTGCGCTCAGAAGGCCCAAAAACCCCTATTTTCATATAAAATATGATAGGGTTTCCTAAAAATTGATTTTTTAGTGTTTTTGGGGAATCTCAAAAAAATTGCCAAAAAACCCGTACGATTGTACAGATCCGTATGGATGCCTCGATTTTTCATGCCATATTTTTTGGTGTCTGTATCAATTTTGAGCTGCCTCAATTTCTGTGCCATTTTGCATCAATTTTCGTGCCCTTTATTTATTTATTTATTTCTGTGCTACCTTGATTTTTGTGCCATGAAGGTACAACTGCCTATTTTATTAATTTTTTAATCTTCAAATTAATAAAATATTTGGTTTAAAGCCTAAATGAGCATATTTAGTAAAATGGTCTTATTTTGAGCATACGGTGTTGGTTTTTTGAAAACAAGATATCGTTGGAAAGCCGGTTCTGGCACCGATCTGATGGTGTAGGTGTGGTTTCTAGATTTTTCCGTTTTGATTTTTTTTCCTCAGTCAAAGTCAGAAGATGGTTTCTGCACTCTGGGGGGCGTAACTTTGGCGTCCGAGCTCCTTTTTGTGCAAACGAATAGGCGTCAGAAAGCTGGTTCAGTGCTCTACACAATGATTAGACTTATTTTCCCAGATTCTTCCTGAGATATATTTTATTAAGCATTTTTTGTTTTCACAGTTTGCTTAATTACTTGGACGTTTTGGCACTTGGGAACCTCTTGTTTGCATCATTAGGATCTATTTCATTTGATCTACATGTTGTAAGGTTAGTTTTCTTATATTTTTTAATTTGAAGAGTTATCATGGGTTTTTCTACTCACCCTTCAGTTGTAATTCTGGAACGGGGTAATTATGAGTCATGGGAAAAGGGCATACTTATACATTGTAGGTGGCTTAATATTTTTCCTTATTTGTATGATCTCATACCTGAACCAACCACTTCAGAGGGAAAACTAGCTTGGGATATCATTAGAGATCACATAGTAGGACTTATATTGTCTAGTGTTGATAATGACACTGTGTGGGCTATATCGAACATTGATTGTCCCCACCCACTTTGGACACATTTTTGGGAGATCTATGGAGACCCAAATCTCTCTCCATTCCCAAAAGATCCTACTTTTGATTTTCTCTTACCCATTGCTTGGAGAGATAATACACCCTTTGATCATGATACTTTAGAGGAGCTTGAGTATTTAGACACCCTTACATGTTCTGATGGATCAAAGGCTTGTCTCACAGTTCCTACTCTTCAGACTGAGATTATACATGTATCATCCATTGTTCCTGATGACATCAGTATCGCCACATTGGCCCCTATGGATTCAGTTCAACATCATGACCATCTTGGTCATTCATTATATGCTACATCATGGGATTCTTATCTTGCAGACACATTCTTGTTTGTTGAGTCTCACACTGCAGATCTTGAGGATTATTTTGAGGACATTCATCTCCTCTACCTTGATAGTTAGGTTATCACTGTACGCCCACCATTATCTGTGCATTCAAAGGTTGCATTTCAGGATTCTCCACATCAGTTTGGATTTGGCATCATTTGTTTCAGTTCAGACAAAGAGATTCTTCGGCATCCTATCATGGCACACATCTTGAGACAGATTGGTTCATCACTCTTCACAGGGTTTCTTCGACATCGTCCTTTGGATCCATTTCTTCCCAAGGGGAGGAATATTATTTGTCGCTTGCGGATCTCCTATTAGATTCTACACCAGGCATCTACCATTGCGACAGGAGTTTCTTCATTGTGGGGGGGCCTTCTTGTCTCTTTATATCTCTCATATGGAGACCATTGTATATGTACTTATATGATAGAAGTTGTCAATGGTGGGTATCATGTAATCCACCTCCTATCCTTCTTTCATTAGTTCATTTCACTCTTTTCTTTTCTCTCTTTTTGGGGGGAGTTTTATTCCTATGAGGTTTTCTCCCTTTCTCCACTTTACAGAGATTTGGTTGTATTCAGGTACCTGATCAGGCCTAGTTGTTGGGACCCTTGTTTTTTTTCATGCATTGCAGTTACCTTTGCTTTCTTACACATGTTTTTAGCTACACTCTTGCTCATCTTAAGGGGGGGTGTTAGAGTAAAGGTTTTAACTTAATAATTAAGTTACCTTTATTCCTCTCTTAAGATTTCACCTTAGTTTGCATATTGTGACATTTAATAATTATATTAATTATTAAATGTCTACCTATTACGGTTTCTTTAGGGTTGCACAATCTCCTTTTATAAGGATTGATCATTGTATTTTATCCCACTCTCTGATTAATACATTTTTAGCTTTCAGAGCACTTGTGCCTTTTGTCTCTACTGTCTTCTTTTTTTAATAGGTTACTTGCATGCAGGTGATCTTCGGGGTCTGTGAAGTTGTCTTTCTCAACTTCAACATTCATTTGACACTTTTTCCATCAAGTGAAAGCTAGACACCACAGGAAAATCATTCTAAGATAACAAAAACTAAGATAGGTTATTGTAGAGGGGCCCAACATGATCCTATAGGCATAGACAAAGAGTTTCTAAGCATCACAGTTTCTGAGTAATAGCCTGTCAAATATTGCAGCCATTTTGCAATTTGGACCCTTAAGAGATCGAGCCAGTTGAACATAACTCATAGTGGTTTGGAATGTTTGGGTGTGAAAGAGGACCATTCCTAGCATAAATGTACCCATCTAGACATGTTGGAACAGTCTATTTGGTCACACGAGTTACATAACAAAAGTTGCACCACTTTGCAACTTTACATTGCTTGCATTTGACACTTTTTCCATCAAATGAAAACTAGACACCACATGAAAAAGACTCTGAAATTAAAAAAAATGAGAGAGGTTATTGTAGAGGTTCCCTAAGTTATCTCAATGCCTCAAATGGAATTCCCATAACTAACACGGTCTTCGGGTAACAGGTTGTCAAAGATTGCTTCCCTTTTGCAATTTTGATAGTTAAGGGATTACACTGCATGAATTACAAATGTTTGAGGGTAGCAATAAATTTCAAAATTTGAGTAAATATCATTACAAATGTTTGAGGGAAGTAATAAGTAGGCATTACAGAACTAGATCCCAAACCCAATTACAAATGTTTGAGGGTAGACATGATTTTTTAGTTGGAAAATATGTGTGAAGAACTTGTGGGGTACTTGAGTTAATTCATGCTACTTGAACAACATCTAACAATTCACACATGCTTCTATAACCTATAAATGTGAATATTTTTATGACATGTTGACATTGTTTTATGACATTATGCATAAAAAATGTTTACATATTGAAGTTTTTAAATGTTTATGTGAATAGATGGTATGCTATGTTGATCTTGATATAATCATTAGGTTGATTTGTTTTAATAAATGAAGCTTTTATAATAATTTAGTCAATTGGTGATAGTTATAATAGGGACAAAATAAAAGAAGAAAAATAATGATTGGTAATCATCCATGGTTATTACACTCACTATATTAATAATATGATGTTTACAATAAAATGACATTTTTTTGGTAGTCCTAATTCTTATGTTTGTGCTACAATTTCCTAATATGCTTCATACACCAATATGACATTCAAGTACTTGTACTTGTAGGCACAATGCTTTCTCAAAACTATCAAGTGGTAATACAAAATCATGAGAATAAAATGAACCTATGTGAATTCAAACACCCCACTTAAATCAAAGATTGAATCAATGTGCCCCATTTTTATGCACACAAACTCGGCTTATACGATTCTCTCATAATAACCAAAAATACAATTCAAGGATTCCTTAGGTACTCCATTCTCATAGATATTTCACAATGTCACTCATACATTTAAGATGCTCTTATAATGTCTACATCATAGGTGCTCATGATGAGGTTAAATTCAAATGAATAACTTGAGATTCCCTCACTAAGCTTCACACACACTTTTATAATGTCTACACCATAGGTGGTCATGATGACATTAACTTCAAATGAATAATTTAGTACCATCTGCTAGTCTTGGATTTGGCATATACTTTATAACTTTATTTGGGTTTACTAGCTCCCACCTAAACAAAGAAAAGAGATTGTAAATATTAATAATCACATAATCACATAATCAATTCAAATAAACATATGATATGTCAATAATCTAAAACTTGTGTGCTCAATTATGAAACATCTTGAAACTTAATCTTACGCGAAAGAGGAATCTCCAGAGTGACCTGGTTCTCCGAATGATGAATTTTATTCTAAAACAGCTTCTGAGGAAAGGGATGAAGAATAACTAAACATAAAAACCTATTTCTAAAAGATGATTCACCAAACTTATAAGAATTCAGACCTAACCACTCATAACAACTTTTCTATTATAGTGATCCTCACAATCTCATTGGCACATATCCCATTAGTGATTTACATGAAGATCTGGAAAACAAATACAACATGCAACCTGGAACATATAATTCTGAAATACAACCTATAACAGCAAGACATAAAAGGATTCCAATTTGAAAACACAAGTATATCAGATTGCCATTACAAAATTTGAGACAAAAAATAAGAAGGAGAAATATGTTGCTCTATTAAAACTGGAAGAGCATCAATCTGACCAAACTGAGTATCAAAAGGTTTACAAGCTCCCCAAAATGAGTAAGGGAAAGAAACTCTTATTTGAACTGCTGAGAATGGAGAGTTGAAAGACTAAATCTATCAAAAGAACTCTCAAGGAAACCCTAATCCGAGCTCAGAAAAAGCTCAAGGAAAAAAGGCTTCAAACAAACTCAAAAAACTGCTTAAAAGCAGAAAAAAGCACAATGTTTTTATGATGAACCTGTCAAGCCTCTAAAAATAGGCTAAATCTGCTTTAAAAGCACAAAAACACCTTATCTCTCCAAGACAAGTCTGAAATCCGACCAAGAAGAAAAGTCAGTCAAAGATCTGCTAAAAATAGCAAGAAAACATAAAGCAACTTATATAATATCACTTTAATGCTTTTTCTTTTACAAGATGCAAATTTTCACAATTTGCCTTATTTTTTGCAATTTAAAGATTGGAAATATTTTGCAAAAAGAAAGAATCACCCTTATTTCTCCATTACAATAATTGATTTTTCTCAAAAAAAATTTGTAAAAACATACTACATAATGTCATATTCCTATCAACTCCATAATTGATTTCTCCAAAATCAATCAAAAATAAAAACCCTAAAAAAAGTGACCCTAAGCATAAGGCATTCATTAATCTCCCTTAACTGCTTCTCACTTAAACAATACCCTAAGACATAAACCCATACCTGTAAGGCAAAACAAGAAATCTTAAACACTTAAGACATCACCCTAGCATAGAATTTCGGCCTTACATAATCATTGATTTAGACTTAGGTTTAAATAAATCATAAGGAAAGCATTATGGGTTCGACCACCATTTGATATTCAACATGTGCATTTTGAATGAACATTCTAGAACTTCATAAGGCTTGAATTAGGGCTTTGATCAAAACAAGGTCAAACCCTAATTATCATCATTTCACACCCATGACTTGAGAAGAAGGAAACTCTGTCTGCATGAACAACGCCGCTATGATGGTGTTGGATTCGAGCCTGTGTGCTTTAGTAATCTTTCCCTGCTCTCTAGTTGACCAAGAATTCCAGTGGGTAAGTCTGACTTTGAAGTATGATAGCCATTCTACTTCATTATTTCAAATATCAAAAACCCTAAGGGTGCGGCCTGCATGAGCTTACTCTCTGATTCTATTCTTTCTTGACTCCTTCATGCCATCATGAGTTCGAGCTCGACTTCTATAGTCCACTTCATGAAAGCTCGACTTGTATTCTTATTCTCCTTCACTGTGCAGAGGTAAGCTTTGTGTTCTTAGACTTTATGGCTTCGTATTCTGCTCATTTCGGCCTCAAAGCCATGGCTTACATAGTCTAATGTCATCACTTCTCTACTTTTCTGTGTTCACATCTATCATTGTGGCACTCTATTCTTCTGTGAGAGCTTGGTCATTACTTGAGAACTCGAACCCCTACATTTGGAAGCCGTCTGCAACTTTAGCCGCGGCTAGAAAGCTCCATCAAAAACTGAACCGGTAACTCTCTTTGCTCTGTAGAAACCCTATGAAGCTCTCCTTATTTCATGAACCTCTAGCCATGTTTAGGCCGTGCCAAAAGTGGACTATAAGAAACAAACTCTTGACTTTCGGGCTTGACCCAGAACAAAAAACTTACTATTATGTCTTTTTGATACTATTTCTGCACATGGGTATTTCTGTAGCTATCTCCTTTGCGTTTCGAAGCCGAACTAAAGATGGGAACTGAAATTTTTTTAAGGAAACTGCATTTTCTATATTTTATGCTAAACTGGAAATGGGTCTTTTGAATTATTGAAGGAAAATGCATTTGCTTCTCTTTTGAACTCGATCCAGCACAAAAATCTTCATATTTGTAGTCGTATTGCTTTTCCCTGCTGTCTCTTTTGTGGCTATTATGAAAAACATATGAGAACTGAATTCCTTCTACTTTGAGGCTCGAATCAGTACAAAGATTTTCATATTTTGTATTTAAACTGCTGTTTAAAATAAAACCCATATGGGTATTGTAGATTATTACATTTTATGTCCTTCTAAAGCTCGACTATCAGTTTGAGAGCTCAACCCTTGATTCCTGAAAACTTTATGAAGCTAGTTTCTGTCTTACGAGTGTTGCCATAACTTACCATCATCACAGAGACCTCTTGTAGAGAGCTTGTGTCTTGCCAAAATTCTTCATCACTTCCTAGTCGCCAAGACAATGTGTTTTCGGGGAGACCTCTTGTAGATAAAAAGGCTATACCGAAAATCTTTATTATTGCTCTTTCTACACTTTTGAAGCTAACCCACATGTGGGTATTTAAAATTAGAAACTGTAAATTCATTTATGGATATAAACTCTACCCAGAACCAGAACCTTATCCTGAACTTCTGAAACAAAATACTATCATGGGTTTGGAGATTTTCAAAACAAAAGCATATATTCTTAATTTCTGATAGAACTCAACCTCCCATACTTGCTTGAAATGGTGCTAAAACTGTATATTTGCTTGCGTTTCCTCCAGGATTTTGGCTCAGAAAACCAGTAATATTTTGCATCTACTTCTGAAACAAAAGATGCCTTGGATATTTGTCTTTATTTTAACCTCCCTACATTCTGTGTGTCTCAAAAGAAAGCAACTCATTGCATCACTGTTGCTTGTTTAAATATGCCTTTAGAAGTATACAAGATAATGATGAAACAACAAGAATTTGTGTGCTTGTTTATATTCATTGGCCCATATTACTAGGTATTCCATTTTGACATTTTTGTAGCTCTCTTTGATAGTTATAACACCTGAGCTCAAATCACATAACTGTCATCGACATAGAGCTGTAGACTATCCCTAAAATGAAAATCCAATACTCATTCTGAGAGTACTCTCCAGGTACTAAGAATCTGAAAGATCTGTCTTGAATGCACATTTTAGAACCTCACATACATATGAAGCTCAAAACTAAAAATTCCATTATGGTCCCCTACTGTATTCTGTGCTCATCTTGTAGATATGACATAAACTTTACCTCATTGTTCTATCAAGACTTTGACTGAGTAATCTGAAAATGATCACAACCCTGCACATTTGTTGTATCTAATTCATGGCTTGACCTATTACAAGTGATGTCTTTCTTGACACTTGTATCTCACTAAAAACAAAATGAAAGTATATCACATTTGATTGTTGTCCTCTTCTAATCATAGATACACGAACCCGTTTGAGGCGCCATCCCAACCAGAATGAATTCACTATCTTTGTTGTAGCTCCTAATAACTAGTACTAAACTCTATCACAACAACTTTCATTTTCTACATTTGAATTCTGTAGAGACTTTACCTTTTTGCTCTTGGACTGCGACATTGAATCAGTACCACCTCCTTTACTCACTGGTTCATATCTAACTGGTAACTCAGAATCATTTAATACTCAAATGCACTGTCTGTGTCTGTTCTTATGAGCAACATGGTTTTTATATTTCACTGCACAAACTGCTATAAAAAATTGTTCTCTTTGATGATGAAAATTAGAACAAAACATTAAGGCATATGTATGCCTGTTCACTATCCAAAAGAGAAATAATGAATTGAACTCACATGACATATGATTATAATCAGCATAGAAAATGAAGTAATTCAGCAATTTTTGATGCAAATGCACTTTGTTAAATTCCTTAAGTGAACGAAACTCACTGTTCACCTGTAGCCTTCAGAAAGAAATGTTGATCATTATGAATGCACAGTTGGTTTCATTACTTGATGGATAACTCTGTTTTACTCTTTTAGTTGTATTTCATTTTGTTTGATGTATATGATGAAATATCTTTCAAAATCAACCCATTTAATGCATAGGGCCAAGCTCTACCCTTGTGGGAGCCCGTTTTACTCCACATGCTTGGTCTTCAAATAATGTTCAACTTCATGACTTTACCTATACCTGCACAAGGAAACAAATAGTGTTAGCATAAAAACGGATCATGATGATTGTGTTGTTACTATTTCTCCTTCAGCTCACTTCTTTCATACTGCATTTGATTGATTGTTTCAATGCATTGCTAATAGTATGTTGTACTATTGTCGGTGCATCATATAGGTTACATCATAGTCGGAGCCACTGACACCCCTCTTTTCCTCTTACAGGTCGACAAAGCTCGAGACGACAAGGTGCACCATTCAACATCAAGTGTCAATAATCAGGCAATGATGACTATGTTGCCACTTATGTGTTTTTCCTTTCGCATCTTCAGTAGTGCAACATGTTATTAGAAATGTGTTGTCACAGTCATAGTTACATCCACGGCTTGTGTGGATCTTTGATTTCAATTCTGCTTTTCAATTGAAAAGAAAATGCATTTTATGCAATGTTGTAATACTATTCTGATTGTGAAATCAAATGAAGCCTTGTAAAAATATGAGTTCTTTTTGAAATGAATAAAAGCATCTGAAATGCTATTTTGCACATGTACTTAATTCTGTCTTTCTTTAAATCTACAACTTCTGAATGGCACTCTGCAACTCCACCTCACTAAAATGCATAACTGATATTCAATGCATAATGATAATGATGTGAAACCGCATTCGAACATGACACTGCAATTCTACTTAATGTTAAATAACAATCAGCCAGCTCCTCCATTTGAGCTGAGGCAAAAAATATGTAACATTTTGGAAATTTTTGCTATATGCTTGCTTGCTAAGCATAGATCAATGGCCTTTAAAACAATTCATTGGGCGCGGAGTCAAATTCTCCCCTTCCTGTGAACTCATAAAACATGAACAACAATACTCCAAATAGCAGCAAGAAAATGAAACAAAACTGAAAGCAAACTAACAGGCCCTGATGGCCAACAAAACAATGTGCAGCAGCGCTTAGAGAAAGCAAACTACTGAAATGAAATGTACGAAACACACTTATTTGCAAACTACTCTACCTAATAGTGAAATAACTTATCTCAAAGGCAGTGTTTGAGGTGGATCCCATTCACTGGGATAGACAACACCTCACCAGTCATCTTGAAAATTTGGAATGCGTTGTGTTCTTTGCATTCCGTAATCACATAAGGCCCATCCCATATTGCATTGAACTTGGAATGTCGTCCAGGTCTACTTTTAAATCCATTCCACTTGAAGACTAGATCTCCAACAATGAAATCACGAGGCTTCGCCCTCTTGTCAAAAGTATTCTTCATTTGCGCTTGATGTATTTCTAGCTATCTCAGAGCTTCTTTTTTGGTTTCTTCGAGCTCAACGAGCTGTGCAAACCTTACTTCAAGAGGTTGTTCATTCAGCAACTCCAGTTCTTTAACATAACTCAATGTTGGTAACTCAATTGAAATAGGCAACTTAGCCTCTCTGCCATAAGTCAAAACAAAAGGTGAACAACCAGTGGCTCTTTTAGGAGTTATTCTGTCAGCCCAAAGGGCTAGCTTCAGCTTTTCATGCCACGTTCTCTGGTTATCTTCAATAGTCTTCTTGATTATCTGAATCAGATTCTTATTTGTGGATTTTGCTTGGCCATTACCTTACGGATAATAATTTGATGAAGTGTTTAGATAAATTTTATTTCTGACAGATCAATCTGAAATCTTTAATCCGATGAAAGCTAAACCGTTATCTGAAATGATTGAATCTGGGACACCAAATCTTGAGATGAGATCTTGATAAAAATTAAGCACTGAAGTCTCGTTTGCTTCCTTTAAAGCAACAACTTCAGTCCACTTTGTAAAATAATTTGTGGCAGTAAGAATCCACTTATGACCTGCACTCGAAGGCGGGTTTATAGGGCCAATAAAATCCAAGCCCCCCATTTAGCAAAGGGTTGTTCTACTCGAATCGGGTGCAGGGGCAGTAGTGCAAGCCTCTGTTTACTAGCAAATAATGCACATTTCTCACATTTTCTGACCCATGCAATAGCATCTTTAAACAGATCTGGCCAATAATAACCAGCTCTCATAATTTTCAGAGCTGTTGTTCTTGTAGCAAAGTGACCTCCAGAAGGTCCATCATGAAACTCTGCCAACAGCTTGTCAACTTGATCAGGCTGAATGCAACGTAATAAAACACCTTGGAAATCTCTCCTATAAAGAATGCCATCAATGACTGCATAAGGGATGGTTTGTAATCTTTAGTACCTTCTTTTTGCTCTATCCAAGCCCTCGGGGCATTCGCCAGTTTGCAGATAATGTATCATCTGCTGCAACCATGTAGCAAGAGGTGATTAAACAACACTTAAGACATCATTATTTAATATTGTTTCTGTATTTGCAACCTCTTTTAAACTGTTGTTTTCACTTCCAGCAATTTGCTCACACAAACCTTTTCCTCTAACGAGCTTGGTTACTTTTATATCAACATTGAACTCCATTACTTTAGTGATCCAACCAGCACGCTTATCGTTAATATCTTTATTAAGCAGGAAATTCTTGAAAGTTGAATGAGCCACTAATAAATGAACCTTGTTGTTGGACAACATGTGTCTAAATTTCTTCAAGCTTCTTACAACAGTAAAAACATGTTTCTCCACGAAAGAGTACTTTACCTCATAATCGTGCAAAACTTGGCTAAAAAACGCAACAGGCTGTTCTAAGCCTTCCTTGTTTTGCTGGCATAACATGGTTGAAACTGTATCCACTCCTCCAAAAGCATATAGAATGAAATCTTTGTCAAAGTTTGGATTAATGAGAGTAGGAGCGGCTGCAAGCGCCTCTTTGATCTGCTCAAAGCTCCTCTTGCCTTCCTTGGTCCAACTGAATGGCATGTTCTTCTTCAGCATAGAAGTGAGAGGTTGCAGCAAAGCTGCGATATTTAGTATAAACCTCCTTATGAAATTTATTCTCCCAAGAAAGCTTTGCAAGCCTTTCTTATGGGCTGGTAATGGCAATTCGAGGATTGTAGAAACTCTTTCAGGATTGATTGAAATACCTTGCTTTGAGACAATGTGCCCCAACAACTTTCCCTCGTGCACTAAAAATATACACTTCTTCGGATTGAGAGACACTCTAAACTCTCTGCACCTCTGAAAAATCTGTTCCAAGCGATCCAAGTGTTCATTAGCATTTCTGGAAAAAAAAGTAATATCATCTAAATAAACCTGAACAAACTTGTTCATAAGGCTGTGAAAGGCCATATCCATAGCACGCTGGAACGTTGCTCCAACATTTGATAAGCTAAAAGGCATCTTCTTGTAGGCCATCGTGCCCCACTTGGTTGTGAATGTTGTCTTTGTAATCAAGGGAAAATCAGAGTTTAGTTAAAGGGGTTAGCACAATAACATTAAAAATCCATTGAAGTAACAAAGTAAAAAGGAAATAAATGTGAAAACAAAAAGGAACAAAGTTACCCTAAGTCTTCATTTTCCATGCTTCACCTTTGTTACACCTCCTAACTTGCAGTAAATAGAGATGCCTTCAGATTTCAAATGAGCACCTAGACTAATGACAAAGCCCTATGCAAGTGTTGAAGGATTTGTATAAAAGAAATGACCTCACAATAGACTGAAATGACAATGACTGCAAATGACCATGACAAGAATCTAAGTTGACAAAATGAGCATGAGAGATCCCAAAATAAGAACAAAATTGCCATTTTATAAAAACTGCAATTTTGAATGAGTGGCCAGGATGAGAAGATGACAAATACCCTAGAATCAATGGTCAAGATTAAGTGTTGCAGTGTGAAATAGGGTTAGGTCAAAATCAGGGCAATGATAAAGATGAAGGGTTGAGATTGAATTATAAAATAATTCAATCAAGGGCTGAAATTAAATGAGATGTCAAGAGATAAGATTTGATTTGGAAGATAAGATTGGCACAAACAAAGAGGTTGCTGGAGAAATTAAATAATAAAATTATTTAATTTAGGTGACCAATGAATAATTAAATAATAAAGATATTATTTAATTATAGAGGAATGTGACCAGAAGAATTATTTTGAATTAAATGATGATTTAATTCAAAATTCAAGAGTGGACTAAATTAAATATATAAAATTTATTTAATTTAATGAGAGAAGAGGCTAATGAATAATTAAATAATTAAAATAATTATTTAATTATAGAGGAAAGTGGACAAAAATTAGATAAATTAGAATTTATTTAATTTTAGAAAGAAGGGGACTTAATTAGTGACGTAATTAAATAAATAAGATTTATTTAATTAATCAAGAGGAAAATAAATGACAAAGGGAAATTAAATAAATTAAGAAATTTATTTAATTAAAGGAAGACTTTAGACAATTAACGACGTATTTAATAAATAAATTAAAATTTATTTATTTAATAATCATGAAGAATAAACGACATGAATTAATTAAATAATTATGACTTATTTAATCAATAGTCGAATGTGGACCAAGGACATAATTAAATGACTTAATTATGCTAGGACGAAAGTGGTAAAAATGAAGCTTGCAGGCCTAGGTCATTTTTAGGTGTCTACATTTTGCCCATCTTTGTCATAATGTCGCTTGTCGCATTGTGACAAAGAAAAATAAGTCAAGAATATGCCCCAGCGAAGGTACGGGGTATCCTTGCTCCCTCGGGAAATTTTCAAATTTTGGGCCGGCGCCAGAAAAATTTGCAAAGGGTCCCGATAAATCAATTCGATGATCATAAAAGCAACGGCGCAGTCGGTTTCGGATTCTGACATGTTTAAAGCAACTTACGAGGAAGTCAAAGGTGTTCAAATGAGCCTCCAGTACTGACTTTGGTTGAAAAATGTCATTTTGACCTTATAAATAGGTTGACAAAAGGGTTAAAGTCAATTCACTTTTACTATTCACTTTGCGAAACTTGAGAGCTCAGAGCGAAAGGCGCAGCAGCGAGGATGGTGATTCCAGTGTCAGAGCACCGCGGGGAGATCGTGAGGACCTTCAGATGGCCAGAGGGCTCAGAGCCGGCGGTATGTACCATAAACTTACTTTGTCATTTTACTGTTTTACGTGTTATTTAATGCTTTCTAGGGTACTCAACAAATGCGCCACGACGCATATGTGTTCGCGTAAGCCGCAACTGCTTTCACGTTCGACGCATTTGATGCGTCGCAACGCAATCGCAAAGAATAAACAAGTCGCACCGGCGGTTTGCGCCGCATTTGAGAATTTGTGCGACGCAAGTGACTTACCGAGTCGCATTTGACTGCTCAAGTGCCGCAATCGTCATTCCGCGACGTAACTGCTTATTTGAATGTCGCAATTGTAATGTCGTGCCGCATTCGTAATTTTGAGACGCAACCGCACAATTTCGTGACGCAATTGTCATATAGAGACGCAATTGACTTGTCCTAACGCATTTGATATTTCGAACGACGTAGTTGTATTTTCGCGACACAATTGCTTATTTGCGACGCACTTGCCTATTGTCTTAATAAAACTTGTTTTGATGTTTGCATGACCTTAGATGCCTTCCTGATGATTACAGTTGTCCAAAAAGGTGCTAATGTAGTGTTCATCTTTTTGTAGAGGCAACTTGCCCCTATCTACACGAGAGAGAGCAGACTGACCACCTTTCAGTTTGCTGATCAGCTGGGCCCGCGAGAGCAGCGGTGATTGATGCGACTGGGTCTATTTTATGCTGCGTTCATGCCTGCCATTCGGGCGAACAGGGGTTTGTTGACTGCGCTGTGCGAGCGATGGCATTCCGAGACTTGTTCCTTCCACCTGCCGATAGGTGAGGCTACCATTACCTTGGAGGACATCTACCGTATTCTCCGGATTCCCATTCGAGGGGAGCGGATTGTGTATGATCCACGTCATGGCGAGTAGACCTTTCGTGCGTATTACCAGGATCAGGGTGCTGGACTCGACATTCAGGGTTATGAGATTCATTGGGATTTCCTAGCAGAGCACTATGGGCTCTTCAATGCATTCTTGGCGACGATGATTGCGGGTATCCTGATTCCTGATCGGCGAGGACATGGCTTTCTGATAGGTTGGGGAGACGTCCTAGTTAGCATGAGACGGGATAGGACAGTGTACGCTTGGGGTCCTTGCCTGCTAGGGATGCTTTATCATCAACTTCACGATGTCGTGTACAGGAGAGGAGAGAGTATCTCCTATGGGACCACACTTATGATGATCTGGGCATGGGAGCACATTGCTATATTCTGCCCTTCCATCGACAGACCACAGCTAGCCGAGGGGATGCCCTATTCTTATTATTATGCAGACGCATTACAGCAAACCCACATGGGCGAGACAGGGTGGTGGCGGCATCGGATCGATACCATGGTGATGTTCATCTGGAGGCCCTACAGGGATTGTGAGGTATGGGATGATGAGGATGAGCATCTGAGCTTCTGCAGACAGTACAGATACCTTATTGGCAGGATAGTGCAGATGTCCTTGATCAATGAGATGTACCTGCCACAGCGTGTGTTGAGACAGTTTGGCGAGCAGCAGGATGTGCCCATGGGGACGGCAGAGTATGCCAGGTCGTCCAGAGAGTATGCATGGGGCCCGGCCATTCCAGTGGCCTTTACGACTCAGCAGATAGATGGGTTAGTAGCCCAAGCCTGGGGTTTGAGAGGAGGAGCAGCAGATCCGGGTATGACGCCGACATATGATCTATGGTGGCAGGCACGCCGACCAGTGCCCTTGACAGATCCTGATGGTCCGGCCCCAGTTGACAGGCGGTCGGTTATTCCATGGGTGCCACGGGTCAGACGAGGTGGCAGAGGCAGGGATGGAGGCAGAGGCCGAGGTAGAGGCAGAGGCAGAGGCAGAGGCAGAGGCAGGGATGGAGATGGAGGGAGGGGCGGAGATGGAGGGAGGGGTGGGGATGATGGAGGCAGAGGCGGAGATGGAGGCAGGGATGGAGGCAGGGGAGGAGATGATGGAGGCAGAGGCGGAGATGGAGGCAGGGATGGAGGCAGGGGAGGAGATGATGGCGGAGATGGGCGGAGGTGACAACGAGCTGGGCAGAGACAGGTCCGGAGGGTATGCCCACGAGTGGTGAGAGCGGCATTAGATGCCATCCCAGAGGTTGGTGAGGAGGGAGAGGGTGAGGAGCAGCCCAGACAGGAGGGAGAGCCAGAGGTGAGGGGACAGGAGGAGGCAAAGGGGGAGAGACAGGAGGAGGATGTGGACGTCAGGGCACCGGAGGAGGAGGTTGAGGTGGATGTCAGGGCACTGGAGGTGGAGATGGAGGTGGTAGGGGAGGAGGAGGCGGAGGAGGCAGGGCAGGAGGAGGAGGTGGCAGGGCGGGATGATGATGATGATGACGAGGAGGATGATGCCATAGGTGAGGCCGAGAGACTTCTCAGATGGCAGATGGTGGAGGGGGAGGAGGAGATACCATTCACTTCGGGGTTGCCGTCAGATGCTACAGCTGATCAGAGAGTGGCCGACCTTCAGCAGAGATTAGACGCTAGCTTGGCACAGGTCAGGTCTTTACAGTCAGCTCTGGAGTTAGCCCATGTAGAGCGGGATCAGGCAGTCATTCGCCAGCAGGATGCGGCCCAGTGGTGCACAGAGTTCGCGGCCTTATGTACAGGACCGATGGGAGACATGGCTCGGGAGCTTGCCAGGGTGAGCACCAGATTGGGGCAGTACAGGACCCTTTATGAGCAGGCAGTGCCGCCAGAGCGACGGGATCCTACCTTGTCCGGGTCACAGACGAGGTCAGGCAGTGGGCATAGGTCAGGTAGTGGCGGTGGTACCAGGAGCCATACCAGTGTCAGAGGGTCTACCTCGACAGGTCACACGTCCGGGCACAGGTCACATCATTCGCGCAGACATACTCCGGGTCACAGCCATGGGTCGACTGGGTCAGCACAGAGGTCAGGACAGGTATAGCCACCAGTTATAGATCCTTCTATCTCTCAGAGTCCAGCCGCAGTGACCTCACAGGTGCGTTATACTGTCACGATGATGCCTTCACTCGCAGTTCCCTCATCTTCACAGACACAGGCCACTACAGGACCATCCCTTGTTTCAGCGCCCGTGACAGAGTTGCCTCCGCCACATTCTTCTCCCCGAGGAGATGATGAGAGCCTTCCCTAGGGCATATTTGTATTGTGACACACTATATTATTTGATCCTGCGAGCTCCATTTTTGGGATATCCGTTGACTCTATCCTGTGACATTGTATATTTTTGAGATGATATTATATGATGATGCAGTTTTGATGCGGCCTACATGTGTTATGTGATTTTCTATGCTTTATGTACTATGACATGTATGATGTATGATTTATGATGCTATGTATGTCCTATGATGCCTACTTGTAATCTTTGATGTCATGATGATGCACTGCTTATTTATATGCTTATGTTAATGATGTGTATGATGTATTTATGTAAAAGATGCAAGATTATGTTAATGCAATGCTTGTGCTTATGTATATGATTTAATGCCATGGATGATGTATGTATGGACCTAATGCAATGTATATGAGCATGTATGCACTTATGTTTTTGGATGTCACATGATATCATCATGGGATGGACGAGAGAAGATGACGAGACTGATGAGAGAAGATGACCAGATCGAAGAAGAGAAGACATGAGCCCTATGAAAATGCATGTTAATTCCTAGACCAAATCCTTCAAAACTTTACTGTAGGAATTTTAATATTTATTGCTCTTAATCATCATTGGGCAAACTGTTGTAATGGTCAACAAACACCATGATATGACATAGATCAAGGTGTGCAAGGTCACACCATTACCTAAGACAAAACAGTCACAGACAAGGATGATCATGACTCATACTAAGAGCGTGATTGCCCCAGTCCTTTTGTCATAATCACTCACAAGCAGAAAAAGACAAGGACAGATCATGAAACGTCGTTGCTTCTCTCAATCCTGTTTCCAGGACATCCTTGAGAAACTAGTGACATGATTGTCAAACTACAAAAATAAAGTCTCTATCATGATATGTCGTTGCTTTTCTAAATCCCAGGATCAGGACCTCGCTGAGAAGCTAGTAGTCATGCGTGTCAATTGTCATGCTATGTTGCTGCTTCTCTAAATCCTGCTTAGTGGGATCTCACTGAAAAACTAATAACATGATAAAAGATGAAAAGATAATTGTCAAGTGTTTGCCAAGTGTGTCTGGATATCCATTGTTTTGATGCCAAGATGCCATGTTTGATAATGTCGAGATGTCCGAATGTTTAAAGTTTTGATGACCTTGAAAAATGTCGAGACTTGGTGCATTCAGGAAGGACACATCCTGAATGATGCCGATGTCGAGAGAATTTGATCCCTAGTGGTCGTAAGGGGTCCCTCGAGATAATGATGATGCCTAGGAAGGACACATCCTAAGGCATAAATGACCGAGTTGGTTCTTCAGAAGGACTCATCTGAAGAGTACTGATGTCAGGAAGAGTGATCGTTTAAATGTCAAGAGGATCACTCGAAATGTCGAAATGACGATGACGACGCCTAGGAAGGACACATCCTAAGGCCTAAATGACAGAGGTTATCGTTCAGAAGGACTCATCTGAAGATTTAACTAAAATTTGATAGTTTGACCAGTTTATAATGATTTGACTTGCTTTGACCGAGTTTGACTTGTGTTTGACTATATGCCGATATTGCCCTGATGACATGAGTGATGGGCTGATGAGATCGTCATGCTGAATAGAATGATTGTTTTACTCTGTTTTAGGAGTTTTCCCCATGTGGAGAAATGACTGAAGACTTTTGACGTGTGTGCCAGCGTAGCACCATGAACCCTAATGGACTGACCTAGTGTAGCCTCGGGGGCTCATCAATAGATGGCCTTGCCTACATCATACACTCAGAGACCTCGTAGTTCGACACAACCAATGAATTTGTCTTGATGAGCAAAAGATTGCGTCATGATTTTATTTTGACAAACCTAAAAGGACTGACCTAATGTCTCGGGGACTCAAATATGAGTCTTGCCTACGTAGCAAATGCGCAGAGACAACGTAGTTCAGACAAATGACGAAGACTGATTTGACACGACTGACTTTAACAAGAGATGCCCATGTGTTTGCGTTTTTTGACCAGTCTGATGTTTTTGTTTGGTTTTGTTCAGGGCATTTTATGATTTTTAGGTCTTTTTTCAAGACATTTTGCTTTTTTTTTTCGTGACCTTTTTTATGTTTTTGTCTTTTTTTAGGACTTTTTGTGATGTTTTTGTCAAGATCACGTGTGACATCCACTGCAGTTTCATGATAAACCTTATGCCCCCAGTCAGGTCTAAGACTTAGCCATTTGCAAGGGACATGGACGGGATGCTGCTGACTTGGTAGACGAACAATCGTCAGGACTTGATGTCAATCAGTTATCAGGTAGGGTAGGATGTGATGGTGATTTTGCGGAAATAATGGCAGAAATACCCTTCATCCTAGGCCAAGTTAGACCAACTGACAGTAGATGGCAGAGCAATGATTGATTAGGCATGGCGCCTGTTTGCCAGGTTTTCACCATGGTACTTGTCCAAAGTGCCTGTTTGCCAGATTTTCACTATTGAACGAATCATTTTTCTCTTTACTATTTTCACAATTTTTTAATTTTTTTGGTGTCACCAAGACGCCTGTTTGCCAGGTTTTCATCAGGGTGACAGTTTTTTACCATTTTTTAATTTTTTTTGTATTTTATGATTCTCAGCTCCCTCCTCTGATGCTATGCGTAGAACTTTCAGAGATGTAAACTGTTGATGGGTTCTGTCAACTGTTCCCCATCTGGAGTTGTCAATTGATAAGCTTCGGAGCCAAAAGAAGATATGATAATATAGGGACCTAGCCAGTTTGGTTCAAATTTTCCTGGATTTTCTCTATCTGCTTGGTTCTTGGGGTTCTGCATTAGAACTAGGTCACCAATGTCAAACTTTCTGACCATAACCCTTTTATTGTAGCTGCGACAAAGGTTTCTGATATGCTTGGAGATGATTCAGTGAGTTTTGTCGTCTTTCTTCCAGCATTTCCAGTCATGCAGGCATGATTGTCGGTAGTCCTCTTCATTAGTAAGACCCTTCAAGGAGACTCGTAGCGAAGGAATTTCGACCTCAATGGGTAAGATGGCTTCAGCGCCAAAGACCAGGGCGAACGGGGTGGCCCCTGTAGGAGTACGAATGCTAGTTCGATAAGCCCACAGAGCAGGGTTAAGTTGTATGTGCCAGTCACGGCCAGCGTCATTGACAGTCTTTTTTAAGATCTTGACAATGGTTTTGTTAGACGCCTCAGCTTGGCCGTTTCCTTGCGGGTAGTATGGAGATGAAAAGTGGTGTTGGATATGGAATTGTTCACATAACTTGCAGACATCTTGGTTTTTGAATGGACGTCCGTTGTCAGTGATGATGGACTACGAAAGGCCATACCGGAAAATGATGTAATTAAGGATGAATTTTGATATTTGTTTGCCGGTAATATATGTCAACGGGATGGCTTTGATCCACTTTGTGAAATACTCAATGGCAGTAATAATGAATTTATGGCCGTTGGATGAGGTTGAATGAATCTTACCCATGAGGTCAAGTCCCCATTGAGCGAAGGGCCAAGGAGAAGTGATGGGCGGGAGTTCCTGTGCTGGAGCATGAACCAAGTCACTGTGTATTTGACATTTGCGACAAGTCCGGTCATATTCAACTGCATCTTTTTCCATTGTCAGCCAATAATACCCGAGTCTCGTCAATTTCTTAGCTAGTGTAGGACCACTCGAATGAGATCCGCATATACCTTCGTGTACTTCTCGTAAGGTCATACATGCTTCGTCGGTGTCAAGACATCTAAGGAGGGTATCGTCGAAACTACGGCGGTAGAGGGTGTCACTGACAATGGCATACCTTGCTGATTTCCTAATGAAGGACTTCCTTTGGTTATTGGATAGGTTCAGTGGAAGGGTTTGAGTCTTGAGATATTCATAAATGTCCTGATACCAAGGAGAGTTGGGACCAACAAGTTCGCAAACCATCTCTGACTCTGGGATATCATATGCCGGTATCAACAGCTGTTCTACAAGGAACTCAAATTGTGACACATTTTTAGGGATGTCCAAGAGAGAACTAATAGTAGCCATTGCGTCGACTGCCTTATTCTGTGCCCTGGGGATTTGTTCAAAAGAAATCGATTGGAAGTTTGTCAGGAAACTATCCACCATCCTCTTGTAGGGAAGCAACTTCTCATCCTTTGTTTCATAGTCATCATTCACTTAGTTGATTATTAGCTGGGAATCCCTGAATACAAGCAATGTCTGAATTTTCCATTTGATTGCCAACTTGAGACCTGTGACTAGTGCTTCATATTCGGCAATGTTATTTGTACAAGGGAAAGCAATCCGAAATGATTTAGGAATTGAATCCCCCTGTGGTGTGATAAATAGGATTCCAGCACCTAAGCCATGACCAGTATGAGACCCATCAAAATATAGTTTCCATGGTGCTGCCGGTTCCGCAATAAAAATGGACTCATCGGGAAAATCAGTTACTAATGGATGAGTGGCTTGAATTGGTGCATCTGCTAGTTGATCTGCTATTACTTGCTCTTTTATTGCTTTGCACTCAACATACTGTATGTCATACTCACTTAGGATCATGACCCATTTTTCCAACCGGCCTGTTAACGCTACTTGACTTAAGAGGTATTTCAATGGGTCAATCTTGGCCACCAGTTGTGTCTGATGATTGAGCATATAATGCCTTAGTTTTTGGGCTGCAAAGACAACCACGAGGCATGCACATTCAATGTATGTGTAATTCAACTCATAACCTATCAGTGTTCGGCTGATGTAGTAGATTTATTTTTCTTTCCCTTCATGATCATTTTGGGCCAACAATGCCCCTAGTGCTGAACTGGTAGTTGAGATGTATAGAATCAAAGGCTTTCCATGAATGGGCGGCATGAGGACTGGTGTTGATATCAGATAATCTTTGATTTGTTGGAAGGCCTATTGACATTTATCCGTCCATACAAAGGGGACACCTTTGCGCAACAGGTACTGGAACGGATGGCACTTATCCGCCAACTGGGCTATGAAACGGTGAATAGATTGTACTCTACCCTGCAGAGTTCTGAGTTCACTGATCCCTCTGGACGGAGGCATGTCTATAATTTCTTTGACCTTTGCCGGATCGACCTCTATGCCTCTTCGGGAAACTATGTATCCCAATAGTTTTCCTGATGTGACCCCAAAGACACACTTCTTAGGGTTTAGCCGAACTTTGTACTCTTCAAGTCTCTTGAAAATTATGTCGAGTACCCTCAAATGGTCTTTCCTAGTTGCTGATTTGACCAACAGGTCGTCTACATAATCCTCCATTATATTGTGCATCATGTCATGGAAGATCGTGGTCATAGCCCTTTGATACATGGCACCTGTGTTTTTAAGACCGAAGGGCATGACGTTCCAATAGTATGTCCCTCATGGGCATGTAAATGTTGTTTTGTGCTGATCCTCAGGAGCGATGCGGATTTGATTATAGCCAGAGAAACCATCCATGAGGGATAGCATCTCATGTCCTGCAGTTAGGTCAACTATGATGTCAATGTTGGGCAAAGGAAAGTCATCCTTTGGGCATGCTTTGTTTAGGTCTCGAAAGTATGTACATACTCAAATTAGTCCATTTGGCTTTGTCACCGGCACCAGGTTGGAAATCCATTCAGCATAATCTATAGACCTTATGAATCCGGCATCCAATAATTTCTTTAATTCAGCCTTGACCAATAGAGCAACTTGAGGGTGCATTTTGCGCAACTTCTGCTTGACTGGTTTAGCATTGGGTAATAGTGGCAGATGATGTAGAACCAGTTTGGGGTCCAATCCTGGCATGTTTGCATAGGACCATGCAAAGTTTATTTTCCGTTCTGCAAAGAATTTATGAAATTCTGGTTTCTCTTCATCAGTCAATGACGTGGAAAATAGTACCATCTTGGGGTCTTTGCAGTTGAAATGTTATCCTCTATTGTGTCCTCAATAAGCATGGCCGATTTCTCCTGTTGCACGGGGAGAAAGTCCAGTCCTCCATCTTTGGGCGCCTCAGAGAGGTTTTCACCCGCGGATTCGTCCTTTATTTTTACTATTTTATCGTCAAGAGGTGCCTTTCAGTTTTCACCTAGAGACGTTTCATTTTTCACTTTATTTTTATTTTTGCGACTAGAGGACTGAATAGTCTCACCAAAGTATGCGGTGCAATCTAAATCAATGGAAAACCTAGATTTGTGGTCCCCACTTGGTATGCCTTCTCTTAATCCCATGAATTCGGCAATGGCCTCATCATTCTGGAATGTGTCCAGAACTGGTGGTCCTTGTTGGTCCCAATCGACTAGTTCTGGGTAAACTAAAGAGATGCCATCGTCAAAGCTAGTGAACTGGGGTGAGGATGCAGATAGCATGCAGATGGATTCGTTGATATTGTAGATGAGGTTATCATCATCCAACTCTACATCGGACTCTATCCAATATTCTCCTTCACTAGTGTCATATTCATTGTCGTAATAAGGAGTGAAGGTTTTAGAGCCCTAGTTATCAATGTCGTCTGACACTTCAGATAGATTAGACTGAGGGGGGTCAGATGATGGCTGTTGTGTTTTATGGGACGTGGTATTAGGGCTTTGACTATTTGGTGCTTGTTCAATTTTGAATGTTTGCCAAAATCGTTGTTCAGAGGTCAATTCCCCTGGTTCGACAAACAAATCATCAAGACAACAGTCACTTAGGGATCGTTCTGAGCCAAATTCTGACTCGTGGGAGTTAGTTTTGGTGAGGGGTTCCCTAGTAGTCTCGACACTGTCGGAAGCATGTACTCGCTCATTTAAAAGTCCAGAGGTACGTCGATCGCCATTGGCAAGTGATCCAAACCCCAATCCAAGATACTTCAGAATTTGAAAAGTTTCTATGGGTTCCCTTCGGCCTGTTTTGTCTTTTCCTAGGCCACTAGTACCATCGTAGCCTTTAGCCTTCATGAAGTCATAACCTTTGCCATATATTTGAACTAGTAATGGGGGTAATGTGACCGTATCCTTATAGATCAATCCTGTGATGTCAGCAAGGTCTTCCTCACTCATGTCTCCCCACTTGATAAAAACTATATTTGGTGGGACTATGAAGGTTTCCTGAGGTTCCATTCGGAAACATGGCCGACCATAGTCCTTGGGAGATCTAGGCATTTTCGTGATGCTATATGTTGTGTGCAGTTTGAATTCTCCACAGCCAAGGTCCTGGATTTTGACAGTTGATTCAGTCTTAGGGTTGGTGGAAGGTGGTGGTATGGCGGAAGACGTGGATGGAGCGGATGTGGAAGATGACGTGAGTGTGGAGGGGTCGATGTACTTGGATGACGAGGAGTTAGGTGCTTCTCGATTAATAGGTACTCGGTTTTCAGAGATACCCCTTAAATTGGTACAATATTGGAAAGGGTTGGGGTCTCTGTATATGGTGATTTTTGTACCATCAAAAGGAAACTTGAGGCATTGGTGGTATGTTGACGAAACAGCTTTTAAAGTGTGGATCCATGGACAGCCAAGTAAAATGTTATATGGTAGTTCCAAATCCAGGACCTAGCAGGTTGTGTCTACAATGACCGGTCCCACTCTGATAGGGAGGGAGATAACACCCCTTGAAGAGCGTTCCTTGTCATTGTATGCTTTGATCACTATGCTTTTCGTTGGGTCTACGCACGCATCAGAGAACCCAAGAGCCTTAACCAGTTTGAGGGAGCATATATTCAACCCTGCTCCGCCATCTATTAAAACCCGTCTAACCTTGTGCTTGTGGACAAAAACTTCTATGTGTAATGCATCATTGTGGTTGGTTTTAGATGATGAGTAATCCTGATCCGAGAAGGTGACATGGTGCGGCGTGGTGAGATATGCCACCATAGTTTCAAACTGATTGACATCGATGTCCTTAGGGACTGATGACTCTAAGAGAGTTTTGTCTAGGATTTCTTTGTGTGCTGGAGAGATACGAAGCAGCTCAAGGATAGATATTTGCGTGGGAGTCTTTCCTAGTTGGTCAATGAGGTTGAACTCGCTTTTGGGTTTCCACTGTTGTGGGGTTGAGACAGGTTTTGGTTGTTTAACTGATTCAGCAGGTTGTGATTGCTTAGCCGATGGGCCCGGTATTGTGATTTTGGCTTGTCTAGGAGGAGGCGGACCAGCTATAGTGATCTTGCCACTACGAGTAGTAGCATTACACTGGGGTGCTCTCTTGACCGTAATGGTATTGATGTACCCATCTTCAGTTTGGACATTGTTTATAATTGGTCCACTAGAATAATCGTACTTGACTCGGGCGAAGTTAGCTTGGTTTTGTGAACCTGAAGTGGAAGCATTATGGGAACCATGATCCTGCAGTGGATTCTTGTGGATAGTATGGTCTGAGTTGGAGTTGAATTGCGATCCACCCACTTTGATGGTGCGATTTTCGATAAGGTCTTGTATGATGTTTTTCAGTTGTCGGCAGTTAGAGGTTGTATGCCCCTTGACTCGATGGTATTCGCAAAGTGCATTGTCATTCCACCATGCTGGTTTGAATTGTCCTGGGTCATATGGTTTTATTTCCGGAAGTGTGATGACCCCATGTTGGATGCATTTCTTAAGGACATCTTCAATGGGTTCACCCAAATGGGTGTATGTGCAACCCATAGGAAATTGTCTCATCGAACGATATTGTCCTTGACTGTTTTGACCACTTTGATTGTTTGAAGAAGTATTGGGAGGAGGTGTCGATGTCGTTGTTGGTCTGTTTTGTTGTTGAACCCCTTTCAGGGCCAATACAGGACTTGCAGTCTTGGCGTCTACCACACCATCATTTGTAACATGTTTATTCTTGACCCAATATTTGTTTTTGTCAGCGGGTGGGTTGGTGTTTGTGTTTTTGGAACCATATCTCAGTTCTCCCTTTGCAATAAGGGCTTTCTCAATTTGGACTCCCTTTTCCACTAATTATGTGAAATTTGTGCAACAATGTATTTGTAATGTGAATTTTAGGGGTCCTATAAGTGTTTGGACAAACATGTCAACTTTTTCCCTTTCAGGAATGTCAATGTGACATCGACTAGCGAGGCTTCTCCATTTTTGAAAGAATGGAATAAATGTCTCACCCGAGTCTTCTTGCGTGAGATTACACAAGCTAGTAATAGAGGTGTCCATGTCAATGTTGTAGGCGTAATTGCGTATGAATTTTCATTTGAGCTCATCCCATGTCTGGATATCTTTTTGAGTTGAGAACCATTCAAGGGCTTGACCCGCCAAACTTTTGGAAAAAAGTCTCATCAAGTATGTTGGTTTGTAGGCGATATCCATACAGTTGGTTGCGAATTCGCGAACATGTTCAATGGGATTTGTCTTGCCTCTACATTTTGTGAAGTTGGGTGACACATATCCTGGTGGAAATGCAGGCATGTATAAGTTTGTGTCAAATGGGTATACATCCAGGTCATATGATATTTCTGATTTCCTGCCTAAGATGTACATGTTTTGCATAGTTTTCTCCATATCCCTCATTCTTGCTTTGAGTTCATCTATGGTAGGGTCATTTATGTTTCCGTATGTTGGGTTGCCTGGTACACCATGTGTTCCCGTCTGGTGTGCGTAAGTGTTGGTGTATTGTGGTGGTACGGATTGTTGTGGTACATATGACGTGTGTTGTTGGTATTGGAAGTTATGATTTGGTGCCTGTTGATGAGTATGAATGTTGGATGAGTATGTTGGGATGTGTCCCCCAGCCATGTGTGTATTTATTTGGGGGATGTTGTGACCATGACTGTTATGGTGTGTCAATGATGTCATGGGTTGTGTTATTTGGCCACCTTGTGTAAATTGTTGGTTTTGTACAAGGGGGACGTTTGTGGTTGTACCTTGGGAGGTAATGACATTTGACTGTGTTGTCGTGTTA
Source organism: Sequoia sempervirens (assembly GCA_007258455.2). Lineage (NCBI taxonomy): Eukaryota > Viridiplantae > Streptophyta > Pinopsida > Cupressales > Cupressaceae > Sequoia > Sequoia sempervirens. Next base: position 13,730,286 of record VDFB02000019.1, read on the forward strand.
ACGTTTTGTTGTTGTCCTTTAATAAAGATACGTCCTGTGGCTCCTCCCAAAGGATTTTGTGAAGTACTACTGAACGGATTTGTCGAAGTTGTGTTCATGGTAGTAGATGTAGTTGTCAAAGGGGGATTGTGGTGACTTGATGATGCCCCCGTGGTATTTACCGTCACGGTAAAAAGAGGATTGGAATAATTTGCCCACGTTGTTGAGGAGCCAAGAGTGGTTCCATCTAATTGGGGTAGTGTTGTGGATGTTGTAGATGATTGTGATCCCCCAATAGATGTAGCATTTACTGTGTTGGAGGTGTTTGGGATGTTGGGAGTGGTATTTATTGTCATTGTGGTCTCAAAGGAAGTATTGCTCGTAATATTCGAAAGTTGACCACTATGTGACATGTTATGTGCTTTATTGGCATTAGGGTCATGAAGTGTCAGATTTAGCGTGTTGGCATCAAATCCTGGTGGTAACTTAGCTCCCTCACTCAAGAGCATGGCTACAAATCTGTCTCTGTCATGACGAGCTATTGCTTCAGCCATCTGATAGGCCTCTGGGTCTTGTGTCAATTCCTCTATGTGTTCTTTAAGTAGTTGACCATTTTCATTTCTTTGCAAGTAGAGGTCGAATGTACTGTTTGACGAGGCTTGCATTGTTGTTGGAGGTTGATTGTCTAGATTGGTAAATGGGTCGTACAAGGTCCAGCTTGAGTCATATGGAGGATTGTTGGCAGTAAATGGGGGGTCTTGTCTAAAGTTTTCCATTTGTCTCTTTTGTTTTTGAAGTCTGGTTTCAACCATAAATGAGATTGCTCAAATAGGAATGACAGCCTAAATGCAAGTATGACCCTATGTGAAGTCTAAGGTTCAAGATGAAAATTAGAATGACTAATGTTTTTGGATTTTTTGTGAATAAGGATATGCAATTTCTATGCAATGTAAGACAAGGTTATCTAAGCACCTCTAAACTTGAACTTTGTTTTCGATTTTGACTACTAAAGGACTTTGTTGGAAATGACAAGTTGACAAGGTCTAAATGACTAGTGAGTCTCCCTAACTAGACTTTTGAGTTGGAAGAATCTCACAAAAGAGGACAATGACTAAAGGAGGTTTGATAACTTAGTCCAAAAGGGTCTAATGTCAAAAATAATGACTTTGCAAAGGTGTGCTTAAGATTTACCTAATCCTAAGTATGCAAATATGGACCTAGGGATAGTCTAATGCCAAGTATATGCAATGAAAAGGAATGAGGTATGAAACCTATGGTGACTAATGCAAGCTAATAGACAAGACTTTGAGCAATATCAAGTTTGGTTTCGGACATAATCTTTTTGATGACAGTGTTTGACAAATGGTTGACAATTTGAAGACCTCAGGTTTCGACTTTGAAGTTTAAGATTTTGACAGGCAAATGCGTCACAGTTTATCAAATGCGTCACAGTTTGGCAAATATGGTTCAGTTTTGCAATTGCGACTTTCTAACTGTCAAATGCGGCTCGATTTAGCATATGCGGCTTTTAAGTTGTCAGATGCATCGCGACGCCTACAGATGCGTCGTTACAGGTTTCAAATGCGTTTTAACATATTAGTTGCGTTGTAGAAAATCACTTGCAGTTTGACTTATGCGACTCAGTTTAGTTTCAACATGATTTTCGTGTTGTTTTGTTGGAAGTTTTGACTTGTTTGATGAATGTTTTGTTGGAACTATGACAAAACCAGAATACACTTGACAAACACAGCATTTTTGAATGTAACCAAACACACATCAGATAAGCACGATCCTAAAAAGGCCAAAAGGCCAAGGGTTTGTATACTTGGTATAGCCCACCTTTATACCCCGGATTGGTGATAAACACCTTTCCTTCTCGAGAGCGGATAGCTTAGAATTTTGGTGGCATTGGCTCCCCTCCACGGCTCATTAACGTCATTCGAGCACACCAAATTCAGATTCTTTGGGTAGTGACATCCCAAGAATTGCTATCTCTACTCAAGGGGATCAGTAGTGAGTGTCTTCGGGCATGATACTGTACCCTGCACTATACCAAGCAATGGCCAATAGAACGGTTGGACACTAAGACAAGAGGTGTTTAATTCGGGCATTCCGTTCGTGGGGCGTGATCCATGCGACGAGAGTCCCCTTTCAGATCCATCTCGTCGGAACCACGCTCGTGATTCTTGGGCTTTCCCCGAGAACCCACTTTTATATACCGGCTGGAAGTCCCTCGATGTCAGGTGCTACCGGTCTACGTCATCCTGGGGTGAGTACTTTTTCCCACCAGAACAGGCCCAAGTTCTAGAGTCAGTAACCGTTTCTCTTACACCCAGGATTGCACGAATGCGCAAGGGGAGAGGATACTCCGATATACCGAATCGTGAAGGGTAAAATAACAGAAAAGAATGGGTCTGGTTTTTTTATCACAACGTTTTCACCAAGTGAGAGCATACTCACCTACCATTCTACAATCACAATCAAGCATAAAAGACATGATTTCATTTTATATGCACCAAATTCAAATGTTGGCTATTCTAAAAAAAAACAAGCACAAAGTTTTGTTATTCCTTCTTTGACATGTGAATATGCAAACAATGAATATTAGTAGTCTCTTATGCAATGGTCTTCGACAAACGAATGAGAATTGCCACACGCTACAAGAAAAGATTAGTAACACAAAAAAAAGTCTAATCTAGTTAACATGCAGGAATAAAAAAGAAACAGGAAACAAACAGAAAACCAGAAAAACCAGTAAACAGAAAAACCCGAAAATCTGAAAATCAAAATGACAAAACCGAAAGAAAATTTTACCAGACAGCTGCGGCGCGGCAGAGCAAATGCGTCACTCGGGTCTTCGAATGCGACTCGGCAGGTCAGATGCATCCTTATAGTTGTCAGTTGCGGCTTGACAGAGCGAGTGCGTCGCTTTTGTCGTCAAATACGTCACGACGCATCAAATACGACACAATGTTTTAAAAAAACACTTGCGTCGATCCGTACCTGTACCTGCAAAACAACAGAAAACAACAAAAAAAACCCTACGAAAATAGAAAACACACGAATGGAGATCGCCACACGCTACAAGAGAGGATTAGTACCACAAAATCTAATCTTAGCCAACATTCAGGAATAAAAAGAATACAGAAAACAGAAAATCAGAAAACCAGAAATCAGAAAAACCCAAAAATCCGAAAAGAAGAACCTAAAAAAAGATTACCAGGCAGATGCGTCGTGTCATGGAAAATGCGTCGCTTGGGTCTTCAAATGCGACTCGGAAGGTTAGATGTGTTGTTCACTGATGCGTCGTGATGCATCAAATGCGTCACAATGTTTTTAAAAAAAAAACTTGTGGCGATCCGTACCTGTACCTGCAAAACGACAGAAAACAACAAAAAACCGTACGAAAAATAGAAAAACGACGTCGGGTTCACCAATGTAATCAAGGGAAAATCAGAGTTTAGTTAAAGGGGTTAGCACAATAACATTAAAAATCCATTGAAGTAACAAAGTACAAAGGAAATAAATGTGAAAACAAAAAGGAACAAAGTTACCCTAAGTCTTCATTTTCCATGCTTCACCTTTGTTACACCTCCTAACTTGTAGTAAATAGAGGTGCTTTCAGATTTCAAATGAGCACCTAGACTAATGACAAAGCCCTATGCAAGTGTTGAAGGATTTGTATAAAAGAAATGACCTCACAATAGACTGAAATGACAATGACTGCAAATGACCATGACAAGAATCTAAGTTGACAGAATGAGCATGAGAGATCCCAAAATAAGAACAAAATTGCCATTTTATAAAAACTGCAATTTTGAATGAGTGGCCAGGATGAGAAGATGACAAATACCCTAGAATCAATGGTCAAGATTAAATGTTGCAGTGTGAAATAGGGTTAGGTCAAAATCAGGGCAATGATAAAGATGAAGGGTTGAGATTGAATTATAAAATAATTCAATCAAGGGCTGAAATTAAATGAGATGTCAAGAGATAAGATTTGATTTGGAAGATAAGATTGGCACAGACAAAGAGGTTGCTGGAGAAATTAAATAATAAAATTATTTAATTTAGGTGACCAATGAATAATTAAATAATAAAGATATTATTTAATTATAGAGGAATGTGACCATAAGAATTATTTTGAATTAAATGATGATTTAATTCAAAATTCAAGAGAGTGGACTAAATTAAATATATAAAATTTATTTAATTTAATGAGAGAAGAGGCTAATGAATAATTAAATAATTAAAATAATTATTTAATTATAGAGGAAAGTGGACAAAAATTAGATAAATCGGAATTTATTTAATTTTAGAAAGAAGGGGACTTAATTAGTGACGTAATTAAATAAATAAGATTTATTTAATTAATCAAGAGGAAAATAAATGACAAAGGGAAATTAAATAAATTAAGAAATTTATTTAATTAAAGGAAGACTTTAGACAATTAACGACGTATTTAATAAATAAATTTAAATTTATTTATTTAATAATCATGAAGAATAAACGACATGAATTAATTAAATAATTATGACTTATTTAATCAATAGTCGAATGTGGACCAAGGACATAATTAAATGACTTAATTATGCTAGGACGAAAGTGGTAAAAATGAAGCTTGCAGGCCTAGGTCATTTTTAGGTGTCTACAGTCTTAAACTGATCCTCTTATTTAACTAGAATCTGGTTATAACCTGAGTAGCCATCTAACAAAGAAAATCTGTCAGAACCAGAAACTACTTATAAAATTTGCTCCATAGAAGGGAGTGGGTAATGGTATTTCAAAGACGCTCTATTCAGATCCCAGAAATCAACACAAAGTCTGATTTCTCCTCTCTTCATCCTTACTAGTACCAAATTCGACACCCAAGAGGTGTGCTTGATAGGAAAAATGATACTACTTTCAACTAGCTTATTCAGTTCAGCCTTCATGAGGTGTTCCAACTTAGGATTAAGTGGTCTTTGCTTCTGCCTTACCGGCTTTGCACCAGGTTCTAGCTCGATAGTGTGTTGAGCTAGTTCAGGGTTAAAACCTCTCAAATCTTTGTATTCCCAAGCAAAAACATCACTATATTTTTGACATAACAAAATGAAAGCTTGATGTTCCTCTTGAATGCATACCTTACCCAGCTTGAGAAGCTTGCCTTTGAAAATTTCAATAGCTAAATAATGTTCTTCTTTAACTATTAAGCTGTAGTTGTCCTTCCGAACTTGATCATCTGAATTAAAGACAGATTCTAACATCACCAAACCCTTTGACAACTTATTGGTCTTTAATTGCACGATCTGGTCCTCATACTACTGCTGCCACTTTTGTTGATTTCCATCTACGAACTCAGCTTCAGCAATGAGAAAATTCATGATTTGCTCATCACTGTCAAAAACCTGCCAGCTCAAGTTATTGTCAGGTACAGAAGGTCTGACCACTATCTTCACGTACTGACGTGCTTCTATTTTATGAATCTCTTTGGGAATGTCAAACTGGGCTCCTATGGCAGCGAGCCTGTCAGCATGCTTATTTTGATTTTGAGGAATCGACAAGATATTAAAAGCATTAAAATCTTCCATCAAATCCCATACACGGTGCTTGTATTTCTTAAGTAAATCATTTTTTGCAGCATTTAAATTTCTGACCTGATTCACAATTAGCTCTGAATCACCATAAACTTGCAAAAATTTAATACCTCACTTGCGGGCCCACTCAAGGCCATGTACCAATGCTTCATACTTAGCTGTATTATTTGAACAGCTGAAAGAAAATCTGCAAGCTGAATAATACTTATCTCCTTTGGGCGATATCAACATAGCTCCACCTCCGGCACCAACACTGCTCCTCAAACCATCGAAATAAAGTTTCCACAACTCACTATCTTTTCTTGTAGACGGTCCATCCTCTTTGCAAAGATTAGGCATGTCGCAATCAGACTCGCGAATCATATAAACTCCTAAACCTACCTCATCTGTGTTTTGGAACGGATCAAGCTCATGATCTTCGACTGCCCATTCATCGAGACTGATGTAGTCTCCCTGGGTGCTACAGTATGAGGTCATGGTTTGCTCCTCCATTGCAGAGGTGGCATAGAGATTAGCGTTTATAGGGCTTGGGGAGTATGGTTTGATATGGTCTTTGGCGAGAGGCTCGGACTTAATGGTCACTTTCGTACCGTACCTTGTTCTAAAAAATAGATGAGACCAATCGGAAGACAAAAACCCACCCAACTTGGCTGTAAAATCTCGTGATAAACAAAGGGCGAAGTGCGGCAGTAAGTCAATAACATGAATATCTTGGTGAATAGCAAAACTCGAGGATGCATGCAAGGTAAGAGCTAAATTTCTTATTATGCCAGTAGTCTTAACAGTAGACCCATCTAATTGCACTACGCCTTTTTGAGGGTTAGGCTCATAAACAAGACCTAATTTGTTGGCTAAACTTTTAGGCATGACTGAACTACTAGCACCAGAGTCGACCATACAATTATGCACAATTTTATCACCTATGATCAGACTTAAGTAAAACGGAGGGGGTTTTACCTCTTTTTCCTTCTGCCCACTTTTCTCCTCCAAGTCATTAGACAACACAACCTTCGCAACTCCTTGATTGGTGTTGTCAGAAAAAGATAATTCAACTAATGCATCCTGCAGTAAGCTTTTCTCTCCTGGAAGCTACAGAGCGTCTAATATCGACATATTGACAGTAGTTTTCTTAAGATGCTCAATGATATTGAAGGATGAAACATTTACCTTCTGCTGGTTTTTTGTAACATCAGCTTCATTTTGCTTCTGCGCAGGCTGAGAATGCATTTTTGACAGCTCCTTGTTAGGTATTTCCTGCCCCCTTTGCAGAATCTGCATTTTAGGCTGAGTGGCAACATTAACTTTTGATGAAATAGGCTGAGTACTAACTATAGGCTGTTGTTGTGTACTTCTAGCTTGTTATCCTAGATCCATAGCTCATTTTTTAGACCTGGTATTAGCCGAAATAGGAGAATCTTTCCGGTCTTGGCCATTCATGCCACAGAATTCGGAGCTCTGCTAGTTCGGCAAGGCGACTTCTAAATTATCTTGTTGTTCTTGATTATGATTTGCAACATGTTTCGAAGCAGCATATATATTCTACACCATTAAAGCTTGATTCCTCACTCCGTTGGCGCAAGCCGATTGGTTGTGGGGTTGATTGCATGGGTAGCACCAGTCACAATCTTGAGCGACATTGTTTTGCGGCACAAGCTCTTTTGACGTGCTGGCTGTGTTCAGATTGTATGGCTAGAATGGCCGAGGGTTAAAATTCCTTCTTTGGGCTTGATAATCACCTTGGAAACCAGGCCTATTTTGCTGGTTTTGCTGATATGGGGCTTGATAAGGCTTATGTTCTTGGCCAACATGCTTCTTAATAGTCACAAGGTCATTCCCGATGGTCTTTAATATGTTTTTTAGCTCCTGCATTTCAGGATTTGAGGCGGGGGCAGCGACTTCTTGGACTGTACTATGATATCCTATTGTTGGAACTGGCAGGACAATAGCCAAGGGGGGTATAGCAGCAGGAATAGGCGGTTGTATTTCCAGAAACAAGGGCATGGGGGGTCGAGGAGCTATGTCTCCAGCTTGAATAAGGCAATTTTCAGCATTAATAGCAATTTTATAAGCATTTGGAAGCATTAAACCACCCATAGACTGAGTCATGACAGTAATCTTACTATTCAAAGCCTTTAGATAAAACAGAAATGCATGTGTCGGTAAGGGTTTTACCGCTGTTGGGATTCTATCCCAAGTCCTCTAAAATCTGTAGTTGAAATCCGCTAAGTGTTCGTGCAACGCCCTTTGAATGGTACTCAACTGCTCTAACAAAGATAAGTTGTCAGATTTATCTGCAAAGTGCTGGTATAGACCACTACCTAGAGTGTCCCATGTTCTGATTGAATTTGTAGCGAGACCCTTGAACCACTGTAGCACTTTTCCCTTGAGTGACGCAGCTAGCAGCCTTAGAGCAACGTTCTCTTGAGTAATATTATGTACTGAACATAACGTGGCTACGTCACGGATGTGTTCAAATGGTGTGGTGTAGTCTTCTTCAGTGAAATATGGTAGTCCTCTAAGTGCTGCAATCGGAATATCATCATGTTGGGCAATATCTAATGGGCTGCCTCCATTAAAGGGTGCGAACGGATGTTGCCTCGATGGTGTTGCCATTGATGGTACTTGAGATATCGGTACTGGTACACCAAGTGACAGAATTAGAGCACCAAGAATGAGAGGTGTTGACTTTGATCTTGTAGGGACTTCAAAAAGTCTTCTTGTTGTCCCACCTCTTCTTCGTGATGGGGAAAACTCCTAATACTTGAAGGGTTTTGAACTTGATCTTGTTTGAATATTTCTCATGCGCGGGCTGTACTAGCATGTAGAAAACAGAACCGGAGTCGCCAGGTATATTGATAGCCTCTAGAAGGCTAGAAAAGATCTGCTGCATATACCAAACAGCAAACTGAAAAATTAAAATTCTCTAAAAGTTACTTTTAGATGTCCCACCGGGCATGCCAAAAACTGTTATCAATAGTTTTGCACCCTGCTGAATGCAGTATTCAACAAACTACTGAAACATGGAAACCTCTTTCAGATGTGGGTGATCTTACACGAAAGAGGAATCTCTAGAGTGAGTTGGTTCTCTGAATGATGAATTCTATTCTAAAACAGCTTCTGAGGAAAGGGATGAAGAATAACTGAACATAAAACCCTATTTCTAAAAGATGATTCACAAAACTTCTAAGAATTCAGAGCTAACCACTCATAACAACTTTTCTATTGCAGTAATCCTCACAATCTCATTGGCACATATCCCATCAGTGATTTGCATGAAGATCTGGGAAAAAAATACAACATGCAACCTGAAACATATAATTCTGAAACACAACCTATAACAGCAAGACATAAAAGGATTCCAATTTGAAAACACAAGTATATCAGATTGCCATTACAAAATTTGAGACAGAAAATAAGAAGGAGAAATCTGTTGCTCTATTAAAACTGGAATAGCCTCAATCTGACCAAATTGAGTATCAAAAGGTTTACAAGCTCCCCAAAATGAGTAAGGGCAAGAAACTCTTATCTAAACTGTTGAGAATGGAGAGTTGAAAGACTAAATCTATCAAAAAAACTCTCAAGGAAACCCTAATCCGAGCTCAGAAAAAGCTCAAGGAAAAAAGGCTTCAAACAAACTCAAAAAACTGCTTAAAAGTAGAAAAAAGCATAATGCTTTTATGATGAACCTGTCAAGCCTCTAAAAATAGGCTAAATCTACTTTAAAAGCACAAAAACGCCTTATCTCTCCAAGACAAGTCTGAAATCCGACCAAGAAGAAAAGTCAGTCAAAGATCTGCTAAAAATAGCAAGAAAACATAAAGCAACTTATATAATATCACTTTTATACTTCTGCTTTTACAAGATGAAGATTTTTACAATTTGCCTTATTTTTTGCAATTTAAAGATTGGAAATATTTTGCAAAAAGAAAGAATCACCCTTATTTCTCCATTACAATAATTGATTTTTCTCAAAAAAATTTGTAAAAACATACTACATAATGTCATATTCCTATCAACTCCATAATTGATTTCTCCAAAATCAATCAAAAATAAAAACCCTAAAAAAAATGACCCTAAGCATAAGGCATTCATTAATCTCCCTTAACTGCTTCTCACTTAAACAATATCCTAAGACATAAACCCATACCTCTAACGCAAAACAAGAAGTCTTAAACACTTAAGACATAACCCTAGCATAGAATTTTGGCCTTACATAATCATTGATTTAGACTTAGGTTTAAATAAATCATAAGGAAAGCATTATGGGTTTGACCACTATTTGATATTCAACATGTGCATTTTGAATGAACATTCTAGAACTTCATAAGGCTCAAATTAGGGCTTTGATCAAAACAGGGTCAAACCCTAATTATCATCATTTCACACCCGTGACTTGAGAAGAAGGAAACTCTGTCTGCATGAACAACACTGCTATGATGGTGTTGGATTCGAGCCCGTGTGCTTTAGTAATCTTTCTCTACTCTCTAGTTGACCAAGAATTCCAGTGGGTAAGTCTGACTTTGAAGTATGATAGCCATTCTACTTCATTATTTCAAATATCAAAAACCCTAAGGGCGCGGCCTGCATGAGCTTACTCTCTGATTCTATTCTTTCTTGACTCCTTCATGCCATCATGAGTTCGAGCTCGACTTCTACAGTCCACTTCATGAAAGCTTGACTTGTATTCTTATTCACCTTCACTGTGCAGAGGTAAGCTTTGTGTTCTTAGACTTTATGGCTTCGTATTTTGCACATTTTGGCCTCAAAGCCATGGCTAACACACTCTAATGTCATCCCTTCTCTACTTTTCTGTGTTCACATCTATCATTGTAGCACTCTATTCTTCTATGAGAGCTCGGTCATTACTTGAGAACTCGAACCCCTGCATTTGGAAGCCGTCTGCAACTTTAGCCGCGGCTAGAAAGCTCCATCAGAAACTGAACCGGTAACTCTCTTTGCTCTGTAGAAACCCTATGAAGCTCTCCTTATTTCATGAACCTCTGGCCATGTTTAGGTCATGCCAAAAGAGGACTATAAGAAATAAACTCTTGACTTTCGGGCTTGACCCAGAACAAAAAACTTACTATTATGTCTTTTTGATACTATTTTTGCACATGGGTATTTCTATAGCTATCTCGTTTGCATTTTGAAGCTAAACTAAAGATGGGTACTCGAAATTTTTTAAGGAAACTGCATTTTCTGTATTTTATGCTAAAGTGGAAATGGGTCTTTTGAATTATTGAAGGAAAATGCATTTTCTTCTCTTCTGAACTTGATCTAGCATAGAAATCTTCATATTTGTAGTCGTACTACTTTTCCCTGCTGTCTCTTTTGTGGCTATTATGAAAAACATATGAGAACTGAATTCCTTCTACTTTGAGGCTCGAATCAGTACAAAGATTTGCATATTTTGTATTTAAACTGCTGTTTAAAATAAAACCCATATGGGTATTGTAGATTATTACATTTTCTGTCCTTCTGAAGCTCGACCATTAGTTTGAGAGCTCAACCCTTGATTCCTGAAAACTTTATGAAGCTGGTTTCTTTCTTATGAGTGTTGCCATAACTTACCATCATCACAGAGACCTCTTGTAGAGAGCTTGTGTCTTGCCAAAATTCTTCATCACTTCCTAGTCGCCAAGACAATGTGTTTTCGGGGAGACCTCTTGTACATAAAAAGGCTATACCGAAAATCTTTATTATTGCTCTTTCTGCACTTTTGAAGCTAACCCACATGTGGGTATTTAAAATTAGAAACTGTAAATTCATTTATGGATATAAACTCTACCCAGAACCAGAACCTTATCCTGAACTTCTGAAACAAAATACTATCATGGGTTTGGAGATTTTCAAAACAAAAGCATATATTCTTAATTTCTGATAGAACTCGACCTCCCATACTTGCTTGAAATGGTGCTAAAACTGTATATTTTCTTGCATTTCCTCCAGGATTTTGGCTCAGAAAACCAGTGATATTTTGCATCTACTTCTGAAACAAAAGATGCCTTGGATATTTTTCTTTATTTTAACCTCCCTGCATTCTGTGTGTCTCAAAAGAAAGCAACTCATTGCATCACTGTTGCTTGTTTAAATATGCCTTTAGAAGTATACAAGAACATGATGAAACAACAAGAATTTGTGTGCTTGTTTATATTCATTGGCCCATATTACTAGGTATTCCATTTTGACATTTCTGTAGCTCTCTTTGATAGTTATAACACCTGAGCTCAAATCACATAACTGCCATCGACATAGAGCTATAGAATATCCTTAAAATGAAAATCCAATACTCATTCTGAGAGTACTCTCCAGGTACTAAGAATCTAAAAGATCTGTGTTGAATGCACATTTTGGAACCTCATATACATATGAAGCTCAAAACTGAAAATTCCATTATGGTCCCCTACTGTATTATGTGCTCATCTTGTAGATATGACAGAAACTTTACCTCACTATTCTGTCAAGACTTTGATTGAGTAATCTGAAAATGATCACAATCCTGCACATTTGTTGTATCTAATTCATGGCTTGACCTATTACAAGTGATTTCTTTCTTGACGCTTGTATCTCACTAAAAACAAAATGAAATTATATCACATTTGATCGATGTCCTCTTCTAATCATAGATACACGAACCCGTCTGAGGCGCCATCCCAACCAGAATGAATTCATTGTCTTTGTTGTAGCTCCTAATAACCAGTACTAAACTCTAACACAACAACTTTCATTTTCTACATTTGAATTCTGTAGAGACTTTACCTTTTTGCTCTTGGACTACGACATTGCATCAGTACCATCTCCTTTACTCACTAGTTCATATCTAACTAGTAACTCAGAATCATTTAATACTCAAATGCACTATCTGTGTCTGTTCTTATGAGCAACATGGTACTCTTCATGCATTTTTATATTTCACTGCACAAACTGCTCTAAAAAACTGTTCTCTTTGATGATGAAAATTAGAACAAAACATTAAGGCATATGTATGCCTGTTCACTATCCAAAAGAGAAATGATGAATTGAACTCACATGGCATATGATTATAATCAGCACAAAAAATGAAGTAATTCAGCAATTTTTGATGCAAATGCACTCTGTTAAATTCCTTAAGTGAACGAAACTCACTGTTCACCTGTAGCCTTCAAAAATAAATGTTGATCATTATGAATGCACAGTTGGTTTCATTACTTGATGGATAACTCTATTTTACTCTTTCAGTTGTATTTCATTTTGTTTGATGTATATGATGAAATATCTTTCAAAATCAACCCATTTAATGCATAGGGCCAAGCTCTACCCTTGTGGGAGCCCGTTTTACTCCACATGCTTGGTCTTCAAATAATGTTCAACTTCATGACTTTACCTATACCTGCACAAGGAAACAAACAGTGTTAGCATAAAAATGGAACACGATGATTGTGTTGTTACTATTTCTCCTTCAGCTCACTTATTTCATACTGCATTTGATTGATTGTTTCAATGCATTGCTAATAGTATGTTGTACTATTGTCAGTGCATCATATAGGTTACATAATAGTCGGAGCCACTGACACCCCTCTTTTCCTCTTATAGGTCGACGAAGCTTGAGATGACGAGGTGCACCATTCAACATTAGGCGCCAATAATCAGGCAATGATGACTATGTTGCCACTTATGTGTTTTTCCTTTCGCATCTTCAGTAGTGCAACGTGTTATTAGAAATGTGTTGTCACAGTCATAGTTACATCCACGGCTTGTGTGGATCTTTGATTTCAATTCTGCTTTTCAATTGAAAAGAAAATGCATTTTATGCAATGTTGTAATACTATTCTGATTGTGAAATCAAATGAAGCCTTGTAAAAATATGAGCTCTTTTTGAAATGAATAAAAGCATCTGAAATGCTATTTTGCACATGCACTCAATTATGTCTTTCTTTAAATCTACAACTTCCGAATGGCACTCTGCAACTCCACCTCACAAAAATGCATAACTAATATTCGATGCATAATGATAATGATGCGAAACCGCATTCGAACATGACACTGCAATTCTACTTAATGTTAAATAACAGTCAGCCAGCTCCTCCATTTGAGCTAAGGCGAAAAATATGTAATGGATATGTCAATAATCTAAAACTTTTGTGCTCAATTATGAAACATCTTAAAACTTATCACTAGTCAATCTAGTCCATTGCACATCTTAAAAAGTAATTTTTATATGAGTATCAAGCATACCTCCCATCTATCAGAATTAAACTTTAGAGGGTGCTCAAAGTAATGAGGATGAACATGAATAGAATATAACCAAACTATTACTTTCCAACCTTTTGGAAACTTGTAACCTATTATAAAAACAACACAATTTAATCTTCCACTTAGTTTACTATTCTATTCAGAATATCCTACATTTTTTTGCATATTTTTAAGAAAAAATAAAATACCATTGAACTATGTATCCTTGTCCATAGTTCTAAACATAAAATGTACTACATTTTCAAGTCTTATAACTTCATCAATCACCTACATACATGATATAAACATTAGATGATAGCATTGGCATCATAGCATTGGAATCATACAAATTAATGTGCATACTTACAAATTAATATAACGAACCATTCAGGTCTACTCTACTCTTTATTGTGTCAAGTATTGCCTCATGGTTAGACTCATGCACCTTCCACAAGGTATTTTTCAAAGGTTTACCACCATATTTGATCAAATGAACATTGGATGCCACAACAAGGTTTGAGTAATGAAGAATCTTTTGATGCATGTCAAAGTCTTGAAACAACCAAACATTAACACTCTTATGTGTTAATATATGAACACTATCAAAGCATTCCAACTTTATCCAAAATTGTTGCCTCCACGGCGTCTTAGGACTATGACACAGATAGTGGGGGTTCAGAGAATCAACCTTACCAGGAGAGAATTGTTGAAGCCCACTCATCCTTTGAGATGTCTAGTAAGAAAACCTAGCCTAGAAAACCCCAACTTGCTAAAGTTAACCCTGATACCTACCCCGACTGCCCTGTCCCCTCAAAGAATCCCACTCTCAAGGGATCCCCTGCCAACAAGTTGGTTTCCTACTCTGCAGACTCTTTGGAGGACAAAGTTGAGAACCCTAAAGTTAGCAAAAACTATGTGCCATCCCCTCCTACATCTTTCAGAGTTGATGGTACCATATTTCGTAGCTCCCCCAACCCAAATGATGTTAACCTCATCTTAGACCGGGTTCAATCTAGTGATATTATTGTCTTTGGAAGAAATGGCATTGGTGACATTTTTAGGTTTTTTAAATGGGCCTATCAAGAAATTAATGATCTTAATCAAAGAAATAGGGCTTTGTATAGCAAGTCAGAGGAACTGGAACTGAAGTTGGCCACTCTTAGCAATGAAGAAGGAAAACAAGAAAAGAACAGTAATGGAACGGGAGAAGGTGACACTGAGGATAAGTACAAGACTCTGGAAGCTGAAATGGTCAAAATAAAATATAACATGAAAACTATTGTGGAACAAAACCATAAAATGGCTAGGCACAATGCCATCATCATCAATGCAATGCCTGAAAAGTTGGAAAAGATGCAATAGGGCTCATTGGCCATTGACCTAGAAGAGGACAAGGATAAAAGCAAGAACGAGGACAAAGGTATTTTGAAAAGAACCCGTGCCAACCTTAAAAGGAAAGTGCCTCCTACTACCCAGATGGTTCATATTTTAAAGAGGAGGGTTCAAGATATGAACGATTTGGAAGCTAAGATTGTGGATTTGTTAAAGGCCCAAATTTAGTTGTTGTTGGTGTTTTGCCTAGTATTTTGGTTATGTGGCCTTCGTTGGCCTTTTTGGTGGTTGTGGACTTGTCTTGTTGTTGTTTTTACAGCTTTTCTACTTTTGGTTTCTTTAACGATCTTATCTTTTGTTTGTAAACTTTGTGGTTTCAGGTCCTTGTAAAACCCATTTTTTCCTCTTTCAAAAACACTCTTATGTGGGTAACTTCTAAGCCACGTTCTAGTAACAAAAACTAAGCCTGTAGGGTATTTGATGTTTTCTCCATTTATAACTGGGGCATCCAATTTATTTTTGGTTTCTACACAATGACACAAGTAATAATATGTTCCCTCTTCATTGTCTTCATCTGTAATAAACATTCCCTACATTGATATTTGCAACAAATTAGATGAAATTAGTCAACATTACATATACACTACAAAGTAAAATAATAATATGAATTTCAAAAACTATGCAAGTAGATATAGTACCTGGTTGAACTAGATCTGATATGTGGTCAAATTCAACCAATGATTCCATCTAAGTTCCAATGTCGTCATATGGAGATATGTGTGAAGTGGGATAAGATAACTTAATCACCATTTCTCAACCCACTCCTTTGACTCACATTCATCTCAGGCTTGCTTTGTACATGAAGAACAAAAGCATGCCATCTTCCATGTATGCATACTCCATGAACTTGCATTTGATCTAAGGAAAGAGTGTAGCTCACTTTATCCTATCACTTGAACCTTCATTTGAGCTAAGGAAATAGTGTATCTCACTAGCTTATCAATGCGGTAGGGTTGACAAGGTAGGGGCAGCATGAAAAAATGCCTCATAGAAATGGGGTGTCACAGTGATCCACGACACCCCATTTTTATGAGGATTTTTTTCATGTTGCCCCTACCTTGTCAACCCTATCAGATTGACAAGCTAGTGAGCTTACTAGCTTTAGCACGTGAATTTTTGAATCCAATGAATTAAAGAAATTTCTTGTGGCATTCCATGATTGCAAGATAGGTTGCACCTTTCCCCATGTTGCTAACTTATCCTTGAATAAAGAGTCTTAAAACATTGGAGAGAAGGGTTACCATCCCTTGTAGGTAGAATAATCAATGAAACATTAAAAATATATCACAAAATTAGTGATGAGGTAAGTTTAGTGATGAGGTAAATTTAGAAATAGAGATAAAAACCAAAATAGATTCAAAGATATATCAATGTGGTAGGAGTATATATTCTAATTTTATAGAGACATGTATGGAAAATTTGGTAGCATAGACAATGCAATCAGCTATTTGAAAAAATGCACATCACCATGAGACCCCATTTCTTTGAGGCATTTCTTCAAACAATTGATTGCCTTGTCTATGTTGTTTGATAAAATTCTTTGGTAGACATGTATGGAAAATTTGGTAGCATAGACAAGGAAACCAGCTACTTGGTAGAACTGTTTGAAAAAATACCTCAATGAGATATGTCCTCGTGGACTAGAATTATTGCAAGATATGCACAAAATGGATTTGTTGAAAAGGATTTATAAAATTTCAAGCATATGCAATTTCTAGGTGTAAAATCAAATTCCATTACATTTTCCAACATCCCCCATGCCTATACCAAAATGAAAGCTTTGGAGAGGGGTATGCACATCCATAGAAAATGATTGAGAAATGATGTATTATTTTACATACTTATAACTTTTTTCATATATATGTGTATAAAAAATATGGAAGCATATACAAGGTAAGTCAATTTTTTAACAAAATGCCTCAAAGAGATGTGGTTTAAAAATGTAATTGGCAAGTGTAAAGAATTGTGTAATTTAAAATGTGCATTGACAAGCTAAGGTTATAATGATAAACAAACAATGATGAACATGGAATATGCAAAATAAAAAAATAAAAGCAAGCCAAAATAGAATGAAAGAAAATATAAAGAAAATGTGTAAAGACTTCACATACCTAACAAATAGAGATTTGAATGGAAGAGTTCTACCCAATTATGTAGCCTTTAATTCTTTTTTCTTCAAACTCCTCAACAATTTGAGTTTTTCAAAATCTTGTTTCCCTCCAAACATTAATTGTATATCACTCTTGAATGGAATTGATACTTGAATTGATATTATATGCCTTTCAATGTGAAAACTCTGCTATTTCATGCAAAGGTGGTGTAAAGATCATAAAAAAGGTGGTGGAATCTAAAAAACTTGCATGCACACTTCACAAAAGTATCAAAAAGCTTATTTTTGTCAAAACACACACATAACCAAGAGAATGTGAAAAATGTGGGCCTAGAGATCATGGGTATTGAGTTTTTAACCATTTTTAGAGTAAGACAAAACCCGCTTGTGTTATAATGTGATCGCGTTATAACGTGCTCACGTTATAACATGATCACATTATGTCTTGCTAAAAAAATGGCTGCATCTCAACTACTTAAAAATGTGCTCACATTATGAGAAATTTGATTTTTTATAGGTTCCTTTTATCTCTCTCTCTCACTATCCTTAGCCATCCATCCCCCTTATCCATCTAGGTCTCTCACTTATCCCTAAACCCTCAACCCTATACACTATGCCTTAAACCTTAATCCCTTGATGCAAGAGCATTTGAGCTCACAAGCAATCTTGCATATATATTTTATTTATTTAACACATTTGTTTGTCTTGTAGGTTTCTAATCAAATTTGGAGTTAATAAAATAAATATTTTAATTCTCCTATACTCCAAGGAAAAGACAAGGAAAATTGCATATGGACAAAATCCTAGTCATCTACATGCTAGAAGACAAATATTGGACAATGAAGAGTCTTCAAAGAACCCAAGTCATGAAGGAAAGAAACAAAGGAAGCCTAAGTCATATTTCTCCAAGTTGGACACCACCAAGCAAGAAGAAGAATACCAAGAGTCATTGAAGCCAAAAAGAGGAAGATGAAACTTGGCAAAGGAGTTATTATAAGTAGATGGAAGTTTGGCTCCAAAAAGGATTGAAAAACAAGAGAAGAGCCCAAGTCTATTTATTATTTTTGTAGGTCATCAAGAGGACGTCCATAGGTGATGTTAAAGATAATTCTACAAGGGAAATACATCAATTTTGTTGAGGCAAAGAAAGTGGATGTTCATGGTGACTTCTTAGGTGAAAAATTTCTGAATTTTGTAAGTTTGTAAAGGTGGATAGTTGGGAAGTTTATAAGAGATAATTCCTAGTTGGATTTGTGGAGGTTACACATGTGTGTTATCATCTTGATTGGAAGCAATAAAACATTTGGGTTGTGATTATTTTCTGCTGTATATGTTTTATGAAATTCTCAAGATATAATTTTCATAGCTGAAATTGTTGCTACAACATTCACAAAATATATTCATTTAAGGGCTCCAAGTTGAAGAGGTTAATCCACATTTATTTTGCTGCAACTGAAGGAATCAAAGGGATAAATGGAAATCCTTAAGAGTTGGAATTTATAAAATTTATTTTGCATCTAAGAGAAGAGGAGTATCTTGACAAATAACAATCTTACGACTAAAATTTAACAAGGATATGTTGGCACATACAATTTGTTACAATATTTGAAGTTTTGAGAAAATGATTAAAAGAATTTGAAGGCATGAATATTGTTGTTATCACAATGCGCATAAGTGATGTTGGAAACTCTACATCATCCCTTAAACCTTAAACCCTAAACCCTAATCTCTCTCCCTCCCCCTCTATCTCTCTCCCCTCTACACTAAACCCTTAAACCTTAAACCCTAAACCCTTAGACCCTCTACCCTTTATCTCTCTCCCACTTCCCCTCTCTCTTTCTCAATTCTCTCCCCCTACCCCATCACCCTCTCTCAAGTCTCTCTCT